>JAEIFJ010001880.1:0-401306 GCA_018903435.1 Leucophenga varia
TTATTTCGAAAATCGATTAATCTATTACTTCGAAAATCGAGAAATCGATAATTTCGAAAATCGATTAATCGATTATTTTGAAAATCGAATAATCGATTAATTCGAAAATCGAATATTTCGAAAATCGATCACATAAAAACTGGGTAATTACTTCCTCTCAGACCAATTCTGCAGAGTTTACGCACAAGTGGCAAAGATTATCATTAAAAACCAATTTAACCCCAAAAAGATTGCAGACTATAATCTAATCACAACTAAAATGATCATGAAAATTTGAAAATTCTGAAGAATTGGTCAGAAAGGAAGTGTTAACCCGTTTTTTGATAGCTCTTTGCGATTATTTTAAAATATCGAACATAATAGGTTTTCAAAGTAAAAAACAAAAAAAGGTACACAAAATAAAATACTTATTTCAAAGTGTAGATCAAAACCCAAGAGAAAGCTACACTATATAAGTATAACGAACGATCAAATCGGGGTACTTATCGATTAATCGATTATCAAAACAATATATGATTAATCGATACAACTTTTTGAAAATCGATTATTTTTCGATTTATCGATCAGTGAGCTGCAAAATCATTTGACTTTTCTTTGTCACAGCAAGATGTTGCGATGAGTCTTCCACAGAGAAAACTTTTTTAAGGTTTTTGAAATGATTTCAAGAATCAATTTCCGTCGAAGATGTCGTTCCTCCAGAACTAGTCGAACTGACTTTTATTCATATTTTAGTACACAGAGGGATATGTATGTATAACACTCAAAGATGTAAGGCAGCTTCATTTATTAACTCCAATTTGCAACAGTTATCATCGATTTAAATTTCCAACTTTAATATAAATTTATATAAAACTTGAAGAATATCGATTAACAATTTCAATAAGTTTCCGTCTTCTTAATATTTAAAACGCATTTATGCACAATATTTGAATTTACTTAGCTCGAATAAATTTCAAGATGAAACTTTTTCTCATCAACAAACTTCAGCTCCAATTTAGTTTACAAATTGCTTAACAGTCTATGAACATTACAACTAAAGAAATTACTTTAGACATTTTTGTGGCTCATACAGCTCATAGCTAACTCTTGACTTACGAAATTATATCTATTCAAAATGTCGTAAATAGCATAAGTATTTTCTTAATTTTCTTGCGCTTCCGGACATAAAGCTACACCAAAAAACTTTTTCGATGCAAGCAAGTTTAAGCTGAACCGAACCAAACTGAAAGCGTTTTCCGTTTGTGTCACATAAAATTTAACATTATCAAAAAGAACAACTGAAAATAGTACGACAAGAACAAACATTAAAGTATTATGCAAGCAAAGTTATGTTACGCTCTCAGTCACAGTTGTAACTTTTTCTACTTCTTCGTCAGAAGCAAGTATTAATGTAGCCGACAAACAGACAGACAGACGGACAGATAACAGGAAAAGTGACCAGTATAAAAGCGTACAGCCAGTAGTACTTCTTATCCTGACGATAAGCTGCAAAAAGCAGGCGAATGCAATTTTCATCAAATGGAAAACTTTAAGATGAAGCAGAAGTGAAGAAAATCCACAGCAAAGTTTTCTGCAACGCAGCATGAAATTTATACGAAAAAAAAAAAAGAAATGAGTTGAAAAAGTTTTTCTTAACACACACACAACGCTTTTAATATATATATTTTTTTTGTTGCAAGTATTGTTGCATACTCCAAGGGGCACAAGTCATCAGCGCCACTTGAAGCAAAACAAATGCACTGCTAAGGGTCAAAAAAAAAAAAAAAAAAAAGTATTTATAATATGAAAAAATAAAACTTTTACGCTTCTAATTTCATTTCGACATTTGTCAGCTTTTAGCGAACAGGAAATAATAAAATGAGCAAAGTCAGCTTAGCTGCAGCTTAGTGTATTTGTGTAGCAAATAAGTTGAATTTTTCACGCATTCATCTTTTAATAAATTTAATTTAATTAGCACTGTACGCATTTATTCTGTACATGCCAACGCTAAGCATTTGTCAAAAAACTATACACACAGGAATTGCGTAGACATTAACATACGAAAGGATAACACATACGCTTTACAACTGTCAAACATTTTGCACTGTTCAAATTGAATTTTGAGCTACAAAACATAAATTGAAAGTGTTTACTATAAACAAACAAACAAACATAAGTTGCATTTGGACATCAGTTGTTGGCCATTGTTCCTTTTACTTGGGTATTATATTGCAAAAGACAAACTGTAGTAGTAGGAGTTATGTCACAGTTGGCATTTCCCAAATGTATTTGATTTGACACAATAACTGATGATGTTCACGGCTACTTGAATGCACAGACAATGAAAACGCCAACAAAGAGCAGCGACATTTGAGACAGCTGAGAGTATAACAACATCGTCGTTGTCGGACATTGCCATCAAGAAGACAACTGCAGAAACAGAATAACTATTTACTATAATAACTAACGATTTCATGCTATTTCATGTAACGCTCGGTCGATTTTTCCTAGTTTCTGTGTCTGTGTTAAACGGTCGCACATTTCAATGATGAATGATTCAATGAACACGTTACGAAATGTCTAAGTATACGTACAAACGCCTTGAGTGTCCTTGGAGAGCATAAACATTAGAAACAGAAACGTTTGTACTGTATACACAACACTTGTTAATGGTTTGTGTTGTCTGCTTTTAGGCGTAAAGTGTGAGTTACTATTTTTTTTTTAGTTGACTTTAAACTATTTAAATTTAAATTTGGGTAAATAATTATAATAAATAAAACCATTATTTTAAATAATTAAACTTAAAAAATTTAACTTAAAAAAAAATATTGTTTCGATGTCAACGATTTCAATTCGATTCAATAGTCGTTCTTATAGGAAATTTTCGTAGAACGTTGTAAATAAGTGCTTTTGGCTAATTTATGAAAAAAAATTCGTTTCAATAACTTCACGGTGAGGCAAATAGAAACACGTGTGGGGTTATTTTTTTAAATGCACTTGGCTGCACTTGGTGGGTAAAAGAGTATATTATGTTGGAGCCAACATGTATACTCGTACTCTTGGGTAGCATCGAAAGCCGAGTTAACGAACCATTTCCGTCTGTCCGCTGTTCCGTTCGTCTGTCTGTACGTCTGAACATGTCGGTACGGACGGACCAACCAAACAATTAAAAAACAAACAAAATTAGAAATCAAAACACCAAAGAAGAAAGCACAAACACCACTAAAACTCATGTCCCGAATAGACCCATTCAAAATGTATCGAATAGCCCCATACCCAGTTTTTGCACTTAAATGCTCGTATAAAATAAATAAACGTATATATTTACCACGATAATCGAAATTTTTCAAAGCATAAAATAATTTTGAAAACATACCAAAAAATAAAACTAAAACAAGGAAAAAACGTTAAGTTCGGTGGAACCGAAGCTGATATACCCGTTAAACAACACTTTTAATAGTTTATTTGTTCACCAGGTGCTTAGATTAAATTTCACGATGAATTCGGTCAAATTTGTATGGAGGCTTTATGTTATATTTGCCCGATTCTTACCATATCGAAAGTGTTCACTTAGGTGGACATTGAAATTGATTTTACCAAATTTAATTGAATTCATTCGGAAATAATAAATGTTTTCATATAAAAACTCGAAAATGGCCGGTAAGTTTGTATGGATGCTATACATAAAAATGGGCGTGGCACCTTAGATTTGACATTGGATGACATAAAAAGTATTCTTATCCTATTTGCATTAAATATATTCATAAATAATACGTATTTTCATACAAAAAATCGATAAAAATGGTAAGTTTGTATGGAGGCTATATCTAAAAATGGGCGTGGTACCTTGGTTCTGACATACAAACTAACTAGGAGCACAAAAAAGCTTAAGTTTCGAATTTCAGGTCAATATCTTTAAAACTTTCCGAGTAACACTCATCGCAACAGACAGACGGACAGACAGACGGACAGACAGACGGACATGGCTAAATCGATTCGTCTCATCGAGCTGATCAATAATATATATACCTTATGGGGTCTCCGATGCCTCCTTCAATGCGTTGCAAACTTTCGGACAAACTGAATATACCCGTTTACACTTTGTGTAACGGGTATAAAAATGTTGTTGAATTGCCTTACACTTTGGCGAACATCTGGCGTTTGTATATGGTCCTAAGATCCATCTTTAGTTGAAATTTCAAGTATCTAGCTCATCACCAGCGCTCGAAAATTCAAGTTTAAGAAAATTGCTTTGTTCATAATAATTCTAGTCTACCCGGTATATAGTAAACGAAAAATATTATAACAGGTTAAACGATTTAGAAGAAACAGAAAATGTTTACCGCTCAACCAAATGATATGACATTCACCAAAAATATTGTTCTTTAAATACAAAAAGTTTTATAGACTGTTTCCACTAGCTGTAACGTTCGCGTTAACATGTTGCAATCTAAAGCAGTGCCTACTACAGATGTATAGTAAAGTGGCTCATACTTTTTACTTCCAAAAAAATCTATGTATGCAAATTAAGCGTCTAATAATAATAATCGAAGAGTAAATCGCCAATTTTTTTTAAATTTTTCCGAAGAATAATTTTTTGTTTATGAACAAAAATGTTGAAAGTTAAAGCGCATGAGATCGGAATTTCTAGAAACTACTGTACGAAGGTTAATATATGTTACGCGTTTTATTGGCGGTTAATAAAAATGGGATCAAATGACTTATTATTGCAGATAGTAAACTATAAATGTATGACTTTCTGTGTGAGTTTGCTGTAAATTGCGAAAAAAAACCCTTTTTGCAATAAAACTATCGTTCCTTATAATATTTTATAGATAACAGTCTTTCGAGGAATTTAAGCTGCCATATTTATTGGCAATAAAACGCGTAGCATATGTTTTATTGCTCATAATACTATGAAAAAATTTTACTACCTGCATTGTTGTTGCGATCCGATATAAAAAATGCGCTTTAATTTCAAAAATTGTTTTATGGTGACATGTTTAAGAATTCCGGAATAGATTTGTGCAATGCATGGAAGAAAGTTGTATATTTGAAAAAATAATCACAGGTCACAGAAGCGTTTAACCACTACACGAACATTATTTTTAAAGTTATTCTAAATTAAAAAAACGGTGGGTCTTTTAAAAAAGAAAAAAAAACGATACTTTTGCATAATATACTGATCAGCCTGAAAGTATGCAATTTTTTTGTTGCATATTTTCATTTTAAGAGTTAAAGCGAAAACAATTTTAGCTTAAGTAAAAACTCTCTCCCAGTCCCTTTTACTTTTCTATGCGCTAAGTCATCATTACCACATAATAGCCATTGTAGACAGTTAAAACCACAGATATGACCACAAAGTTTATGTACTGAATGTTAGAGATAAACACAAAGTAAACATTTTGAGTTAGGGTAACCAACCAAATCGGAGTGCTTATCACAAGCAATAAATATTAATGGCAAACAAATAACAAAACAAGCATGCATCAAAAATACCTACAAAAAAAAATTTATTTTAATGGCGCCGGAAATAATCTATTAGTTGCAAGTACAAAAAATAAAAACCCCCCAAATATAAACTCATGATTATCATATTTTCAACTTGACTGAGAACTCATGCCACACAGACAAAAATTGGATTACCAAAAATGCGCCGTTCGTACATTAATGTCGTTGTTCGGTCAAAAAGGTGACAAAAGATATCGCAATTTTATGAGTAATCCTGACACTGTCTAACTGTCCGTCTGTCAGCTTTTTGAGCTTCTAAGCTGTTTGTATATAGTCAGTCAGTCAGTAATAAAATTTTCACTTTTTTCCATATAGATTTTTGCATTGTTTGTTATCAGACGAATGCGGACCAAACCGTACTTCTTCTTTTGTCTGTCGTTGTTTTGCTGCTGGGGTTGATATTGTTTTTTGTTTTTTTGTCGCTTTTGTCATATTAAAAAAATAACGAGAAAAATATTATGAAGCCAGACAAAGGCATTTCCGGGTAAGCCCCAATATTGGATTCATGATGACAGCACAGTTACTTCATGTGTTGTGGAGTTGTTGGCTGCAAGTGTTGTAGCAACTTGTTATTATTATTATTGTTGTTGTTATTATTTTTCCTCTACTTTCCTGGCTGATGTTGCTGATGCAGCTCATCTGTAAACTTTACTGTCTAGCTGTATCCTTGTCTGTCTGTCCATAACATTCATTTATACCCATCAGCTACATATTATATGCTGCTAAAAGCAGTTTCAATGAATATCAGCAGTACATACTATTATTGTATTTTCTCGCTTGTCAGTCTGCATTTTCCTTTTTTTTTTATTTCATATTACCCAGACTTTTCATTCATCCATCTCTGGCAGCACTTTAACTGCTGTCTGCTTGAGTGTCTGGACATATACACACAAGTAAGTGGCATAACTCACTGCCACCCACACTATTTGTATTTTGTAATATGTCTCGGCATGCCATTATTAATAACCATAACTCAAATCTATTGAAGTTTTCTGCTCATTGATTTCATTGAGCTTACTACATGCTACATACCTCTACTTAGAGTCAATACATTTCGTAAGTCTCATGTATATGCATAAAATTTATGTTTGTTTGTGTTATTTTTGTTTTGGTTTGGGTTAAATACAAAATTTTATCTTTCATATTTACCAAAATTACATATTAGTTCAGTTAGTTTATAAAATCATAAGTCAGTAAGTATGACAGACAGACAGATAGATAGTTATACAGACAGTTATATGCATTTTATTGTTATACTAAAGCTGCCAGCAAATCATTGTTCAAATTTATCAAAAACAATGAAGTAAAGTGTTTCGTTGAGATTTTATGTTATTGGCTTAACTCTTGTAAAGATTTTAAATTTTATTTAAGTAAACATAAAAATTGTTTTCAAATTCAAGTAGACTAAAGATTGATAACAAATATTTTTAGTATTTAAAAACCAATGGTGGAAGTGATATAGAAATATATATTCTATTGCTAAATATTGTTGTTCTTTTTGTATTTTTATTAAAAAAGAGTTTTCCTGTCGTTGTGTTTCCTATTGAGACTTTAAATAGATATTTGACCTCAAGTCGGCTTAAAAATAAGTTCAAAAAAGTAATAATGATTATGAAAATATATATAAAAAAAAATTATGCTCTATATTTTAAATATCAATCAAAGAAGCGTTTATATAAACAATTTTCAATGAGAAAAGTAAGAACAACATCAATTCAGAAAAATGAAGAATAGAAAGGCAGCGGGGACAGCATTGTTTCACGATAACTCATCAGCCCGCTTCACTGCTATAATTTGTATGATTTATTTATGGCCAACCAATCCGGAAAGCTAAGTCATGAAGTACAAATCATGACTTATAAATTTTTAAATGGTCATGAGTTCTAAGCTGTGGTCATGTGTTTTAAGCTGATATTTTGCTGGTATTCTGTGTTAATAATTGAACATTTTCATATTATTTTATTAATTATTAGGCTCGGGTTGCCCTCCGTAACATGTATTATATGTTTGTCTAGGGACCTATTTATGATTTATTGTTTATTATGAATTTTAGCAGGCTCAAGATCTGATCAAAGTTCGTTTGTACATTCAGAAATGACTAATTTTTGAAAATTATAAAATAAAATTATTGAAATACATAAACGCTTTGTATGCAAAATTATGAGATATTTCGATTGAAAATCGATAGAAGACACATTCAAGACATGTCATCCAAGAAGTCTTGCAAGACATGTCATGCAAGACAACTGCGACATTTGTATAAAAATGATTGTATAAAAATGACCGATATCGGGAAAAGGTCAAGAGCTATAGAACCTCATTTAAAGTTACTAAATATCACTGGGAGCAGTTTCTCGATGCTTACCCTGATATGATCTTTAATAAAGAAAATATCTCGATTCATAGCTAGACACGCTAGAAGACTAGGACTGGACATACAAAATACATATATAGAACTCTATATGTTAATGCTGAAATGATTATATTTTTGGCTAATGGAAGAAAGTAAGTGCGGTTCTGTCTCTGTTTTCACTAAATGTCAGTTGGTGCTCTCCGTGGAGAAGTTCGTTTTGAATGTTCTAGACTTGATCCGCCTCATTTAATTGTGTTAAACAATTCATATTAAGTTTTACTATTTCCTTTTCTAAGTTTTTTTTCTGTTACTACCACATTTACTTATGTGATTGCTTTTTAATTACTTAATTGCCAAAGACAATTATATTGCTTGTATATTTATAATATCTCGTTAAGTATCGTTAACTAGGTAAGTATCTACAATTAATTGTCATTTAGTATAAAGCGCTTTTGATACAAATTTGTTGACAATACTAATTACCTGTGAGAAATTGTAACAAATTGTGTGGAACGAACTTACAAACGAACATCGAAGGAACGCTTTAGCAATCGAGAGGAGCCAACCAACAATTTAAGTATATCAATTGACAGCGTTCATATAAAGCCGCTTAATGGCAAAAACAGGCAGTTCGCTGTCTTGTCATTTGACTATAATACAACAAGTAGTATGTAGACTACCTCAGTCTGCCTTTGAAAGCTTGAAATTGTTATTAATATGTGTGGTTATATTGCTTAAATTTGTTTCTTTATAAAGCAATGTGAATGTTAGTGGTGTGTAAAATCAAAGAACTTTAAATGAAAAAGTAGTTTTATGAATTTAATTTAAAAATTAAACAAATTTAATTTAGAATGGATTACTTTAAAGCTTTAAGATTGAATATCGTTTTAAATCAACATTTTGGAAAACGACTCGCAGGTTGCCACCGCATAGCCATAATTAATGTAAACAAAGCATTGAAAATGGGACATATATAAACTATTTGCGTTCTGAAGAAATTAAATTTTTAAACGATTTTTTTCAAAAATAACCAAATTTAACATTCTCAAATTGAGGCGTGCAGGTTGCCATCCACTGAAAAATTGCGAAAAACGTTGAAAAATTTCAATAAAACCACCCATGACTTATCTTGACTTATATGACTACGAGTATAACAATAAACTACAAGCTTGGGACTATGTTTCGAAAAAATGAAGCTTGATCCATTTCAGGTTCATGGCACACTCTATGGGAAAAAGTTGTTTCTTAGGACACGTTCTAATTTTCAGTAACATAAAAATAACCCGTTTGGCAGATCATTGCAACTTCTAGGGCACTTCAAATTCAATCGCATTTCTCATTAAAGAAGATTAATAAAACCATTGATTCCACAAATGGGAATATAATCCTTTGGGGAGGCAATAAGTCACTTTGGCTGTCGCAAAGCTCCATTTAATTTTGCTTTCAGAGAGTGTAACTGGGACCCTGGAAAAAAAATGGTCTATTTTTTTTTATCACCCATACGCCCACATTTTTTAAAGACCAATTTTCATGAAATTTTCACACAGTGTAACTGGGACCCTGAAAGGAATAATAGACTATATTTTGACCACCCATACGGCCTCTTTTTTTTTTTTTAAATCTTATATTACTGAGAATTTTATCTCAAATTTAATACAAATGAAAGATATTTGAAAATACTTTTAACACGTCTCTGGGATTTTGGAATATTGGACATGAATCCCAGTGGGGGCCCGAAAAAGATTACTTAAGGCATTTTTTAAAAAATATTTTTATTGTTTTTATTAATGTGAATTTAACTATATAAATGAGTAATAAGATTTTTGAAAATTTAGAACTGGTGCCTAATGGGGCCTTGAAACCGGAAAAGCCATATCTTTGCAATGAGTTGACCTAGAGGCTTGAAACTAGACGAATTTTAAAAATGGTTCTAAAATATTTTTTGACGTGTTCAAGGAGAGTTCTAAAATTTCAACCTGGGTCCAATTGGGGACCCAAAACATATTTTTTATCTACGTTTTTTGAATTTCATTTCAAACTGAGAGGAGAGGGGGTGGGGGTTGATAGCGAAGCACAACGGGTTCAGCTAGATGTGTATAAAATGAAAGCACAGTAAATAAGCAAAAAATAGAGTGGTGGCAACCTGCATGACAACATTTTGGAATAAATAAAAAAAAATAGTAAAATTTTATTTAATTGATTGTTTTTTTCCAGCCCAAAATAGTACTTTAATCACTCGGCGATTCAAAAAAAAAAAAAGGATTTTAAAGGTGGCAATCTGCAAGCATTAACTACACCCAATTCTGTCTCCTACTTAAAACTCATTACACACAACATTTACACAAAAGTGTATATAAAATTTATACATATTTACGCCAAATACTTTTCCAAACTTTCACAACAGATACAAAAGCATAACAAATCGCACAATTGACTACAAAAAGAGACAACAACAACAATTAAAGTAGCATTTAACACATTCAATGTTCATTGACCAGAAAATAATAAAAATTGCAACAGCTACTTCAATTCAAATGCTTCATTTAACAGCAACAAGAAGCCATCGAGTTCTTTACTCAAACACTTTGCAGCAGTGTGTTTTGCTGCTGCAGAAAACTTTCAGGCTACAAATTACAAACACTCAACACTCAGCGGCGGCTATGGAAAAGTCATTGAGAAAAATCGAAACACAATAATGTTTAGCAAAGCAAAAAAATGGAGAAAAATGGAATGACTTAAAAAAAAAAAAATATGTTGTGTAAATTGTTTTGCAAAAAGTTGTACAAAAATGTTTGCTATCAGCTAACTGCTATGTTCAATGCTTTATGATTCTTGAAAATAAATAAACACTCAATAGCAAATACAGACAGACGGACAGAATACATTCAATAAATCTTTAGCTACTGAATAGTCACTTGAGACCAGCTAAAGTAAAAGAAAAATGAAAGCGATTTCGAGTATAGAATTGTGCTTGTCTTAATGATGACGATGAGTTTGGTAATAATGATGATTATGTGCAGACTATGAAGCAAAAAAGGACACTCATAGAAAATGTTGTGTGAAAACGCAGCTTGCAAAAATGGCACAAACAGCGACAACCCTTAATAGCTTTCGAAACGAAACGACAAGACAATAACTCAACCACATACATAAAACCGGAAGCTTTTATTTGCCGCGCATTTACAAAAGACAATGGCGGCCGACCGGCATAAGGCGTCAGCTGTAGCAGCATCATGAAAATGGCGGATATAACAAAACGTAAATCAAATGCCCCGAAAAACAAAAAATAATAAACTAAACTAAAGGAAATAACAAATACTTATTCAATCTATATACACAGTTCTAGAATGACAATAGACACAAGAAATCTAACAGGATATGTAATATCCTTTTTTGGTTATTTTTTGCCAGAGTCAAAAGAAAGGGTTAAACAGTCGACACTAACACCATTTATTTTCTGAAAATTATAGACATAGAGCAGCATTAAAAGATGTTCAAGTACAAAAAAAATATATATAAAGTGTTTCGCTGTCGTAACATCGAACTTGAAGCTTTGATAGCTAACAAAAAAAAAGAAAATAAGAGTTATACATATAGCAGCCTGCTTGCATAAAACCATAAATCTCATCAATATCCGCTATACAGGCGCGTCCGACAACATCGAGTTTGCTTTTAAAACTTTGCCTTCTATGCAGTCAGTTGCTCATATATAACTCTTTTCTTTAACTTGTATTTGGATTTAGTATTTTGAATTTATGTCTTCTTGTAGTTTTGCATATGTAAAATCATGCTAATGGATTTTACTAGTTACAAAGCTGTCTGAGTAGCTACAAGTTTTCCAAGTGAAGCAAAAAAAAAAGAAATAGAAAGCGAAAATGAAAATAAAAATAATACTTTTTGAACTTGAAAACTTTAAAGATTGAAAAACAAATAAAGATAGAAGTTAACTTTGAAATAATAAAGTTATAAAAATTTAATACTCTACACAATAATAAAAAAAAAACTATTGGACAGACGAAAATATTTATGCACTAAAAAACTTTGAATTGAGTATCAAAATTATAGCTTAAAAATAATTCAAACTATACAAACAGTATGTACAGACGGACACCTTGGTATTGTCCTCGTACAAAAGTACTTTCCAATTTAAAGTTTTTGTATGAAAATTTTTATTACAGCCAATTCTGGAAGAAGCCGGTTCGATACCCGATCACCAGTTCGGTTTCGGAGAAAGCCATGGCACGCCGGAACAGTGCCACAGGTTAGTCGAGAAGATTCTGGTATCATTTGAGGAGAAGAAGTTTTGTTCGGCTGTCTTTCTAGATGTAAAGCAAGAATTCGACAGGGTGTGGCATGCTGGTCTGCTTCACAAACTTAAGACGATCCTACCAGCTCCATACTATACCTTTATTAGGTCCTACCTTGAGCGCAGAAATTTCTTCGTTAGATGTGGGGAAGAAAATTCAAAAATAAAAGATATTAGAGCCAGAGTTACACAGGCAAGTGTTCTAGGACCAATCCTTTACACACTCTATACAGCCGACTTGCCGATTATAGAGGAAGACAAATTGCTGGTCGCTACGTATGCTGACGACACGGTTTTCTTGGCTTCCGACGTTTCCCCACAGGTTGCTTCTGGAATCCTTTAAAGGCAACTCGACATCTTCTCTACTTGGCTCAAGAGGTGGAACATTGTAGTGAACCCTGAGAAGTCCACTCAAATGACTTTTTCTTTAAGAAGTGGTGACTGTCCCCAAGTTCATCTCGACGGAGCCACAATCCCATGCAGCGCTATAACCAAGTATCTGGGCTTGGGTCTTGACAGAAGGTTAACTTGGCGTCCTCAACTTCTCACCAAAATGGCACAGCTCAATAAAAGGTTAAGAAAACATTTATTTATTATCGGACGAAGGTCACCTCTCAAGCTAAGGTGCAAACTTTTAGTCTATAAAGCAATTATAAAGCCGGTATGGACCTACGGTATTCCAATTTGGGGCACTGCCAGCAGGAGTAACTGTTCTATTATTCAAATATTTCAAAACAAGGCGCTGAGTATTATGTCAAACGCTCACGTGTTCCACACCAACAAAGAGATACACGAGGAACTCGGGGTACCTTGGGTATACCAAGAAATAACAAAATTAAGCACCTCTTATATAAATCGGCACGACATGCATACCAACACCCTCGCCATCAACCTACTCGACAACAGCTCCAGTATAAGAAGGCTCAAAAGGCTTCCACCCGCTCGATCTCCCTCATGGGGAGATTCCCATCCCCATCCCTTTATTCTTTATCCAGAGTGGCTTCGCCAACGCATTGTCAACTGTTCTTTACTCAAACAACTTGCTGATTGTCTTTTAAAGACAGATTGCAAATAAATTTATTCGCTTTAAAAAATAAAAAACTTATAAATGTATTTTCTCCAAATTAGGTAACACCACTTCTATTGACAATATTCTTCCCTTAGTATTGTAGTTATCATTTAAAACTATTAAATGAAATTAGCTCAATTAAATAGGTTCCCCAGTTAGAAATATACTCATATATTTCTTAAAACTATCCAAAACAATACTTCTTATGTGTCCAAAGGCGTTAGAATTATAGTGTTTATTTTTTATATATTTTTTTTACAGCACAAAGTAAACTTTACGGAATTCCTGAAGCACTTTTTCTGCCACAATTTTTTTTATAGTAAAGAACTTCGCTTTGTATGTTTCTTCATCCATTTTTTTATGCTTGTTTCTTTAATAAATATGCACAGTTTTTTGCTTTGTTGTTTTAATATTATTATTTTTCCTTTTTATTTTTACGTCACTTTTGCTTTGACCCACAACATGGCGTATGTGTGTATGTATATGGAAAGTGCTTTTGCCACTAGTATGCACTTCCGTTTCCGCCATTGCTTACGCCATTACTTAACCGCAACTTTACTATAGTAAAGCAACATAAGCAACACTTGCGCTGCTAAAATATTATTTTAAATAACTATAAAAAAAAAAACAAAATAATGAAACAAAATAATGAAAGCAACAGCAGCAATTCGCCGCCATTTTATACATTTTATATAGAGTCAACAATATAGTATATGAAGTCAGTCTTTTTTTACTATGATGTGACAGCATTTTCTTGCTTGTGTATATATAATATTTTTTCATAAACTATAAATTTAGGTCACATCCATAGGGCATACTATACTAGTGTATGACTAAACAACTATTACGCTGGGTTAGCTTCATTCGGTCAACGACTCAACGCAACGCAAAGCAACTCAACTAAATTCATAAAACGTCAAAGAAAAAATAAATATGCATGCTTTAAAGCACAACGGACCACCTATAGAGTGTATAAAAGTATATACAGAGGGTCGCATGAGGTTATACCTAAAAAAAAAAATATTAAAGACGGAAATATTAAGCGTATACTTAGCGCTGCACAACAACAGTCGTCGTCGTCGTTTGAGCGTACGCGTATATCAAAGTAACAGCGCAGCGCAGGATAACGAGCCAAAATTGTTGCTGTTGTTTTTGTTGTTGTTGTTGTTGTTGCAGCTACTAAAGTGTGATTGCGTGTCTAAGCGCCATCTTATGCTTGATAGCTTCATTATAGTGTTGTGTAACGTGTAACGTGCTGATTACAAGTCTCAACTCGACTCTCCTTATTTTTGAAGCACCTTCACCGCTGCTGCTGTTGCAGCTGCTGCTGCTTTGACTAATTTTAGCTGCTTCTGTTTTTTTGTTGTATGTTTGTGCAGCTGCAAGTGTTTTTGTTAGCAAGTTTTTTTTTTGCTTGTTGGTAATTTAAAAATTGCTGCTAGCATATTTTCAAACGCGAAAGTGTTTTCGTAATTTATTTTAATTTAAACGATTATAAAGCGCAGTTTCATAAGTGGATTTTTTTTTTTTTTTTTTGGGAGGGGTTTGCACAAAACTTTATTCTATTTGTTTTTTTTTTTACATAGTGTGAAGGGTATTATCAGTTTGTCGGAAAGTTTGTAACGCGTTAAAGGAGTTATTGGAGACCCCATAAAGTATATATATTCTTGATCAGCTCAATGAGACGTATCGATCTAGCGATGTCCGTACGTCTGTCTGTCTGTCCGTCTCTTTATTTCAACACGATTTACTCGGAGACTACTAGAGATATTTAGCTGAAATTTGAAACTTAAGCATTTCTCGGCAATGAACAGGTCAAGTTTGAATATGAAAGTGCCACGCCCATTTTTAGCTATAGCCCCCATGCAAACTTAACACTTTTTTTTAGATTTTTTGTATGAAAATGTTTATTATTTGTGAATATATTTACTATAAATTGACTAAAAACACTTCTTATGGCATCCAATGTCAAACCAAATGTGCCACGCCCATTTTAAGATATATTCCCCATACAAACTTACCGCTCATTTTCTAATTTTTGTTTGAATATGGTTATTATTTAGAAATATATTCACTCTAAATTTCCTAAAAATACATTAAATATCATACAATATCAAAAGGAAGGTGCCACGCCCATTTTTAGCTAAAGTCTCCATACAAACTTACCGTTTTTTTCCGATTTTTTGTATAAATATACTAATTATTTATGAATGTATTCGCTCCCAATTGGGTAAAAACATTTATTTTGTCATCCAGTGTCAAAACCAAGATGCCACGCCCATTTTAAGGTATAGCCCCCATACAAACATTCCGCCCATTTTCGAATTTTTGTATGAAAATGGTTATTATTTGTGAATGTATTTACTACAAATTGGCTAAAAACACTTCTTATGGCATCCAATATCAAACCAAATGTGCCACGCCCATTTTTAGATGTATCCCCCATACAAACTTACCGCCCATTTTCGAATTTTTGTTTGAATATGGTTATTATTTAGGAATTTATTTAACCAAAATTATCTAAAAACACATCTAATATCATCCAATATCAAAAGCAAGGTACCACGCCCATTTTTAGCTAAAGTCCGCATACAAACTTTCCGCCCGTTTTCTAATTTGTGTATGAAAATGGTTATTTTTAAGTAATGTATTGACTCCAAATTTTATTAAAAACACTTTTAATATCATCCAATATCAAATCCAATGTGCCACGCCCATTTTTTGGCATAGGCCCTACACAACGAGAGTTGTATCAGATCTTTGACCCCGTCCTATCCCATCACGAAGTTCTATGAAAGCCACTGATGATGACGGGTATATAAGCTTCTGTTCTTTTTTTCCTTGTTTCTTTTTGGCTTTGCATGTCAATTTATAATTTTTATTTGTATGTCAAACGACAGCAGGCTTTCTTTTTTTGGCTATTCAATACAAATTTTTAATACATGTCAAAGCACAATTTCAATATTGAAATGCCAATTTGCTATTTACTTGACTATTCGAGAAGTTAGTAAAAAAAAAATATAAAAGATAATCTCTCCACTTCAACATGCACGATTTGATTATTGGCTTAGCTAACAAAGTTGGCTGTGAATAATTCACTAGCGAAAGACACCTTTTGTTGATGACATTTGATACAGGTGCGCTGGTAATACTAGATAAATAGTTTAGATTGTATTTATATACAAAAAAAAACTCTGAAAGTTATATCAACTTGAAAATTGAACAACTCATTTAAGAGCTAAGCTAAAAAACACATTCACCGAACCCAGACTGAATCCAGAATAAGCACTTAAGTCTGCAAAAGTACGAAAGCCAGTCTATAGTAGTATCCTAGTCAGTTTACGAAGCGTCGAAGAGCCATAGTCTGTTTGTGTGTTTGTATGTTAAGCTTGAAAATAGATTATTGGTAACAGACACCCTAGACATTTTTATTATTGAATTTCGAATCAATTATTTTTCTTGTAATTATGCAGCCTTGCTAATGTTACAATTTTAATTGGATGTACCATTCAGCAGCTATCTCTTTCTATTTTGCATATATATTGTATTTAGTCATAAGAACAAGAAAAATCACTGAATTGGAGTATGATCGAGTCCAAAAAACCTTGTAAACAATTTTTATATACATCTTACTTTATTGTATTAGTTTTTTATGAAAAGTAAAAAAAATAGTGCAAAATTTGCTAGGGGTTCTACCCATACTGCGATACTTTATGTAGACTACTGTAGGCATAATCCATACAAAATTTATTCTTGAAAAAAATATATTTTTGGGGCAGGTTTGTATGGAGGATATTTCTTTAAAATGGATGTTGTAAGTGATCACTTGATTGTTTTGGAGACTATTCGTATTGAATATGGTGGCCCTATATATATAATCTGCGAGACAATCTTTTTAAACAGCAGATAGTAGGATGGACAGACAGACACATAGACTGATAGTGCTTAATTGATTCGGTTTTCAAAGCTGATCAAGAATGCGTATACTTTATAGAATCTACCAAGCCTACTTCTGCCTTTCTATACATTTCACAAACTTTCCCTTCGGGTACAGGGTATAACAAACCATAATGATCTCAGTATTAAGCTGAATTTCCAGGCCAGTCGAAGAAAAATCTGTATCCGTGGAATACTTTTGAAAGTGAAGAACGAAAAAGACAATGTTTCTTCAAAATTCTGGGCTCCACTTCTTACACCGAACCCCTACAAAAAACAGAATGCCCTCTTTCTCGTCATCCCAAGGACTTTCACATTACAAGCGGCCAAGTCTCGATAAGTCCCAAAAATATTTATAGCTAGAAAAATTTATATGGAGATTATCATATAAAAATAAAAAAAAAATTAATAGTCTCTGATTTCGAACTAATTTTGAATTTTCAAACTGAAAATATGTAGATACTTTAGCAGTATTCAGTGTTGAGGACAGACGCACGAATCGTTTTACATCTCACTTCGGCATGTACTCCTGCCATCTTTGCTTACATAAAGTTGGCAACTTAGCTTATGGTAAATTTAATATAATTCCACCATGACATTTAATATAATTTCAACATGGCAACTTAGCTTGTGGTGAATTTAAAATAATTTCACCATGACATTTAATATAATTTCAACATGGCAACTTAGCTTGTGGTGAATTTAAAATAATTTCACCATGACATTTAATATTATTTCAACATGGCAACTTAGCTTGAGGTGAGTTTAATATAATTTCACCATGACATTTAATATAATTTCAACATGGCAACTTAGCTTGTGGTGAATTTAATATAATTTGACCATGCCAGAAGAAAAGAGTACAAGAAATTTTGCTTCGGTGGCTTTAATGCTTTAAAAAATATTTCATGATATAATTTGAACTTTTCATATAAAACAAAATATATATTTATATACTTTTTTATACAATTTTGCTTATTTTTCTTGGAGCTAATTTCTTTGTTTTTTAAATAAAACGTTTAAAAAAGATCATATAAAACCGAATTTGTTGAGCAAGATGCAGCCAAATATTTTTAAGGACTTCGTAAGCTCTTAGTGCTAAGTTTTTAAAACATTTTTTTTTTTTTTCTCATTTTTATCGTTTTTGTATCCAAATTCTTAACTTTTTTAACTCATTTCAGTTCTATGTTTTGCATTTTTTTTTTTTAGATTTAATCCTTTTTATATATTTTTTTGCTCATATTTCGCTTCATTTTTTCCAATTATATCAAAATAAAATTAATCGAAAAACATCCAAAAACACATATTAAATGACTTTTGTGCCAATAATCGATTAACATCGTTCATATTAATCAAATTCATATCTTTATAGCCACTAACCTTTCGATTTTCATCAAAAGTTTGTTCGTACAATTTTGTTTCGATATCAACAGAATCCACATTGGACTCTGTTGCATAGAAATAAAGCTTTAAAGGCTTACGCAATGCCTTGATTGCGATCAAATTGTAACTCAGCTTACGTTCCGCTGCAAATAATACACCAGGCATGCCATCATTTAGACGTATGCGTAACTTCCAGAGAGTGCCAGCGACGCGAAAGCGTTTCGTACAAAAAAGTTGGCAGCTCCTTAAACCACTGAAAACGTAGCTCTAAATCTATGGCATAACCATGAACGCCGCTTAGCATTTGAAATGTCTCCAGCCAATGTTTAGTTTCATCTCTTAGCTTTGTTTCCTTGCACTCATTTGCTGCCACCAGTTCAGCTGCGCTCTTGTATAAAAACTCACAAATCGCTTCATGTTCGGTGCGCACCATCCAAGCGCCTTGCCATTGACAACCCATAAATGCATACTTACAAACTGTTAGCCGCTGTGGACATTGTTGCTGTTGGTGTTTTGTTAAAAGCTTAAAATCCACTTCATGTTCACAATTTACGCATGTTGTAGTCATTTCCCAGATTGCTTGCTGTAGCGCCAGATTATGTGCAACATTTTCGAGTGTCATCTCACGGCGACAACAAGGACATAAGGCGTGTTCTTGACGTAAAGTTGCATCTGCCATTATGTGATATAAACAACAGCTACACATAATGTGACCCCACTGACATTGATAGAGTTTATTTGGCAATTCGTGACACACAATGCAGCACATAGCATTCTCGAAACGTGCAAAAAAAGTTATCACTGTCACTGGTGGTGATGGTGGTGGTGGTGCTGCTGGGAGAGTCCAATACATGTTCCAGTTCCAGTGCGGTGGTGTTGTTGTTGTTGTTGTCTTCGACAACAGCATGATTAGCATTGTTCGCAGCCTGTATGCGCGCACGTTTAGCTGGAGTATGTGCATCATCATCATCGTCAGCATCGGTTGTGCTACAAAGTTGAAAAAAAAATTGCCTCCTGCTTATAATAAAACACAAATTATACTCACCTTTGGCGACGTCTCAGACTCGTGCTACGCAAAAAATAATACATATTTGGCATATTTATACAATATTAAATGCTCTCCGAATGTGTTGTTTTCGCTTTGAGTCTGAACTTTAGAATATTTAAAGTTTAATGACTGCTGCTGTTGTTCAGATACACGCTTACTTGGTTTTCTTAATAATTTAAAAATAAATAAATAGTTACAGACATTTCCCATATAGCTACTAGGATTTTTTTAATATACGGAAAAAAAATATATAAAGTTGTCAAATATCTCCCTTACATTTTTTTGCTCTTTGTAAAAAGTGTTACAGTGTTCGGATTTAGTTCAAATATGCGCCGTTTTTATACCATGTACCCAAAGTGTAAAAGGGTATATTAAGTTTGTGCGAATGTATGTAACAGACAGAAGGAGGCAAGATAGACACTATAAAGTACATACATTCTTGATCAGCATTGGAAGGGGAGTCGAACTAGCTATGTCTGTCTGTCCGTCCGTCCGTCTGTCATGCTGTCTGCCGTATGAAAACAATTAATTCGGAGACTATAGGAGGTAGAGCTTTCAAAATTGAAACTTAGACTCTCCTAGGTCAACAAGTGTGCACTTACAAACGGTTTTTCTCTAGACCCAATTTAAGGAGTACCCCCCATACAAATCTACCCCAAAATTTCGGGGGTTTTACATAAAAACGTCATTGTTTTTTATTCTAGAAAATTCAAATTTAGAATAAATTATGTCTATGATAGTCCCAATAAAATATCACAATATGGGTAGGACCAACAAAATTTTAGGTATAGCCCCCATACAAATTTACCGCAAAATTTTGGGTTTTTATATAAAAACGTCATTGTTTTTTATTCTAGGAAATTCAAATTTAGTATAAATTATGTCTATGATAGTCCCAATAAGATATCCCAATATGGGTAGGACCAACAAAATTTTAGGTATAGCCCCCATACAAATTTACCCCAAAATTTTGGGTTTTTATATAAAAACGTCATTGTTTTTTATTCTAGGAAATTCAAATTTAGTATAAATTATGTCTATGATAGTCCCAATAAGATATCCCAATATGGGTAGGACCAACAAAATTTTAGGTATAGCCCCCATACAAATTTACCCCAAAATTTTTTGTTTTTGCATAAAAACGTCATTGCTTTTTATTCTAGAAAATTTAAATTTAGTATAAATTATGCCTATGATAGTCATAATGAAATGGACCAATACGGGTTGGCCCAACAAAATTTTAGGTATAACCCCATTCAAAGATATACCCGATTTTTTAAGTTTTTCTATGAAAATCCAATTCAATGAGGTACATATTGATTGGGTACAGGGTATCTTGCAGTCGAGCATACTCGACTTCAGCGTTCTTTCTTTTTTTTGATTATCTGTTTCCATCACAGCCTCTTTTGAGGCCAACTTTACACCAGGAACAGGGGGTAATCACTTGGCGCTATATCCGGGCTATATGGTGGATGCGATAAATCCTCACATCCGAGTTCCCGTAGCTTCTGACGAGTTACCAAAGATGTGTGTGGCCTGGCATTGTGCTGGTAGAACACTTCACCCTTACTGTTGGCCAATTCTGAACGCTTCTGGTCGATCGCCTACTTCTAGCGGTCCAGTTATTCGCAGTAGATGGTAGCATCCGGTCATATGGGAGCAGCTCATATTGGATGATTCCCTTTCAATCCCACCAAAAGCACCACAGCAAAACATTTCTGGCCGTCAATCTGGGCTTGTCGATGGTTTGGTTCGGCTCGCCACGCTTCAACCACGACCTTTTTCTCAGGACGTTATCGTAAGTGATCCACTTTTTATCTCCAGTCACCATCCGATTAAAAAATAAGTCGAGTTCGTTCCGTTTCAGCAGCGTATCACAAGCTTTTAAGCGATCCAAAAGATTTTTTTGCGTTAATTCGTGTGGCACCCAAACATCTAGCTTTTTTTTAAATCCCATCTTCTGCAAATGGTTCCAAATGGTTGTATGTCTTATACCCAGCTCCTGGGCAATCGAACGAGTGCTAACATGGCGGTCCACTTGGATGATTTTGACTATTTTATCGGTTTTTACGAGGATTGGCCTACCAGTACGGGGTACCAGAACGAAATTTCTTGCTTGGTGGACTCCATTTTTGGCGCGCTATAACTTGAGACTGAAACATATGATCACAACACAGTCTGGGTGTTCTTGTAGCTCTGGGTGTCCTCTTTAAATCGCCGTACAGGATGACCCGATGCGATTGGTACAACCTAAGATATGTTAAAGAGTCGCCATCTATTGACAAAATACGGCATTACCTTTTGAACAACCCAATTTTATGATGCAAATATGTTATTTCTTTTTAATTTGCTAACAAATTTTGTTGGCGTCTGGCGGAAAATATGAATACTTTCTGATTCCGATAATTAAAAACTTTTTACTATACGAGTTAGCATATCAAATATATTTAATAAAAAATTTTCGAACAAAAACTGGAATATTTTATTTATTTTTTGTACATATTTGACACTTTTTTGCATTCTCTTCCTAGTCCCATTTTTAGTGTGTGTTGCTATATAAATAATTTTATTTTACAATAATATAAAAACATGCAAGTTGTTCTAATTTACCTTTTTGCTTTTAACAATTGCTCTCCACTTTTAAATTTGTAAAGTATTCCGGTCTATCCAGCAATAAAACTTTTGTTCTAGCCTCATTTTTTGAAATTTCATGATTTCCAGAATAGCGAAAAAACATTTTAAAATACAAGGAAAGCGTTGTATAAAAGCCACCAAGTATGTATTTAAAAACATCAAATATTCCAGTTTCCATTTTTCTTTTTTAATTTTTAGTTGAAAAGAAAAATTTAAAAAATAAATGTTTTTTGAATGATTGAAGTAGGAAAAAAAAAACTACTTGGTTTCAATTACAAAAAATAATTTGTTTTAGAATGGCACAGAAATTTATTATTTTTTTTTTCTCAAAACTATCTTTTTTCAAAATCGCATTAAACTTTACGCCACAAAAATGGTAGTCGTCCAGTTTATTGCAAAATATTTGCACTTTTCAAATACAAATAAATTGCAAAAAAAAAAAAAAAAAAAAATAGTTTGAAAAACTAAACTTTTATATTGTGCAGCATAAATATATTTTTTTTTATTTATTTATTTGAACTAGTTTTAGAATTTTATATACATGTGTGTATGTGTGTGTGTGCGTGTGTGTATAATCTAAAGATAAGTTACAGTAACTATAAAATTTCAATGATATCAGACTAGATTTCAATATGCAGTTAAAACTTTTTTTTTGCCAATTGAGAGTTAAATCAGAAAGTTAAGCGAGCCAAAAGTTGTTAGCGGTTGATGAGAATTTTGTACATTTAACAGTTTTCATTTTAAGCGAGTTGTGCAACAAATTTACAATTTGTATTGAATAAACACACAAACATTTTAAACTAAGAAAAAAAATAATCCCAATTAAATCATGTAAATATGCGATATATGGGAGCATACACATAGGTTTCGAATTGAAATCTTGTTTATTCAGAATTAAAAAATTTTATGAATATTTTGCTAGATTTTTTGTAAATTTCATTATGCATTTCAGCTGCTAAGAGTTAGGAACACAGTAGGATTATCTTCAGTTGAGTTGCTCATTGTTGGCAAAATGAAAGTAAATAGTTACAAATTTTATAGTGAAAGATTCGAAGACCGAACAGATGCTGTTCTTTAGACTGAGCAAACGTTGAGTCTTTTCAAATTGAGATTGAATTATTTCCTAACTTTTTCATGATCCGCTATTGAATGAGATTTTACCCTGAAAAGTATGTCTTTATACAATCAAAAAAAAAGCAGTGCTGATTTGCTTATTTGGAAAAGCCTTTAGGATTCACCATTCATAAGTGTTCCAGGCTACAAATTTGTGCTTAAAAATATTCAATTCAGTTATCGGGCGTACTCCCCAAAGGTGACAATGGATTGAAGTATTATATGATACCAATTTTTAAATAGAAGAGCCATTTTCGTATAATGGAATCACCTATGACATTTTCTACAACTGACCAGTCGCATTTGACCATCATTTCTGCTGTGTTTTGTGCAATTTCAGTAGTTTTTGATGGCATTTTTACCATTTGCTTTCATTTTGTTTGCAGCGCCACCAAATTGGGCTGGGGCTAACTTAAAAACATACTAAAAAATACCACTTTTGTTGATCTTACCCAAAATATATTGGGGAAAGCTGAAATCAGCTTGTTTTTTAAACCCGCCACACATAGTGAGACAGTATGATGAAAACATGTTGCACATACTTTTTATAGGAAACTTAATTACCTTGAATATACTATATATTTATAAAATAGTAAAAATGTTTCTATGTCCGCAATTTAAGTTGAAACCGTCCAACCGATGAACCCCAAATCGGTTACATTTGAAAGTAAATGATGCAAGTAAATTGAAATTGCACTAAAACAATGCCTAATGCATATTCGGTTCATTTAAGAAGTCGATTTACTAGTTTTCCGGTACAAAAATGTTTTGCTTTTTTAACATAAATAAAAATAAAAAAAGAAAAACATTAACTTTGGTAGAACCAAAGCTGAAATACCCGCCACACAATACTTTAAATAGTTTCTGTATGATCTTCAGTGACGTAGATTATATTCCGCAAAGGGGTTGGGTGTTTTAGTTTTCAAGAATTCAACATCAGTTCAAAAAAAAAAAAGAAACCCTTAGTTTCAAAACTGGTTCATTTTTATACCCGCCACACATAGTGTGAAGGATCAGTTTCTCGGAAAGTTTGTAACGCATTTAAGGAGACATCGGAGACCCCATAAAGTATATATATTATTGATCAGCTCGACGAGACAAATCCACTTAGCCATGTCCGTCTGTCTGTCTGTCTGTCCGTCCGTCTGTCCGTCTGTTGCAATGCGTTTTTCTCGGAAAGTTTTAAAGTATCGACCTGAAACTATAAACTTAAGCTTTTTGTGTTCCAAGGCAGTTTGTGTGTCAGAACCAAGGTGCCACGCCCACTTTTAGATATAGCCCCCATACAAACTTACCATTTTTTTCGATTTTTTTGTATGAAAATAGTAATTATTTATGAATGTTTTGACTACAAATCGGGTAAAAACACTTTTAATCCAATATCAATCCATCCAATATCAGAGGAACGGTACCACGCCCATTTTTAGATACAGCCCCCCATGCAAACTTACCATTTATTTCGATTTTTTTGTATGAAAATTGTTATTATTTGTAAATGTATTTACTACAAATATGGATAAAAACACTTTAATGACATCCAATTTCAAAAGAAAAGTGCCACGCCCATTTTTTTATACGGCCCCCATACAAACTAAGCGCCCATTTTTCAGATTTTGTATGAAAATAGTTCTTATTTATGGATATATTCACTCCAATCTGTGTAAAATCATTTTTACTGTTATTCTATGAATATGCTTCCGATATGACAAGGATCGAGCCACTATAACATATAGTCCCATACAAACTCAGCTTCCATTTTTTATTTTTAAAAGAAAATGAATAAAGTTTCGTGTGGCGGGTATTTGAGCTTCGGTCCTTCCGAAGTTAACGTTCTTGCTTGTTTTAAATCGATTAATCAGAAATTCGCTCAAATAAACGCAAAGCACTATTTATCACCTTTTGAAATTTAATTTTAAATTAAACAAATCGATGGTAATGACAAAGAAGAATTTGCTATTAAAATTTATTATTGCGAAAAGCAATAAAAAAAATTTGAGACTCAGAATATTATTACATAAAACCTTCGATTATAACAGGCTAATGTGTATTGATAAAACTATTAAATGAAATATATTTAGTGCAGATTTTTTTTTTTCAACAAATAGAAATCATTTTTCACTGCACAAGTATCTCAAAAACACATGCGCCTTAGGGTATGCAATACATTTTAATTGCTTTTCATTTGACAACAATAAAGCTTTTACTTTAATTACAAAAAAAAAAAATCATCTTAAATCGAAAAAGAATTACTGTTGTAAACGTTCAATTAATTAAAATTCTCTTGGCTTAACGCTAAGCTGCAATGAACAGTTTTCAGTCAATTTTTTTTTTCACTTTAAGTCACATAAATGTGTAAATAAATACGCGCTAATCACATTCATTTGCATGCAACAACAAAAAAAAAATGAATCAAGTAAAAGTAAATTACACGAACGAAACTCAATAACCACAAAAAATGTTTATCTCATTTAATTGTTTGTTCGATCGGTTATGGTTATACAATATGTCAACGCCAACTGTTTGCGTTGAATTGTTGTAAATTGGTTGGCTGATTGAAGCCAAAGGAATGCTGTGCGCGAGTGTGTGTGTTTGTGTAAGCATACAGCTGAAGCGGTTTAGTTGCTGTTGTGCATTTAAATTTTTCATTTTATTAATTTTTCTGTTGTTGTTTTTTATACCCGCCACACATAGTGTGAAGGGTATATTCAGTTTGTCGGAAAGTTTGTAACGCATTGAAGGAGACGTCGTAGACCCCATCAAGTATATATTCTTGATCAGCTCGGTGAGACGAATCGATCTAGCCATGTCCGTCTGTCTGTCCGTCTGTCTGTCCGTCTGTCCGTCTGTCTGTCTGTCTGTTTACTTCTACGCATATTTTTCGATGAAGATATATAGATATTACGCCGAAATTTGGAACTTAAGTTTTTCTCGGCAACGACTACTTTGTATGTTAAAATCAAGGTGCCACGCCCATTTTTAGGTGTAGCCCCCATACAAACTTACCGAAAATTTCTGAATTTTTGTATGAAAATATGTAATATTTAAGCATGTATTCACTCCAAATTGGGTAAAAACTCTTCTATTGTCATCCAAAGTCGAAACCAAGGTGCCACGCCCATTCTTAGGTATAGCCCCCATACAAATTTACCGCCCATTTTCCAATTTTTTAATAAAAATTGGTATTATTTATGAATTTATTTACTCCAAATTGGGTAAAAACACTTCTTATATCATCCAATTCCAAAACCAATCGGCCACGCCCATTTTTATATATAGCCCCCATACAAACTCACCGATTATTTTTGAACTTTTGTATGAAAAATTAATTATTTTCGTCTATATATTTTTAAATTTATATAAGCCACTGATGATCCCTCAAAAATTTTTTAAAAATTCGTGTGGGGGGTATTTTATGCTTCGGTTCCACCGAAGTTAACGTTTTTCCTTGTTTTTTATTCAGTTTATTATTTGCAAATAAATTAAAATTGTTTACTCTTTTTGCGTGTTGCTGCTATATATTTGAGGTATACTTCAGTTGTTTTTTTTATTTTTTGTTTATTTACAAAATATGAAAATGTGTAAAAATTACTGCATATTTGGTCGTGGTTCAATTGTGGCAATATGCTTGTTTTTTTTTTTTTTTAATTTATAACAAAAATGTTAATGCAGCACGCAATTATTAAATAGATGTGTGCATAAATTTGCTTAATACTTGAGTAAATATTTATGAGAATTTATATAAAATTTTTTTTTTTATTTAAGCAAGAATTTAGGTTAAAAAATTATTAAATTAAAGTGAAAGTTATTTAGTTTTATGTTTTAACGCCAAAAAGTATGCTTCTATTTAAAGTAAGCTTTTCAAATTTATTTTCTCTTTGTAATAAAATTGTCAAATTTTGTTTTTTTTTTTTCTTTCTGTTAGCAACAAAATCAAGGACAATGTTCATTTGGTCAATAAACTCAATAGCGCATGTTCAATTGCAAGCAAAGTGAAGTGTCAGCCAAATAAATGAGCATACATCAAAATTGGCTTGCTGGCTTTTACTATGTAACGAAGCATTCAAATCCTGTTTTAGTAAAAATAAAAAAAAAACAAGAAAAAACGTTAACTTCGGTAGAACCGAAGCTTAAATACCCGTTTATGTGTAATCACCGGTGGTCACCTAAGTTTACACACAATATTAATTTAAAATTTTGAGCTAAAAATACAGATATGTATAACAACATATTTCTCGAATATATCTGGAAACGGGCGGTAAGGTTGTATGCAAGAAACACCTGAAAATGGGCGTGGCACCATGACATTTTAAGAGTTTTTACCCAATATGGAGTAAATACATGAATAAATAATAACCATTTTCATACAAAAAAAATCGAAAATGGTCCGAAAGTTTGTATGGGGGTTATACCAAAAAATGGGCGTGGCACATCTGATTTAACATTGGATGACATTAGAATGTTTTTAGCCAAATTGAAGTGAATACATGTATAAATAATTAGTATTTTTATACAAAAAATCGGAAAAAAATGGAAAGTTTATATGGGGGCTATGCCTAAAAGAGGGCGTGGCATCTTGGTTTTGACACTGGATGACAAAAAAAATGTTTTTACACAATTGGGAGCGAATACATTCATAAATAATTACAATTGTTATACAAAAATCGGAAAAAACGGTAAGTTTGTATGCGGGCTATACCTAAAAATGGGCGTGGCACTCTAATTCTCGAACTCATAATACTCGTTGCCGAGAAAAGCTTAAGTTCCAAATTTCAGCTTAATATCTTTATATCTTCAAACAAAGAAAGATGCCGAGAAATATACAGACAGACAGACGGACAGACAGACGGACATGGCTAGATCGATTCGTCTCATCGAGCTGATCAAGAATATATATACTTTATGTGAGGTCTACGACGTCTCCTTCAATGCGTTACAAACTTTCAGACAAACTGAATATAACTTTCACACTATGTGTGGCGGGTATAAAAATATTTAAAACTTTTAACTTTTGTTGCAACGAAGTTGTAATACACTTCACGCCTATAATAAGGAACCTTATATAAGCATCAGCAGCATTGATAGCTACGTTTTTTACAGTCATTGGTTTGCTAGGTTAATACACTGGCAATGTGTCGAATATTTGGTGAACACCTAGAAGTGTTCAGACTGACACCTGATTGTAGTGTTCACAGATGTGATGAGCACCTTGCTCGGAAATCTACGTAGCCTCCTTCAAATGCGTTACAAACTTATCCAATCAGTTGATAATACCCATCTCTCGCGTATATAAAAATATGAGAACCCAGTGATACTTGCATACACTATCTAACTATCTCCCTCTCACTATGCTTCGTCTATTTGCAGTCGCATCGCCGAATTTGAAACATCAATCTCACTAAACTTTGCAGATACGAATCTTTCATTTTCCTATTTCCGTTTGCATTTTTAGCCAAACACACACACACAGAAAATTGAGAGACAATTTTTTTTTTTTGCGAGAGTGAATTGAAAAGTTTTATTGAAAAAAAAATTTGTATTGCAAAAAGGAAAAAAAAAAGTTGTAGTAAGATTGTAAAATTTTGATAAACAAAAACTTAGTTCGATGTCAACGTAGCTGTACTCTTTGATATAAATGTATGAAGGTTTAGTATTCTGCATCTGCATCTGTCTCTTTCTATTTTGCTTACATAATGCTGTTTGCTCACTGTTAGCGACATAAATGTTGTTTAGACTTGACGTCTGGTGCCGAAGCAATAAGCGTATAGCGGCTTCACAGACGACAGTGAGTCGTGTGACAATTTTATTTCTTTTTTGTTTTTTCTTTGTTACATTATGAAAGACTTCTTTAAACCAAAATTTATCAGCACTTTTCGTACGACCCACGTACACACATGCACACACACACACACATACACGCCACTTGAATGTTCAATGCGTCGTATAGAATGTTAATGTCGCTAAAGCAATAGTTGACTTTACAGTAAAGTCTTCCTGGCCTGTGTTAGCCTCTAGCAAACCAGTCACTCAACCAAGCCACAAAACGAGAAAAAAAAAAAAGATAGAAAAAAAAAATTGTGGCGTCTGATTGCGCGCGCCAGCATCAAATTTAAATTTCTTCATTTGCTTGTTTTTGATGATTTTTTTTCGTTTGTTTGTACCCATTCCAATGTGGCCCGTCGAACTTGGCTTAGAGAGCAAAAAAAAAAAATTTGTATATGCAAAATTCAGGTCATGTACAGCTAAAAGTAAGTGGATGCGTTCTTATCAGCGCATACAAATGTTTTATCTGTGATGGCAGCCGAATGTATGCTCGTATTCATTCTTTTATGACACCATCTCGCTTACACACGAACACACACACCAACCATTTCCGTTTGCTACTTGCTTGCTTGCGTTTATTGATAGCGGAAGCAAAGCGCTGTTGACCTTACTGTCACGATATGTCAAGGGGGGAGGCGGCAGTGTGGGAATATAAGGTTAAGTTTTTTTTTTTTTTTTCGAAACGCGGAGCAGTTTTGTTTTGCCAATTGTCGGAAGTGCTGCACACACACACACACACACACACACACATTCAGTTAGACAGTTAGACATTGTGTTTCTTTTGCTTCAGTTTTGGCTTCCGTTTCCGCTTTCCGCACATACACAAAAATGGCGTTTGTTTTGTTTGTATTTTATATCTGTATGTCTGTCTGTCTGTTCGTTTGCTTGTTTGTGCCTTTTGCTTATTTACTTATTCATAGCATATAACCTTAAACATAATTTTGTTTGCTTTTTGAGTTCTCGTTCTCTTTCAGTTTAGAAATTTTTTATAACTGCGCGTGCAGTTTTTTTATCTTTCATAGTAAATATGCTTTATTTCGAAATTTTAAATTTTATTTTATAACACTTTACAGCTTAGCTAAATTGCTTTTGAAAAATAATTGTAATTTTAGACAAAAGGGTAATAAGATTGTGTTGAAATTTTTATGTGAATTTAGTATTTTTCGCTTTGTTAAATTGTCTGAAAAAAATTAAAAGTGCACACTATGCGTAATTGGTATCAAGAAGTAATATTTAAGCTGTTCAAAGATCTTACATTAGTGCAAAAGTGCAACATTGCACTAATTGCATTGTGAACACAAAAATTTAATTCAACTTGAAACTTTTATTTTTATTAATTCGAAAGTACACGAAAAAAAAGTATTCAACACAAATTAGTGTTGAGTATTGAATTGGCAATTACAATTTATTGGTATTTTTTAGTACATAACCCTTAATTCACATTTCTAATCCTTTCTTACTGATGATATTTTTCCGTTTTCATTGCTTTCGATTGTCTTAAATTTTCTTGGGAAAATAGGCTTAAGATGATCTTGATATTGATAAATCGTAAAAAATTACGTCGAAAATTCGAACTCAAAAATTTGTTTTGCATTTTTTTGATCAACGCTACAAAAGAATTGTTTTACCAAAACTTTGTATTAAACTACTAAAATTTACGAAAAGTTTTCTTGAAATATCATTAAAATCCGTCCAATAGTTCCAGAGTTATGACATTTCAAAAAATTGTCCTTATAGGTCTGAAAATATCTCATATATTCAGATCTATTATTATTTGCCAAGGTTCAAAAGCGTTCAAAACACCACTTGCAGATTGTCTATTTTCAGACGTAGTCTTAGCCTATTGCAATATTTTTCTTGTAAGACCATCTGAATAATCTCTATTGTACCTAAGGACAAACTCTTTGAGGAATCTGAGAATATTCCACGACGAAGTTGAACTGATTTCATCAGTGAACTAGCAGGTACCCGCGGCTTTGCTCGCGTTATTTTTTTTTGCTTCTCTTTGGTGGCTAAATATAAATTGTTCAAAAAATGTGGGTTTAAATTTTGGAAATCCCATAAACACGACTAACCATCATTCAAATACGCCCAGTTTCAAGTCTCTACGTTTATTCAATCTAAATGTATGACTTTTTTCAGGGCTCTCATTAGGCCCCGGGTCAAAAATTTCTAAAATTCCGTCTAAGTGCTCACCTGTAATAAAAAAATGGTCAAAAAATCTATATTGGGTCGACATATTGGTCCCAGGTCCAAGTTCCGAAAATCCCTTGAACACCTTGAACGCTAAAAATGTTTTTTAACCATCTTTCAAATGAGCCCAGTTTCAAGTCTTTACGTCTATTCACTCCAAAGATATGGCTTTTCCGGTTTCAAGGCCCCCATTAGGCCCCGGGTCAAAATTTTCTAAAATCCCGTATAAGTGCTAGCCTGTAATAAAAATAAAAACAAGGAAAAACGTTAACTTCGGTGGAACCGAAGCTGAAATACCCGTTACATGGGCGTGTCGTCTTGGTTTTGACCCTGGATGACCAAAAAATGTTTTTACCCAATTGGGAGCGAGTACATTCATAAATAATTACTATTTAAAAAAAAAAATCGAAAAAAATCGATAAGTTTGTTTGGGGGCTATACCTAAAAATGGGCGTGGCACTTTCATTTTCGAACTTAACCTAGTCGTTGTCGAGAAAAGCTTAAGTTTAAAATTTCAGCCCAATATCTTTATATCTTCATCGAAAAGATCGCATAGCAACAAACAGACGGACAGATGGACAGACAGACGGACATGGCTAGATCGATTCGTCTCATCGAGCTGATCAAGAATATATATACTTTATGGGGTCTCCGATGCCTCCTTCAATGCGTTACAAACTTTTTGACAAACTGAATATACCCGTTCACACTATGTGTAACGGGTATAAAAAATTGGTCAAAAAAATCTATATTGGGTTTACATATGGGTACCAGGTCCAAATTTCGGAAATCCCTTGAACACCTTGAACGCTAAAAATGTTTTTTAACCATCTTTCAAATGAGCCCAGTTTCAAGTCTCTACGTCTATTCACTCCAAAGATATGGCTTTTCCGGTTTCAAGGCCCCCATTAGGCCCAGGGTCAAAATTACATTTTACAATTTTTTTTTTTTGCCCCATACCATCCTTGTTTGAATACAAACACACATGCAAAATTTCGTGAAAATCCGTCCAGTAGTTTTCGCGTCCATCGATCACCAACAGAACTTGGGACTTATTTTTATATATATAGATAAGAAGTATCAGTGGATAAGAAATAACCACACCTATACTAATTTCGAAGCTGGGCTAAAGCTAGGGATTTACAAAAAATATATATTCCAGTCTCAATGTCTTTCCAACAGTGTCTGTACTCTCTGGTTGAAGACAGATGCATTTTAATTCGATTATTTTTCAAGTGATAGTTGACGTATACATAATCCTTTTATTTTATTGACCGACAGATGGCAGCCATTTCGCCAATAGATGGCCAACTGCGCTGTGTAAAAATTTACTTGCATTTTGGTTGAAGAAAATGTTTAAAAAATTTGTAATGCCTTTCACACATCTTAAAAATCTGAAAAAAACACACTTTAACTTTCTATTTAAAAAAATTTTACTTTCAAAACCAAGAACATTTTAATTTATTGTATAAGTTCAAACGTAGCCAAGGTCCAAAAGTTTTTTTTAATTTATGCGCAAACATTCATTCAGTCTATAGAAATTTTACCTTGACTTTTTACAGCGATAATTTTTTACAATTGTCAACTGCACTCAGGTGACAAATCGCTCAAGTTGCTAATGATGCCAAGATGGCTGCTGCAGTGAAAAGCAAAAAAAAAAAAAAAAAAAAAAGAAAAGTATAATGAAAACTGTTGCTGTAAGCAAAGAAAACGCCCATGAAACATTCAAATAGCTGAAATTCAGGAATTTCAATACATTCCGCCGAACTATGCACTTAATGGAAAATGATATTTTATTTAAAAATGAAACAGCTTTATTTTCTGCTCAAGACTTTTTTTTGTTGAAAGGAAAGAGCAGCTGTTAAGTTGTAAGAAAAATGTTTTGCGCATTGTTTGCACAAAAGACGACGACGACAAAAAGGAAATGCGTTGAAAAATTTATAAAAAAAAAAATAAAAGCAAGGAATTCAAGATGTTGAATTTATATAAAATGTAAAAAGAGAGAGAAAAAAGAAAGTAATGCAGTAATCGCACCGGAAATGACGACATTTTCGACAATTGCGCGCACAGTGAGTGAAATACATCCGTTTGCTTGTCTGTCATTTTAGCTTTAGGGTGACCAGACCTATAGTACAATAAGTTGTCAACGTCAGCGTACATATATAAAATGCAAATGACACTCACACAGCCTTGCAAGAAACAATTTATTTCGAGTTGCGGATTTACAGCATAAGTAGCATGTTCAATTTAAAGCGGAAATAAAAAAAACGAACGAACGAAAAGAACGAAGAAGTCGAAGGAGTCGTAGTATGCGCACGAGTGCCTTGAAGCAGCAGCATTTTTAATGAATACCAAAAAAAAAGAAATAAAGCAAACTCTTGTGCAAAAGTTTAATGCATTTAATTAGACGTTAATACGCTGAGTATAAATTTTCAAATAGAGCGAGTGAGCCACGTTTGCGGTTTTTAGTGTTAAAAAACTTTTTACCAGCAAAAACCCCCAAGCTATACGTGTGTGTGTGTGTGTGTCTGTCTATAATATTTATAAGCGGCCTAACTTAAATCCATTGCCATGCTCAATTTGCATACGCATTTGCGCAATTCACTGCAAATGAATATATTATAGCATTTTATTTTTTTAGACAACAACAACACAAAGAGCCACAACCAGTATTGACAACCAAAATGCAAAGCGTTGCGACGCTAAGTAGCAACCCTTGTCGTTTTTTTTTTTTATTGTTTTTAAATGGAAAGCAAGGAAAAAAAAACAAAATGTATCAAGGAAAATTTATTGTTCTAAATGGATTTATAAACTTAAATTCGATTGTGGTTAAATTGCCTAGCAAAGGTTTTTTTTGCATACGCTTTGTATCTGTCTAATTGAATTCACTTGAAAGGGATCCATTGGGCGTCAATTAATCCAATACAATTCAAGCAATTTCGTTTCAAATGATTCAGTGCGCATTTTGTAACATTAATTTAGTGATTTAAGCCGAATGTATGAATAAAGTGCATAAAATTTAATGATATTAGGGTCTATTTAAATTATGTAGCTATACAAGTGATTACGAATGAAATGGAAACAGTTAATATTATTTTGTTGCACTAAGAGAGAGAGAGAGAGAGCTTTTATATTTAGTTGGCAACTATGCTTCTTTATTCTTTAATCGGTACCTATTCTAAAACCATTTTTCTTTGTTAAAAAACTTTGGGATGGAAAAAAACTAGATATAGACTTCTTAAAACACCAAATATACAAGGTACGTTTGTGTTGATTCCCCATGTTAAGCGATGCGTTATATAATTACTTATAAGCATGCAGTATAATTAATTAATCGAAAGGAATCAATTTAAAAACAGTCAATCAAACTCCAATTGATTGACTGTTTTTAAAATATAAAATCGATTGATGTTTTAACGCAAACTGCCCATTAGAAATTTTAATCCTACCTAAACTCACCCAGCAGTACTGAAGATCGACCCATAACTCATCAGTTAAATAGCCCTGTTCTACTGTTCCACGAACTAGCCAGCCTTAATGTTGGTAATCCATGTTTACATAACAATCTCCTGCAAAGTCTGACGCGTCCGGTTCTGCAAAAGCTTGGGACAGTTGCTGACCAAAAGTGGGTCTTGTCTCCATCAGCCTGGGTCAGTCACTGATCGCGACATATGGGACAATTGTTGGCCGACCCATATGAGACAAACACAAAACGATTTGTATGGATTCGTCATAGAGCGTCTCGTATGGAACAGAAACAGTCTAAACCATGTGGATCAATCACTAAACGAACTGTGCGAATCAGTTAACAGTCTAATCCGTGTAGGTCATTCACAAACCGAGCTGTTTGGATTAGTCATCGAGCAACTCATGTGGATCAGTCACATTATAAACCATGTGTGACAGGCTAAACTATATGGGTACTGACTATCTGACCTTTGCGAGTCAATTCTAGACCGACCCAAAGAATAAAATGACAAAGCTTCATTTTTTTCATATCTGGCCAAAAAAAATAAAAACAAAAAAAAAACAAGGAGATACGTTATCTTAGAAGCTTAAGTACCCGTCACACGAATTTATGTGTGATCATCAGTAGCTTAAAAAAAATTCGAGATGGGATCCCCCAGCCATCCCATCTCGAATTTTTTTTCAATGGTCTGATACAACTCCAGTTTAGACAATAATTTTTTTGACAATATCAGAAAATGAGAAGTAAATTTTTATAGGGCTATTCGTTATAATGGCCCGATCCGTACCATATCGGTGGTGTGTACATAGGATGGTATTAGATGTGTTTTTACCCCATTTGAAGTGAATACATTCAGAAATACTACCTATTTTCATACAAAAATTCGAAAGTGGACGGTAAGTTTATACGGGAGCTATACCAAAAAATCGGCGTGGCACCTTGTATTTGACATTGGCTGACATAAGAAGTATTTGTACCCATTTTGGAGTGAATACATGCATAAGAAGAGTTTTTAATCAATTTGGAGTGAATATATGTACAAATAATACCGATTTTCATACAAAAATCGAAAATGGGTGGTAAATATGTATGGGTGCTACACCTCAGAGTGGGCGTGGCACTCTGAATTTAACATACAAACTATCTACGACTGAGAAAAGCTTAAGCTTCGAATTTCAGCTCAATATCTTTAAAATATCTTCTGCAACAGACAGACAGACAGACGGACAAATATGGCAAGATCGACTCGTCTCATCGTACAAAAAAATAAAAATTTGTTTATCAATTTCCAACTTTTTGATATTTAAAATTATCTCCAAAATAGAAATATCTGAATTATTTAAATTAAAACTGAGAAGTCAACAAAAACTTACCGTACTCATTTTTTTGAGAGAGCAGCTTACAAATTTATTTGTCAAATGAATTTTATTTACATTTTGGTTGAGTAACTTCGATTTCCAACACTCCAAAAAAAAACAAGGAAAAACGTTAACTTCGGTGGAACCGAAGCATAAATACCCGCCACACGAATCTTTGAATAGTTTATGTGATGATCAGTGCCTTATATACATATAAAAATATATAGACGAAAATAATTAATTTTTCATACAAAAGTTCAAAAAATAATCGGTGAGTTTGTATTGGGGCTATATATAAAAATGCGAGTGGCCTCTTGGTTTTGGAATTGGATGATATAAGAAGTGTTTTTACATAATTTGGAGTAAATAAATTCATAAATAATACCAATTTTTATTCAAAAATTGGAAAATGGATGGTAAATTTGTATGGGGGTTATACCTAAGAATGGGCGTGGCACCTTGGTTTCGACTTTGGATGACCCAATTTGGAGTGAATACATGCATAAATAATACATATTTTCATACAAAAATTCAGAGATTTTCGGTAAGTTTGTATGGGGGCAACACCTAAAAATTGGCGTGGCAACTTGATTTTAACATACAAAGTAGTCGTTGCCGAGAAAAGCTTAAGTTCCAAAATGCGTAGAAGTAAACAGACGGACAGACAGACGGACAGACAGACAGACAGACGGACAGACGGACATGGCTAAATCGATTCGTCTCATCGAGCTGATCAAGAATATATATACTTTATGGGGTCTACGATGTCTCCTTCAATGCGTTACAAACCTGCCGAGAAACTGATAATACCCTTCACACTACGGGTATACAAATTTAAAAAAATTTTATAAAATTAAAAATATATAATTCAATAAATGAAAAAAAAAATTTATTAATCCTCATAGCCTGTTTTTTTTTTTTTTTTTTGGAGACCCATGGCCTTTTTTAAACTGTCAACAGCCTTATCTGCCGGCACTTCAATTGAAATAGATTCTGTAAAATATTTAAATTTTCGTAGTACTCTTAATTTTAATTTTATAATATATTTTTGTATGTGTTAATTAATGATTATTTTCCGTACGTCTTCTATATTTTTTTTTTTTTTTGAATTTATTGCGAGTTAGTATTTTAAAATTTTTAAATTTTTATGACATTTTTTGAAATTTTTTAAGTAATTCAAGACATGCTATGTTAAATATTTATTTATTTTAAATATATGCTCGATTTGAGCATGGTGCAATTATACATGGTGATGTTAAGCGCTGTGTCGCTCTCAATATATATTGTACCAACGTGAATCATATTTAAAGATAAAAGACAAAAACCAAAGAGAAGTAAAAAAGTATATATATCTCAATATCATTCGCACTCGCAATACAAAAATGTCGAGCTTTCTTCTTCATGCAAACTGACTTTTAAACAGACGAGAGAGAGAGAGAGAGAGAGAGAGAATTAGAGTGAACAGAATACAAATACACCAGCTGGTAAAATTGCATCATGTTTTAAACATAGTTTTCCAATTTAAGTTTTCAACCAATTCTAAAATAAAAGCATAAATATTCCAAAAATTATAACGCAATTCTTCTAGTAATATTCGAAATAAATTTATTTATTTATTTTATTTTAACTTAATCTATTTTTTTTTTTTTTATAATATAAATTTTTAGTTACAATTGGATTAGTTCTTTTAATTTAAGGAAATTCATCTAGACTTATAACAAATTTATTTTTTCTTAATTATTTGCTTAATTAATATCTTTTTTTTTAATTTAAACTATATTTATTTTAATTTTTCTTAATTATTTATTTAATTATTTTATTTTTTTTTTATTATTTTTTTTTTTTTTATAATACAATTTTTAATATGTGTCTTAAACTATTTATAAATTTCTTTTTTTTTTTTTTTTTTCTTAATTATTTGTTTTTTTTTTTTTGTTTGTTTTTTTTTTTTTTAATAATAACATTTTTAATATTAAACTATTTATAAATTGCCATTTATTTAATTTTTTTTATGTATATAATTTTTTTTTTTTTATTTATTTATCAATCTTTCTATTCATATTACAATTTTTATTTTTCTTAAATCTTTATTTAGTTATTTTTATTTATAATACAATTTTTTTTTTTTTTTTTTATAATACAATTTTTAAATTTCCATTTATTTAATTTTTTTTTTTATGTATATATTTTTTTTACATAAAATATTTTTTTTTTTTTTTTTTTTTTTACTAGAACAATTTTTTTAGTTACACTTAGACGGATTTTGTGTCTTAAACAATTTTTACTTTCTTGCAATCCATCTATTAAAATTACAATTTTTCTTAATTATTTATTTAATTTTTTTATTTTAACATATGTTTTATTTTTATATTTTTAATAATGAAATTTTTTGACTGTGTGTCTCAAACTATTTGTTTTCTTATTTACAATTTTTAATTTTTTTTTTTTTTTTTGTGTTTTTTTTTTTTTTTTTTTTACTGGAGCTTATTGGAACTCTTAAACAATTTATTATTTATTATTTCTTTCTATTCAATTCTTGAAACATCATCAAATTTTGAAAGATCTCCATTATGTTTTTTTTACTTGTTCACGCAAATTACGGATATATACCGATGTACTTTTAACTTTCTCATTCCTAGCTACTTTCTGAACATTGACCAATGGCAACAAACCATCAAATTGTTCATACAATTCTCTTTGATTACGTACGCGAGCTCGTTCACGAGCATTTTTCAGCAGACGTCGTTTTTCAACGATGTCCGTGCATTCGGCAATTTCGGTAGCATACTCTTCTTCGGTTTTTTTAGGCCTGCGACGTTTATACGATGCAGGTTTATTATTTGGCTTAGATCGTTGAGGTCCATCATATGGTTTAGAATATTGTGCATTAGACCAATAATTTGGATTAGTAGACGTGCCATGTTGTGATGGTGTTAGTTGTTGATATTGTGTAAAATATTGCTCTTGTTTAGATGGCTGCTGCTCAGTTTGTGTTGCGAGAGGTTGTTGTTGTTGTTGTTGCTGTTGTTGTATTGAGTGTTGCACTCGGTGTTGCAAAAATTTTTGCCTCAAATTTTGAAGCCGTTGAAACAGATGTTGCTCCTGCATATTATATTGTTTGGTTGGTTGTATATATTCTTCTGCTGCTTAATAAGCATGTCATTCATTTTTTGTGGATATTGTTGTTCAAATTGTTGATCCAATTGTTGCCGCACTTCCATAAGTGATTGCATTAAATTTGGTTCCTGCAATTGTGGCCGGTGTTGCTGATATTGCCATATATGTTGCTCCTGACATTGCGATGATGGCTGCTGCGTAGCAGGCATTTCAAGCCTTTGTCTCTTTGGCCCATTAAAATTTAAAAATTCTGACAACATATGATGTGTTTCTGAATATTTATTATTTTGCTCCGGTAATGCACTAGGTGCATCCGATACGCTATACGGCAACGAATGCTGCTGCTGGAATTGTTGCTCTTGATACTGATGCGATATTTGGGTATCATTAAAACCGAGAAGATTGATGCTGCAGATGATGTTGTGGCGGTTTTAATTGTTGTGCCACAAATTGGTTGGGTAGAAGTTCCTCCGACGACAGCTGATTAAGACGTTGACTCTTCACACTTGGCTCATTAAAATAATGAAATGCTGCCAAATTCTGCTCCGGTGTTGCACTAGGTGCATTCGATACGCTATACGGCGACGAATGCTGCAGCTGGAGTTGTTGTTGATGCTGATGATGCTGATGATACGATGTTTGGGTATTATAAAACCCAAAAGATTCTACCTTACCACAAGTAGTAAGAGTGGCTAGAGGTTGCTGCGGCAGATGGTGTTGTGGCTGTGTAAATGGTTGCATGTTGTATTGCTGCACTTGTAGCGGAAGTTCCTGTGACGACCGCTGATTTTGATAGTCGCTCTCTTTGACACATTAAAATAATGAAATGCTGCCAAATTCTGCTCCCGTGATGCACTAGGTGCATTCGATACGCTTTCCGTATTAAAATCGTGATTTAGCAATGAAAAATCAACATTACCATCTGCAGGCAGTGGTACTAAATCATGATTGGAGAATCTAAAGTCCAACAGGTATTTGGCATCGCTTATATCCATTTTTATTTCGCAGATATTTTTTTTTATAATTTTGTATTTTTGTTTTTTTTTTTAAGTTTTTTTTTTGTAACTTTAACTTTAAGTTACAAAGGATAACTGACTTCTGCTAAATAAGCAGCTTGCTTTTTAAAGGATTAGTGTGAATTTGAACAATTTTTCGCAGTGCACACCGACTGCAATTAATTTAACTGCAGGTATATACGTTCTTCAATCTGATTCGTCAGACGATCCTTTTGTTTTTAGATCATTAACACTACTACATTTGCATAGGTAACACACACGCACACACATATGCTTATGATATACACATTTGGTGCGGTTGACTGCTACCATACATTTGCGTAGGTAATACACACACACATAGGTTTATGATATGCACAGTTGGTGCGGTTGATACCATGCACTTGCACAGGTGACACACACACACTCACACACACATAGGTTTATGATATGTTGTTGCGTATGACATCTACCATTTTTATGGCATACATGATGACTTCGTGGTTTATTGCTTTGTTGTGTGCAAATGTTATGCTGTGAGGTTCTGTTCCTGGTACCTGGTTTTTCCACAAACTGCTGTTTATCCATTTTATTATAATTTCAAGTACTTTCCTACACAAATTATGCAATTTTATTAGCGCGACTGTTGTCAACTCTTTACAATCCAATGTATTCGCCAGATGTTATTATCTTTCCTACACAAATTATTATTAATAAATCGCATTTAAACTGATCTTCGCAGAACTGTATTCCATATTATTTTATACTTGTTACACTTGTGGTAAACAGGTATATTCAGTTTGTCGGAAAGTTTGTAACGCATTGAAGGAGGCATCGGAGACCCTATAAAGTATATATATTCTTGATCACCTCGATGAGACGAATCGATTTAACCATGTCCGTCTGTCTGTTCGTCTGTCCGTCTGTCTGTCCGTCTGTCTGTCCGTCTGTTGTTGCGCGGCTATTTCTCAGTAAGTTTTAAAGATATTGGGCTGAAATTTTAAACTTAAGCTTTTTAGGTCCTGTGTAGTTACTTTGTTACAAGAACCAATGTGCCACGCCCATTTTCAGGTATAGCCCCCATACAAAAGTACAACATTTTTTCGAGTTTTTGTATGAAAAATTATTATTTATAATTGCGTCTTACTACAATATAGGGTAAAAAAGTTTCTAATGGCATGCCAATATCAAAAGAATGTTGCCACGCCTATTTTCAGATATAGCCCCCATACAAACTTAACTTTTTACGAGTTTTTTTGTAAAATACGTTTATTATTTATGAATATATTTAATCCAAATAGGGAAAGAACACTTTTTATGTCATCCAATGTTAAATCGAAGTGTGACACGCCCATTTTTATGTATAGCCTCCATACAAACTTACCGCCCATTTTCGTTTTTTTTTTATATCAAAACATTTTCTATTTCTGAACGAATTCAATTGCAAAATTTTGGTAAAATCAAAAAATTCCAATGTCCACTGTTTTAAGTGAACACTTTTTATATGGTAAGGATCGGGCAAATATAACATATAGCCTCCATACAAATTTGACCAAATTCATCGTGAAATTTAATCTAAGCACCTGGTGAACATATAAACTATTAAAAGTGTTGTGTAACGGGTATTTCAGCTCGGTTCCACCGAAGTTAACGTTTTTCTTGTTTTTTGCTTCTATTTAGTGGCTAAATATAAATTGTTCAAAAAACTCCCTAAACACGACAAATGAGCCCTGTTTCAAGTCATTCCAAAGATATGGTTTTTCCGGTTTCAAGGCCCCCATTCGGCCCCGGGTCAAATTTTCCAAAATAACATAGCCTACGTCAATCGGGAATATTGTAGATTGTCAACGGTGAAAGAATTTTTTTAAATCTCGGTCCCAGTATTTTCGGAGCCTATTCATTTCAAACAAAAAAAAATCATTTCCTAATAGTTAAGATAAGAACTATTTTCCATAAAAAACCTAAAAAATGGAAGCTCGGTTGGTATGGAGGCTATATAGCATATTAAAAATGGGCGTGGCACTTTTCTTTTGATATTGGATGGCATTAGAAGTGTTTTTACCCCATTTCTAGTAAATACATTCAAAAATTAAGAACTATTTATATACAAAAAAATCGGAAAAAGGTGATAAGTTTGTATGTGGGCTATATCTAAAAATGAGCGTGGCACATTGGTTCTGACATATAAACTGCCTAGGAGCACAAAAAGCTTTAGTTTAAAGTTTCTCATCAATATCTTCAAAACTCTCGCATTGCAAACAAAGCTAAATCAATTTGTCTCGTCGAGCTGATCAATAATATATATACTTTATGGGGTCTCCGATGTCTCCACACTATGTGTGTTGGGTATAAAACTGCTTCTTATATCAAGCCAAATCTTTAGTTAAAATTTGTTAGTCTAAATTTTTAAGAATATTTTTAATTTGCTTAGTTAAGAAAATTATTTATTTATTTATCATTTATCTTTTTTTTTTTTAATTGACTGAAACAAATTTTTATTTTATATTTAATAATACAATTTTATTAGACTGACTTGTAATCCATTCAGTCATATTATAGTTTTAATTAATTTTTAATTTTTTGAAAATTATCTATTTAATTATTATTATAATTATTAGTTTATTTTTATTTTTTGACTAAAGTTTTTTCTTTTATTTTAATTAATACAATTTTTTAAACTATTCTTACTTCAATGCAATTCGTCTGAAATTGTTTTTTTTTTAATAATACAATTTTTTGATTACATTTAGACAGATTGTGTGTCTTAAACTGTTTAAACATTCTTGCAATCCATCTATACATATTACAAATTTAATCTGACTTAATTATTTATTTAATTTTTTTTTATTTTTTACTTAAGTTTTTTTTTTTTTTTTTTTTTTTTTTAATAATAAAAAGTTTTGATTGTGTATCTTAAACTATTTTTACTTCAAGAGAATTTATCTAGTTAAATTACATTTATAAATTTTTAATTTATTTAAATTTTTTTTTATTTAATTTAATTTTTAATTTTTTTTTTTTTTTTAATAATACAATTTTTGTTTGCACTGGGACTTATTGTAACTCTTACACAATTTATACTACTTCCTATGAATACTTACTTATATTATATTCCAATTTTGAAAGATCTCCTCCAAGCTCTTCTATATTTTTAGCCAAGAAATTTATATATGACGATGTAATTTTAAGAGTCTCTGGCCTATTTGCTTTAACACGAAATGGTAATAGACCACGCAATTTTTGAAACCCATCTCTAACATTAAATATACGAAAACGTTCACGAGCATTTTTACTTAGTCGACGATGGTCGGAATTTTCGTAATTATATCTTCTTCTGCGCCGAGATCGTGGAAACGAAGCAGCACTATCAGAGCGAGTTGTGCTTAGCGCAATAATTTGGAGAACTTAGCGAGGCATGAAGTTGTTGTTGCGGTTGTTTTGGTTGCTTTTGTTGTTGCTGTTGTTGTTGTTGTTTCGATAGAGATTGTTGCCGCCATTTTTGTTTCATTTCTTCCAGAGATTGCAGTAAACTTGGTTGAGGAGTATAAATATAGGGTTGTTTGAATAAAGGTTCTTCTTGTTGCTCCGATTTTTGCCGCGCATATAGCAGAGATTGCAAAAAATTGGTTTCCTGAGATTGTGAGTTTTCTTTTGACGACAGTAGTTCTTGCGACGACTGTTGCTCGTGCGGTTTCAGTTGCTGTTTAAAATGTTGCATGAAATTTGATTGTGATTGCAACAAATGTTCTTCCTGACTATAATGCTGTGCAAAGTATTGCATTGAATCTTGTTGCAGTAGTTGCTGAGATTGCAATAGATGTTGTTGTTGTTGTTGTTGTTCAGTATAATATTGTGATTGTTGCTGTTTTGATAGCACATCTTGTTGTGTTGGTAGAATTTCTTGTGTCTGATTGTTGCTGTTTCGATAGGAGATCTTGAGTTGGCTGTGTTGCAATAGGTTGTTGCAATTGTTGCATAGAGTCTTGCCGCCATTTTTCTTTAATCATTTGCAGAGATTGCAGTATACTTGGTTGAGGAGTATAGGCATAGGGTTGTTTGAATAGAAGTTCTTCTTCTTCTTGTTGCTCCACTTTTTGCCGCACATATAGCAGAGATTTCAAAAAATTGGTTTCCTGAGACGACGACTGTTGCTCTTGCGGTTTCAGTTGCTGTTCAAAATGTTGCATGAAATTTGGTTGTGATTGCAACAAATGTTCTTCCTGACTATAATGCTGTGCAGAATATTGCATTGAATCTTGTTGCAATAGTTGCTGAGATTGCAATAGATGTTCTTGTTGTTGTTGTTCAGAATAATATTGTAGTTGTTGCTGTTTTGTTAGCACATCTTGTTGTGTTGGTAGAATTTCTTGTGTCTGATGTTGCTGTTGTTGTTTCGAAAGGAGATCATGAGTTGGCTGTGTTGCAAAAGGTTGTTTCAATTGTTGCATAGATTGCAGTATACTTGGTTGAGGAGTATAGGCATAGGGTTGTTTAAATAGAAGTTCTTCTTCTTCTTCTTGTTGCTTCACTTTTTGCCGCGCATATCGCAGAGATCTCAAAAAATTTGTTTCCTGAGATTGTGATTTTTGTTTTGAAAATAGTTCTTGCGACGACTGTTGTTCTTGCGGTTTCAGTTGCTGTTTAAAATGTTGCATGAAATTTGGTTGAGATTGCAACAAATGTTCTTCCTGACTATAATGCTGTGCAGAATATTGCATTGAGTCTTGTTGCAATAGTTGCTGAGATTGCAATAGATGTTGTTGTTGTTGATCAGAATAATATTGTGATTGTTGCTGTTTTGTTAGCACATCTTGTTGTATTGGTAGAATTCCTTGTGTCTGATGTTGCTGTTGTTCTTTTTGGTTTTGTTCTCGTTCCTTTTTTGGTCTATTAAAGTTTAGAAAATGTTTCAACATCTGATATGTTTCGGGATATTTATAAATTTGATCCGATACGCTATCCGCATAAAAGTCAAGAATTTGTTCTTGTTGAAACGGCGACGACGAATGCTGCTGCTGGAGTTGTTGCTCGAGATCTTGGTGCTGTTGCAGTTGATGCGATATTTTGATATTATAAGACATACAAGATTCAATGTTAGCACAAGTAGTAAGAGTGGCAAAAGATTGCTGCTGCAGTTGCAGTTGATGTTGTTGTTGTTGTTGTTGTGATGGCTGCTGCTCCGTAAGCGTGTAACGCGTTTGTTGTTGCGATTGAAGGTTATGATATGGCTCCACTTGTTGCTGAGATTGCAATATATGTTGCTGCTGCGTATAATATTGTGTTGGTTGTTGCAGTTGAGTTGGTAGAACTTCTTGTTGTGACTTATGATGAGTTGGTAGCAGTTCTTGTGAAGAATGCTGCTCAGCAAGCGTGCCAAGAGGTTGTTGTAGTTGCATATGAAGATGTTCTAGTGAAAGTTGTTGTATTGAATCGTGTTTCACCAGTGGCTGAGATTGCAATATATCTTTCTGCAGTGCATAAAGTTGTTTTGGTTGTTGCTGTTGAGTTGGTAGAATTTTTTGTGGTGGCTCCTGAGTTGAATGCAGCTTAGTAAGCGTGCCAAGAGGATGTTGTAGTTGTATATGAAGATGTTCTAGAGATTGCAATATTTCTTTCTCCTGAGCAAAACGTTGTGGAAGTTGTTGCTGTTGAGTTGGTAGAACTTTTTTTTGTGACTCATGTTGTTGTTTTGATCGTAGTTCTTGTGAAGACTGCTGATTTTGAACTTCAATCACTCTTGGCTTCTTAAAGTGAAGAAATTCTTCCAAGTCAAATGTATCCGAATTTTCCGAATTTGGCGCCGGTGATGTACTAGGTGCATTTGATACGCTATCCTCATTGAATAGATTCAACATTGTAAAATTCATATTTGGCATTAGCTCCAAGTCAAGATTGGAGTAACTTAATTCCATCAGATTGGTGGAATCGCTTGAAATCATTTTTACTTGTCAAATTTTATTATTAATTTTTTTTTTTTTAAGGATAATTAACTTCTGCAAAGATAGAGCGTTCTTTTTTAAAAGATTTGTGCTAATTTGAAGTACTTGTATCGGTGCCTACCTTCAAGTTGTTCTGGCGATTTGGTACTTGGGATAAGATAAATTTGTTACACATACACAAAGATATTTTCCGTAGTTAGTTCGTTAGATTATATTATTTATTATATTTCACAATATCGCGCCAATTTTTAAATAGTTTCTTTTTTTTCACATTTTTAACAAATTAAAACAATCACAAAAACGTACACAATACAGCGTAAAAATCAAATACAAAATAAGCGCAAAAAACAGAAAGACAAATAAAAAGAAAAACGAATATAAATTATTTTTAGCATAAATATAAAAAAACATAAAATGAGCAAAAATAGTAACAATAACGGTGCTTCGAAGCGTCAAAGAGTAAGCCGCGTATCCCAATTCTCTCGTAACACCAAAAGCTGTCTTATCGAACTCTTAAATGAGCGCCTTGATTAGCAAAGTGAGCTGCTGGGAGCGAAGATAACGGATTTGGAGCAGAGTGTGTAAGCTCACTTAAATGATTTGCTTGCACCCGCGGCTTTGCTCGTGTATATTTTTTTATATTCTACTTTATTTTATTTTGCTTTTACTTGTCAACTAAATATATTCCTAATAAGTAGTGAGAGAAGAGTCAAAAAAGACAGGATAAATTAACATAGTCGACAAGCTAAATACTAAACCTCAAAAGATCCTCTCTAGATTATCAAAGGGTTTCCTATAGCACGTACACATTTTTTTAAACATCTTCTAGGTATTTTCACATCAAAAATATTTCTTTTCAAGATTAAATGTCCCCATTGAAGCCCTAATAAATACTTTTCAAAATCTTGACATATCAAAAAAGAGATTTTTAACATTTATTTATATTTCGGTGTTGTGATCCCCTCCGCGTGCCATGTCCAAATCTCTTGAAACCTCTTGAATACGCCAAAAATGATTTAAAAATAATTTTCAAATTCAAAACTCAAGGTCTTGTCATACCAATGAGTTCTCCTCTTCAGTTTTAAGGTACCCATTGAGCCCCTTATCAATATGTTCAAAAATCTTGACTAAGTTATCACTTTGAATATACAGAAAAAATGTTAAAAATATTTGTACAAATTTTTAAAATTTCGGTTCTGCGTCCCCCGCTAAACCTAGGTCCAGAAACCTCTTGAACACGTTGAAAAAATTTTAAATCATCTTTCATCCTAGTCTTTTTCATAACCGAGTTATAGTAAAAGTGTTGAAAAAAAAAGGTACATTCGGTTCAGGGTCCCCAAATAGGTCTTCAAATAGGTGTTCAAATTTCGAAATCACAAAAAGAACTCAACAAAAATGAATCTGCAATCGGTCCAAACAAAAGTAAAAATAGAAATAAAATAGAAAAAATTATAGTTTCCAGCTTTAGATCAATATCTTTAAAACTGAACGAATAAATCACCTCGCAACTGACAGACAGATGGACATGACTACTTAAATCGACTTGTCTTATCGAGCTGTTGAAAAATATATACACATTTTACAGTGTCTACGATGTCTTTTTTAATGCGTTACAAACTTATCGACAAACTGATAATACCCATGTTCACACTACGTGTAACGGCAGAAAGAAAGCGACACCGTTTTTATTCTTGATAAAATTGATAAACTGGAACAGCCTCAACCACAAAGATTACTCAAATGACAGTATTCGCTCTTTAAGTTAACTCTTATTTAAGTTTACTCTTATTATTATTATTCCCAAATGTGTTGTATTAAAGTCTTCCGTCATATTGACACCGTTTATAAATTTTGTTCTCATTATTCTATGTACTTCTATTTTGTTGTTCCGTGCTCAAGATAAGTTATTTTGGTTTTCTCTTCTTTGAAAAAGTCTATTTATGAGAGATCATGTTCCAGTGACGTAGTCTTTAGTATGATAATGGTGATAAAAAACTGTGGCAGGCCTGAGCTTTGTTATCTCTTTGAAAGTTCTAACGTTGACATTATATGTATTTCGGAGACATTATTATTATTACATATTACCGTGTTTTTCATAAACCATTTTCTGATCTTTGAAGAAATATTTAATTTTTTAGGTGTTAAAAAAGATGGTCCACGTACGGTGGAAGCATTTAGTATCCACTTTATTGTTTTTACCTCGCTAGTTTCATAATAACCGAGTACACTAGATAACAGCCCACAAGGTTCTGGGTTCTCAAATTTCTATTCCCATTTATTTTGGGCTGTAATTTCCAAAAATGGCTCAAAAAATTTTTCTTAAGGATCGCTCATGACATATATTCAAAAATAATGTTATGTAATACAGAATGAATAAAAATTTTTACTGAAGTCCTCCTTATATAAATCGAAGAAGAAGATCTTATTGTAATACTAATATACAGGTCAATTGTATCGAACTATGCATTCTCTAGATATATAGTAATAACGGATAACAGTTCAAAAAAAAAAATTTCTTTAAGATATCTCGAGAGCGATCCTTAAGAAAAATTTTTAGAATCTAGAGGTAATAGATCCACGAGAAACCAGAACCTTCGATAAAGTCAAAATGTATAAACTAGTGTGATAGGGTGCAGATCGTAGGATATTTCATTTGAAAGTAGTGGAAATTGTTTAAAAAATTCGAGTTAAATGGATTGAGCACTTCGAATAATTGTTGACCACTCACTAGAAGCCCTAACTGTGCGATTTGAAATAAATGATGCTTTAGAAGTTTTGTAGATTTTATTAAAGTAGATAATTTAAGAAACTAAGCAATCATGGTCAACATGGCTTGGTTCCAGATGTTGGTCAGCGCTGTTATCGCAATATTTATTACACCCCATAAAAAACGTAGAACTTTTCTTACGTTCCTCTATCATAAACACTTAAATTATACAGTTTGACAAAATGTAACTCTTCATTTATTAAAAGAAAATTTCCAACTGACTCTTAAAATCTGTTATTGGAATTTCTCTACCCCGCTGCGCAAATTTTCCAACAAATTGTGAGATAATTGCCGTTATAAAATTGGTAGCACCGCTAATCGGCGAAACGGGTATTCTAAGTTTGTCAGAAAGTTTGTAGCGTATCATAGAAGATCTCTTGGCCCTTAACAACGAATACTAAATTGTGCCACGCTCACTAATAAAACTTTTAGAGATAGCTACAGACCCGACACTTTTGATTTTCGCATCATTAAATCCCATCCACTTTATCGTAAGTGGTTTCATATAATGCGATGAGTATTAATATTTCGGTCTCTTCTTAAATTCGATTTTTTATTCACTTACATATTCGAACGGTCATACTTCCATTAACTGTAATTTTAACTTTACTCAAAAAAATTGAGTGTCGCTTACGTTTAAATTGAAATTCCTATAATCTTGAAACATCAGTTCTAAAATTTGTGCATACTGAGTGGGTGCTAAAACATAAAAATTTAATTTAAAAAAAAAATGTCGCTTAAAATTTTTTCACCGAAAGGGTTCGATATGCAAATGCATACTTGCAACAAAAAAATATGGTAAGTGAAGACAGAAAATTATATTGCTTGGCAAGAATTTATTATTTTTCTTGCGAAAGATTCCAGTCGTATAATTTCTTAGCTAAATTAAATACGTAAATTTGCGTACGTGACGATTTCAAACAGATTTATGTAGAAATGCATGCAAATAAAATATTTATTGGAATACAATAAACCAAAAGGCGCAACATAAATAATTACTCATAACGAGAACAATTGTTTTATTGCCGCAATGCATCTTAGCGAATGTTATAAAACATTTCCCAAATATTGTTTCGGAATGTTTTGCAAATTTGCAAGCAGGTAAAATTTTAACTTGTCAGTTGGCAAAGGGTGATAAATAAATATTTCCAGGAATATAATTAAGTTATAAAAAAAAACATGCAAATAACAATTGTAGTGTGTTTCTGGAATTTCAGCGCTGTAAAAGACAAACAAATAGTTTTACGACTTAAGAATAACGGTAAAGTTAAAATTGTGCCTTCTCAGTCAAACAAAAGTTAAATAAATAATATAGAAACCAGAGTTCCTGAAAGTAATAATCATCTTTAAAGAAGCCTTTGCTTACAATTAATAATTGACCAAAAGAATGAGCAAAAAAAAATGAAAGTGAAAAACATGAAAAAAGTTAAGTTCGGTATAACCGAAGCTTAAATACTCATCACACGAAGATTTACATAGTTTTTCAGTGACGTAGATAATATTTCTCAAAAGGATTGGGGGTGAGATCAATGGTTCCATACAACCCAATTTTAGACACATTATTGGAAAAGAATTCATATGTATTTGTAAGTCTATCCATGAAAACTTTTCACTTTGACAGATGACATTTGGACGCCATTACCAACCAGTGCTGCTAACACTGTAAAACTTAACTCTTCAAAATTTACCGTTGAGAACAATAGTTTTCTTAAAAAAAATCAAAATATGTTAGGTGAGCTGTATGAGGGCTATATTTTGTAGTCGATGGATCCGTATCAGATCGGTACTCTAAATAAAGGATGACATTTTAACCCAATTTGAATTGAATAAACTAAAACATAATTACTATCTTCATACAAAAATTCGAAAATAACCGGTTTATATGTTTATATGGGGGCTATTCCTAAAAGCGAGCATAACACATTAGCTCTAACAAAAACTCCAGAACAAAAAAAAAAAAAAAAGAAATAATAAATATTTTCCTACTAAAACATGAAATGGGATATAGGTTTGCTTGGGGGCTGTACCTAAAAATGAGCATGGCTTCTTGGTGTTGACTTACAAGCCAACTAGGGCCAAAAAAAGTTTAAGTTTCGAATTTCTAGTTAACAACTTTAAAACTATCCGAATATCGATTATTCTCACTCCGACAAACTGACACCCGTTCATCCTATGTGTGGTGGATATCAAAATTGTTCTATTTTCTCAGTAGTCGTGATGAGCGCTGCAATGCAAAAAAAAGGATATTCGAGGATAATAATTAAAGCTCAAAATCTAGACGAAATACGATGTTGCATTCTGAAAAAGTTGTATCCGAAACATTTTAAAATATTTCTTTTTAAGAACGCAACTTCGTATTTCGTCTAGACTTCGACCTTAAGTTATTCTCCTTAAACATTCAACGGTTACAATTGCCCTAATTGAGGTTAATTGCTTTACTCATCCCTAACTTTGAAATTCGAAAAGATTCTTTAAAAAAAAAAGAAAATAGTGTAGGGAACAGACTTGGTTTCATTTCTCTCAAATATTGTAACTTCCTGTATATCCTACATCATTTGTATACCCTTCATCCAAAGGATAAGAGGGTATATAAAATTTATGTAAATGTATTTAACAGTCAGAAAGACGCATAATAGACCCTATAAAGTGTATAAATTCTTGATCAGCATTAATGAAAGAGTCGATATATCCCTCTCTGTTCGCTCGTCTGACTGTCTGTTCGTCTGACTGTCCTGCTCTTTCCCATATGAAAACGGTTATCTCGAAGACTGTAAGCGGTAGGGCCACCATATATGCAACTTTACGTCAAACGGCCGCTTACAAACGGTTATTCTCTAACCCCATTTTAAGGGGTACGCCTATACAAATCTACCCCAAATTTTGATTTTTTTCATAAAAACTTCTTTGATTCTTGTTATAGGAACTGTATATTTTGTATAAATTATATCTATCGCAGTCCAAATAAAATGTACCAATATGATTATGATAAAAAAAATATAGGATCAGGCCTCATACAAATTTAACCCATTTTTTATGTTTTGAATGAAAATCCAATACTATAAAGTATGGTAAGGTATGGTACTGAAATAAACATTAACTCAAGTAGCGTACAAATTAGGTACAGGGTATGTTGCTTCGAGCATACTCGACATTAGCGTTCTTTCTTGTTTCTCCAAACAATTAGAATCAAGGCTTTTTAAGGAAAAAGAGCATGGCTATAGTTTAAAATGTAAAAGAGATAGGCATACACTTTATACGGTAAATCTATGGGTCAAAGATCAAGCTAAATTTTTTTCTAAGAACTTAACTTCTTATCACTTTTAGATTTCGAGCTGTTATGTTTAAGGCTTGTACCTCTCTCTCTCTCTCTTTCGCACTCAAGCATACTGAACTCCTATGGTAAGATATGCGCAAAAAGAAATAGCTGCACTACATATAACGGTACAAATTTGTCTCTGCTGGCTTTACACTCTCTCTCACTCACTTTCTCTCAATTTGACGAAATTATAGTTTTTTTTTAGTCGCATCTAACAGTTATGGCATTTTAGCTGTCTTTTTTTCACTTTCTCGTTCATGTTGTGTGTACCGTTTTTTCAGGTTCTGTTTAACAAACATGAACGGGAAAGTGAAAAAGAAAGCTAAATCGGCAACACTACACATTTTATAGTTTTTCGTATCGCATACATCTTTGAGAGTGAGACAGAATTTGATATGCCTAAAAGTAGGCAATGATTTCTATTTACCCAAATAAATATTAAAGGATAAGTTAGTTAGAAGCGCATAAAAAGTGTATGGAAAACTATTAAAATGGAGCTCTCTAATATATACAAAACGTATTTTACAGTAAAAATAAAATTACAGAAAATTACTGAAGGGGAAATGAAAAGAATAAAGAATATTAAGAAGATTCTGTTCCAATTTATGCAACAAAACAATTTATTGTGGCATCTTTTCGTATAAATATACAATTAACTGCAACGAAAGTGTATGCGCAATATAATTTCTAAAGAAAAAAAAATCTGAAAAGGTATGGCAAGAAGGAAGCTGGTGGCGGAGCGTCTAAGTGAAAATGTAGAGTTGCGCATAATTAAACGCCATAACAATTACAAATTCATGCTGCATGTCCTTGCGGCTATGAAAATAAATAAAGTAACGCATACGATGCAAAGCAAGGCAAGAAGGCAGGATGAAAAGGACAATACAATAAAATTGTTTACATAAAAAAAAAAGAAATCAAAATAAACAAAATAAAGAAAATGCAGCAACATAGAAAACTTTTATTTACAAAATATTCTACTGCGCTAAAAATGTAAAAAAAAAATTAAAATAGCTTCTAAAAGGTAAAAGAAAACAAAACAACAACTAAAACCCAAATACAACGTTGCCCAAAATGAGAGCACAAACTAAAGAAATACATACTTTTGTTTATTTGTTTAACAATTTACACCTCAAGGACTTGGCTAAGCGATGACGACAGCGTGCTATGAGAAGAAAAGCCAAATAGAGAAATATTGCGCACAAGGACACCACTGTGCGTAAAAGAAGAAGAAGCAGAAACGCCGCATTCAATTTAGAGCAAAATGAAAAAAAAAACATATTCATGAAAGACGTTGGAAAAGTATTTACCAAAAAAGTTTTCTTGTAACAAAAGTCACCACATTCCACACGGTTTGCATTTGAATGTGCATTCAAGCAGATGCAACAGGATAAAAATCTGCATTTAATCTGCTACGTTGAAAATATTGTAGAAATGCCAAACAACAACAACAAAAATAGTTTTTCTTTACAAAAAAAAAAGAAGCAAAATCTGTTTTACTAGCTGCATAAAATAGTTTTGTACAAAGCGACGCCGCCATCTTGCTTTAAAACCAACGCTTACGCTAACGTCATCATCATTGTCGCCATCTTTACTAACGCTTTGCAGTGCTGCTGCTGCTGCACATTAGAATGCATTCTACTGTAATAATTCTATTGTCTATTGACATTCATAGTCTGCGACGAAACACTTTTAAGCTGCGAGTTAAGTGTTTGGTGTGCACGAAGGACATTGCAGGACAATAGCTAAACTAAAGCAGCAAGCGAGAGAGAGAGAGAGAGAGAGAGATGCGCTTAAAAGTAAGGCGTACTTTAGTACGTTCAATTTATGGCACGATTTTGTTGTTGTTGTTCTTGTTGTTGGCGACGTTGAGTGAGTCAGTGAGTAGCATTATCCGCAGCCAGGCAGCAGCAATAGTAGTGGCAAGTGAAAGTAGTTTGCGGATTTTGTAGAAAGTGATTTTCATTTGAAACTTAAGTAAAGAAAGTTAAAGAAAGATTTTGTTGTAGACGAAGGTATTTGCTTTTTATAGAATGTACTTGAAATTGTCTTAACTAAAAATAGACGACTTAAGATTTAACTACAAAAAAATTAAAAGATTAAGAGATAGTAATGTATTTTTAAAAAAACATTTTGATAAAATAAATTTATATGCAGCGTTATTCATTGAAAATGACGAAATTAGTTTAAAAAATGCTAAATAAAATGCTAAATAAGCTAAAAATGCTGCATAAGCTATGGAAGCAAGCTAAAAATACGCTAAGTTAGCTATAAAATTTCTATAATATTGTTTCAAATAATTTTGAAAAAATGTTATAACAGCTTAAAAATAACTTAAAAATAGCTTTAATGTTCTAAATAAGCTAAAAATGCTGAATTAGCTATTAAAACAAGCTAGAAGTATGCCAAGTTAGCTAAAAAATGTATATAATGTTTTTTTAAAATCATTTTGAATGAAGTTACAACAGCTCAAAAATAGCTTAAATATGCTAAATAGCCTAAAATGCTAAATTAGCTATCAAAACAAGCTAAAAATATGCCAAGTTTATAGCTAACTAACTTATAGCTAAGGCTAGTATATATTTTAAAGTGTGTCAAGGCTATAATATTATTTAAATTAATTTTAAAATTAGCAACAACTATTAAAAAACAAGAAAGATCGCTGAAGTCGAGTATGCTCGACTGCAAGATACCCTGTACCCAATCTTGTATATACCTTTATTGTATTGGATTTTTAAACAAATACTTGAAAAATGGTGTAAATTTGTATGGGGTCTATACCTAAATATTTGTTGGTCCTACCCATATTGGGATATTTTATTGCGACTATCATAGACATAATTTATACTAAATTTGAACTTCCTAGAATATAAAACAATGCCTTTGTTTTGCAAAAACCCAAAATTTTTGGGTTCATATGTATTGGGGGTACCCCTTAAAATGGGTCTAGAGAAAAACCGTTTGCTAGTGAACACTTGACGGCTCAGAAGAGTCTAAGTTTCAAATATGGTGGCCCTATCTTTTATAGTCTCTGAGATAATCTCTCTCATACGGCAGACAGCATGACAGACGGACGGACGGACAGACAGACATAGCTAGTTCGACTCCCCCTTCCAATGCTGTTCAAGAATATATAGGGTCTATCTTGCCTCCTTCTGTCTGTTACATACATTCGAACAAACTTAATATACCCTTTTACCCTTTGGGTACAGGGTATAAAAAAAAAAATTAAAATATGCTTAATAGGCTAAAAATGCTGTATTTGACCTTTTTGCATATTATTAGTTCCGATAAGTACTGGCACGTGCCAATTGGCTGTACTGACTTTTTGCTCACAACACCACTCGTGCTAATCAGTGACTATGATTCGTCAGATGTAGCCATGTACAAGTTAGGCTGCGACAATGAAATTTTTTTTAAACAACGTTCTACAAATCTGAAGCGTTTGGCCTTACATTTGCAAGAGAAAGACGCTGACCACTCATTGGGTTGTCACTGCAAGTCCCTCACCGCGTTGAGAGTACCAGTTTCTGGAGGACATCCGCAGAATCGGTATCCCGAACTGGTATCGTCTGGCACTGGATTACAAACGCTGGTGCCAAATCTTGCGTGCTGCCAAGGCTGACAATCGGCTGAAGTGCAACTTAAAAAAAAAAGAATTAAAACGTAAAAGAAGTTATATGAAAAAAAAATGTTGATATTCAGCACTTAAAAATTAATTAGTGACTTTCAAAATAAATGGGCGTGGCAGCTTGATTTTAACATACAAACTGCCTAGGACCAAAATAAAACTTCAGGCTTAAAATATTGGTTCAATATTTTAAATATATTCTGAGTAAAACTTATTGCAACAGACAAACGGACAGCCAGATGGACATGGCTTAATCGATTCGTCTCATCGAGCTGATCAATAAAATATATACTTTATGGGATCTCCGATGCTTTCTTTAATGCGTTACACACCTTTCCAGAATACCCTGGCGGGTATAAAAATATATGTTCTGGGCTTGTTAGAGATTTGAGTAGATTCGTGGAGGCATTAATCGTTTCGACCTATGCTGCCTAATAAAAGCCTGCAGTTATCAGAAAGCCTGAAGAATTTTTATTAATTCTTAGAATTCCGAAACGTGAATGCCAACTTCTCACTTAATTGGGTGCGTACATAACGAGGCTGGAACTAGATAGTATTTGGGAATCATTCTATTAGATGGTATTTCAACTAGAGATTTCGTAATCATGTAGTCTTCGCCAGTTGAAGGTCTAATTGCAGCTATTGAGGCTATCCACAAAATACAAAACAACACGGTTAATGCCAATGATTTCTCCATATAAAATATTTCCACAATTCTATGCACATAAAATGCTTACAATAAATTATTTCTAAATTATCACAAATCGCTGTCATTAGTTTTAACAGCTTAATTTACGTTGCTGCAGTATAAATAAAAATACACAAAAACAAAACAAAGTGTGTGTGTGTGTGTGTGTATTGCCAACTACAACAACTACAATGCACCATTATTAAATATTTAAACAATTTAAATTCAGCTATTAACTACAGCAAAATGCATGCATGGAGCACAATAAAGGCGCTTTAGAATACTGAAAAATGTCATAAACAGATACAAAACGCCATACAACTTCTATGGAACCAAAACACACACAAAAGCGGACTTGTAATAAATATGACAATTTTTCAAATAATTACAATGTTTAAAAAAAAAAAAAAAAATTGGAATATGGGGCAACTAAACGTTGACAACGTTTAAAATATATTGTCTAGAATTTCAGTGCAGGACAAACAAAGCAGGACATGCAAATCTATTGTTGTTGTTTTTATTGATTGTAAATAACAACAAAATATTGCTTTTATAAAAAAGAAAAAAACTAACCGCTTTGAATAATAAATACATAATTTTCTCGTAGCTAGAGAGTGAAAAAAAAAAAATAAACGCTTATGCAATAAATTATAGAAAAGCTATTAGGCCATGCGAGAATGAGCTAAAGTGTACGCATTCATTGCATACTTTACTGGTAGCAACCGACCGACCGAGAGTCAAATGCGGTCGTTTGTACTCTTTGTATATAATATTAGGCGTGGGCGAGACCCTGAGTACCTACAAATGCAAACAAATTACGCTTGGTCAAAATGGTCAGACACGAAACTGACGCAAGGCTTAGTAGATTGGATACGAAATGAAGTAAATAGTTTATATATAGGGGGCGTGAGTGGAATGAGTATAACCAAAGCAAAACGTTTCTCATGAAATGCTCATTTGTAATAGCACGAAACGACCAAAACAAGACCAGGACTGGAGTGAACAGAAATCCAATGGTTGACTGCTGCATTTGACATTTTTAAATGAGGTTACGCAGTTAGTAAATTGCGCTAAATTCACAACTAAATGGCAACCAAAAGCGTTATAAAACCGAGGGTGTACACATTTTAATGCATTTATTTATGCAAAAATTTTAATTTATGTATTCACAAAATACCTTCAAAATATTTACATAAAACAAAAAATTTAATATTTAAATTATTTCGATTTGTTTGTTTTTTTTTTCAATTCAAGTTGAGAATATACATATAAATGCTGTCATCTATTTTTTACCACCGAGTACAGCCTACAAATATTTTATTTTACTTGTGCTGCTTTTGACTCTTTGAAGTTGTTTTTTTCTACTTTTTTTTTTTTTTTTGTAATCAACATTGTAGACTACATGCTGTGTGCCTCAAGGCACTATTCAAATCATAGCCTATATGCATAGTATAAGGCATGTAGAAAAAAAATAAAGAAGAATTTGGCATAAAGTATTTCCAAAATGAAATATATTTTAAACAAAACTCAGTCACACAATGTAAACGAATCGTAAAACTAAACAGACTGAAATGTACTCACATACAAATGAATGCAATACAAATGAAATAATTTAGATGGTTAAGGTGACCATTTTTCTAAAATATATAAAAAATGTTTTGCCTACGAAGCACATAACTTTCTATCTTTCCAAGTATTCCGATAGTTCTCCATAAGTATTAACATTTATAATAGGGAGACATGGGCTATTTGGAACAAACAGAACCGTTTCAACGATTTCCGTTCCATGTTTCAACGATTTTCGTTCCGATTAGCCCCACGGTGGTACAATTCCATACATCTTATTATAAAATATGTCCGTCTGTCCGTCTCTTATGCTGTCCGTATGGAAACAATTATCTCAGAGACTATAAGAAGCTCTATCTATACTAATATTATGAAGAGGAAAGATTTGATTATTTGTTTTTTTGTTTGAAATGAATAGGCTACGAAACTACTGGACCGATTTTAAAAATTCTTTCACCGTTGGCAAGCTACACTATTCCCGAGTGACATAGGCTATGTTTTATTTTCAAAAAAATAGGGATGCTTACTAAAACTTGAATAATCTAACCCAAGTTGTAAAAAAAATAAACAAAAAACTAGCTTCAATCGCGTGCGCTGCGAAATAAAATACAAAAAGCTGCTTGCATTGCGTACAGCTGCCTAAACTATGCGTCGCAAGAAGTGCAAGCGAGATGCATATAGCAGTTATTTAGCATCGAGCTTTGTGTTATCTATACTTATCTATCTAGTCGGCTGCTGCTGTTGTTGTATTTCATTCATTTTTGAATTATAAAAGTTTAAAAAGTTCTTCCAATTCCGGTGATGCGCTAGTTGCATTTACGCTATTTATTAAAATAGAGATTTTTTTTGAAAGTTTTTGATAATGTTGGTACGATGCTGGTCTATCAAATGGATTAGATAGATGAGAAGATCCTCCATATTGTGCATTAGCAAAATATTTTGTATTAGTAAGCGTTTCAGTATATTGATTCTGCTGCGGCATCATTTGATAATGAGTTGGCAATAGATGTTGTTGCTGGGTATAGTGTTGTGTGCTTGCTGTTGCTGTAGGTGATTTGGTAGTACTACTTGGTTCTGAAGAAGTTCTTGTGGCGCCCATTGCTGTTGTTGTTGCATTTGGTTTTGTTCTCCGTGCATTTTTGGCACATTCAAACTTATGAAAATCTTCCAAACCCGGTGTTGCGCTTGTTGCATCCGATACACTATCCGCATTTTCTTTAGAAAATCGAACTTTAAGAGAGTCCAAATAAAGAGAAAGAGGCATATTAAGCGAAAAACTGTGCGACCGATAGTTCGTTTTTCTAACAAGTTTCGATAAATATTTAAAAACAGAATTTGGAATTTTTACCCATTTATATGCCACTGAAATATCATCGTTCTCGATTGAAATTATTTAATCATTCTTTCCATTTAATTGTAGATTTAAAAAGAATGTATTAATACCCCCAAAATAATAAAGCAATTCCTTTAGATATATTTTAATTTTATTATTTTTATGACTTAAACTATTTACATTTTTGATTTTTAATAATATTAACTATTTTTGTTTACTTTTGCATTAATTGTACATTGCCTCAAATCTGGAATTAATTTCTGAAAGATCTCCACCAAGCTCTACTATATAATCACTCATTTCATCGATATGTGCCATAGCATATCTGAGCATATCAAGTTTGCATAATGAACGATTAAGGTATAGGGTTGTTGGCATCTCATCACAAAGTAAATCGAAAGCTTCATTGATACTAACCACGCGCTGTCTTTCTCGAAGATTTGCAGCCAAGCGACGTCTCTCTTCTGCTTCCGACCGTTGCGGCTTCTCTTTTGGTTGCTGATGGCGTTGATGCGATGCTGGTCTATCATAAGGCTTAGCACGTTTAGAAGGTCTATCATAAGGCTTAGAAGACTGAGTATTTTTTACCGTGGCGTAAAGTTGTTGTTGCGTTTGCTGTGGTTCAAATTGTTGCTCTTGCTGTTGAGATGACAATAGATGTTGCTCCTGTTTTGGTGGAAAATCGTTTGATGGGTACTGCCCAGTAAGCGTTCCTTGTGGGTGTTGTGATTGCATTGGACCGTGTTCCAGTGAATATTGTTGTGTTGGATGTTGTTGAGATTGCAATAAATATTGTTGTTGAGTAAAATGTTGTGGTGGTTGCTGCTGTTGCTTTGGTTGCTGATGACGTTGATGCGAAGCTGGTCTATCATAAGGCTTAGAAGGTCTTTCTTTATGCTTAGCTAGCTTAGAAGGTCTATCGTAAGGCTTAGAAGATTGTGCGCTTTCCCAATAATTGGGATTATTTACAGTTGCAGGAATTTGCTGTTGAGGTTGTCGTTGAAATTGATGCCATGAATGTTGCTGCTCTTGTTGCTGAGATGGCAAATGATGTTGTTGCTGAATATAGTGTTGTGTTGGCTGTTGCTGTATCTGATTTTGATCTTCTTTGTCTTCAGGCCCACCCAAGTTTAAAATTTCGTCCAAATTCAATATTTCTGGACTATCGAAAAGTTGCTCCGGTGATGCGTTAGGTGCACCCGATGCGCTTTCCGCATTAAAATCGAGATTTAACAATGAAAAATCAACATTACCATCTGCAGGCAGTGGTAGTAAGTCAAGATTGGAGAAACTAAAGTTCAACAGATCGCAAGTGTTGCTTGAATTCATCTTGATTGCAAATTAATATTTCAGTTACACAATTTAATATTTCAATTTTTTTTTTACAGATTTACTGCAAAGTTTTTCTTGAAACTTGTTCTTTGAATGCCAAAGGATAACTGACTTCTTAATTGAAAAAAAGTGGATTATTTATACCTGAAAGGATATGTAGCAGCGCCCTCTGACTGCAAGTTGTCTACCTGCAGGTACGTACGCTTCAATCTGGTTCGATCGTAAAAGAAGTTCACGAACACGAATACATTTGCACAGGTGGCCGGCAGGTTTATGATCAACATCTGTAGTGGCATATTGTTTTGCCACCATTTTTATGACGCGTGTGGTTCATTTGTGGTTTATTATTGCGTAATGCGGTTCGGTTCGGTTCCTTGGTTTTTCCATACATTGTTTTTATCTCTTTCTACCAGCAGGTACGTAGTGCAGGTAGAAAGAGATGTCAGCGCTATATTTATCCCAAGCGAAGATGTTGCATAACATTTTTCATAACACCTACGATATCACTTTTGAGTTTTCGTTTAATATGCGCTAATATTGCGTTCGCGTAGAAATTTGAAATATTAGAGACTTCGAAATATTTGAAGAGCTTCGAACAGAGATAAAAATAAATGCATACTCTTAATTTCTGCACCGTGGTGCAAAAGGAAATTCTATGCTGTTCTAGAAATCTGAAAGTATGAAAGTAGATTTTATTGTTTGACACAAGAGCTGAGTTAAAAATGCAGAAATGAGCAAAAAAAATTGACTTATTAAAAGCCAAGGCTACAAATTGGTTCACTTTTAGTACAGGTTTCAATAGAGATTTGATCGTTAAGGTTGCCATCTTACTTTAGTTAATTATTTTAAAATTAAATATTTTTTGTCTATGAAAATAAATAAATTTTTTTTTTATTCTAAACATATAAAACTAATACTTTAAATATATGAATCTAAATTTTTTGGAGTTTGCCTTTTTAAAAACAAACGATTTATTTTTGTTCAATTGAACTGAGCCATTTTTAAAAATAATTGATTCACAAATTTTGATTTCATCTCAAGCTTTGGACTCCTATTTTCATATATTTTAGAGTGTAGATTTCAAAAATTGTTCGTCTTATCTTAAACTCTAAAATTGTAATCCGTGACAGAGTCTTATATATTATAGTGATCCCACCTCGACCATGGGTCATTTTCGAAACATGAGTTAAAATTATAAGTCTTTTTTCCGTATTTGACACAAATTGCTTCATAAATAAAAAGTTTTTCTTGTAAAAACTCAAAAATAGGGTGCAGATTTGTATGGGGGCTATATGCTATAGTGGACCTACCTCAACCATGCGTGCCTTTTAAATCATGGGTTACTATTAAAAGTCTTTTTACCGTATTCGACACAAATCGCTTCATAAATAAATCATTTTTCTTATAAAAACTAAAAAAAATGCGTGTTGATTTGTATGGGGGCTATTTGCTATAGTGGGCCCACCTCAACCATGGGTTCTTCTATAAACATGGGGTGCTATTGTAAGTGTTTTTACTGTATTTGACGCAAATTGATTCATAAATAAACCATTTTTAATTTAAAACAAGTAAAAACGTTAACTTCGGTGGAACCGAAGCTGAAATACCCGTTACATGGGCGTGGTGTCTTGGTTTTGACCCTGGATGACAAAAGAAATGTTATTTTTAAAGAAAAAATCGAAAAAAATCGATAAGTTTGTATGGGGACTATACCTAAAAATAGGCGTGGCACTCTCATTTTCGAACTTAACCTAGTCGTCGCCGAGAAAAGCTTAAGTTTAAAATTTCAGCCCAATATCTTTATATCTTCATCGAATAAATCGCATAGCAACAAACAGACGGACAGACGGACAGACAGACGGACATGGCTAGATCGATTCGTCTCATCGAGCTGATCAAGAATATGCGTTATAAACACTTTGACAAACTGTATATACCCTTTCACAATATTTGTGACGGGTATAAAAATTTGGAACAAACAAAAACTATTTTTCTCACACACTGGCATTACGCATACATGTGAACCACTGATGCCATTTTATCCGATTTTTCTTCTCTTTCGCTCTGAACTGCACAGAAAATAATAACATTACAACAGGCATGCTTTCGAAAGAGATAAAAGGTTAATTGGAATCACAGGCGCGAACATATGCTACCGGTATGTAACTGTTAAGTTAACATTCTGTAATATAAGTATACGGAAGCCGTTTTCTTTGATTATCGTAGTGTAAATTTACTCTTAGTTCCTACCGAATGGTCAAATAGTTATTAAGGATTTATTATTTATCCGTTTTGAGAATCGTGAAGAGACAAATCGTGGATTTTGCTGTTTTTGAGCTGTGATTATACAGTAAAAATCCAAAAACTCAATAAATACCATCGAGCAACCACCGCTATTCGCCAGATTTGGCTCCCTTTGACTTCTTCATGTTCCCAAAACAAAAATTGTCTCTTCAGGTCGTTTTGAGTCAATCGATGCCATCAAAACAAAATACGCCGAAAGAGCTGTAGGCCATACCTCTGGCGTCCTATGAGTGGGCCATGGTAGATTGGGTTAGCCGCTTAAATCGTTGCCTCGTTGCCTTTTTTAGAGGCGATACAATAAATTTCGATGATTAAATTGCAAAAAAATTTGTTTAGCAGACTATTTACAGTAAGTCGTCGTGTTTGCTACAAAATGTGCATGACCCCTAAACAAAAATCTGTCACACTAAATATTTGCATGATTAAATTGAAAGTGTATTATCGAATATTTTAAAATGCCATTTTTACTTTGAAATGCACAAATCTGCTATCAAATATTTACACAAAATATGGTCACCTTAAATAAAATATCTACAACATGTTAGTTTAAGTTAACTTGTAGCTGTAGATTTACTGAAAATGAAATGAAATGAAATAGGATTTTCTTGCAATGCAACAACATTTACTATATCTACAATATATGTATATAGTATATATATATATATATATATATATATATTATATATACCTATATATATTTTTCTTACTTCTACTTACCACTTGCTTTATAAACATTGAAACAACCGAATAAAACTTTAGTTTAAACAATACACGATACGCTATGTCTGTCTGTCTGTCTGTTCTTAGTGTGAATGAAAGAAAGTTCATGTGGATTTCGATGTGAAATTAAATATTCTTGTCAACTGCATGCAGTTTTCTACGATGTTGACGCTTTTGAATTTTTTGGCTACAGCCTCCAACATTGTCGTAGCGCACAGAGTAGTATCTTAAAATGCACTCAACAACTTGAGTATGTATTTCTACAAATGTTTCTACATGAAAGACTTCTTTACTTTGATGTATCAAATATTTGTTGTGTGCTTCATAGATTTTAGGCTTTCAAATATGTATATAAGATGTACACATACACATGCATGCACAATAGAAACAATATATGGGTTTGGCATGTACTAGCATTTATTTAGCACTATTCTATTTTTATTTTATTTTATTTTATTTGCTAAGAAAGAACTTTAGATGTCTTCGAAATTGTATAGAAATATTAAACATTTATACAAAGTGTTGAAGTGTAAAAAAAAATAGAGTATTAAATGTTTTTGTCATTTGTTTAAGCAGTCTTAGAATGGATTATAATAAGAAATAAATTTATAAAATTTTCAGTTGTCTTTAGAAAATCGAACTTTAAGAGAGTTCAAAGAAAAAGAAAGAGGCATATAAAGCGAACAAACTGTGCGACCGATAGTTCATTTTTCTAACAAGTTTCGATAAATATTTAAAAACAGAATTTGGGATTTTTACCCATTTATATGCCACTGAAATATCATCGTTCTCCAATGAAATTATTTAATCATTCTTTCCATTTAATTGTAGATTTAAAAAGAAAGTATTAATACCCCCAAAATAATAAAACAATTCCTTTAGATATATTTTAATTTTATTATTTTTATGACTTAAACTATTTACATTTTTGATTTTTAATAATATTAATATTATTTTTGTTTACTTTTGCATTAATTGTACATTGCCTCAAATCTGGAATTAATTTCTGAAAGATCTCCACCAAGCTCTACTATATAATCACTCATTTCATCGATATGTGCCATAGCATATCTGAGCATATCAAGTTTGCATAATGAACGATTAAGGTATAGGGTTGTTGGCATCTCATCACAAAGTAAATCGAAAGCTTCATTGATACTAACCACGCGCTGTCTTTCTCGAAGATTTGCAGCCAAGCGACGTCTCTCTTCTGCTTCCGACCGTTGCGGCTTCTCTTTTGGTTGCTGATGGCGTTGATGCGATGCTGGTCTATCATAAGGCTTAGCACTTTTAGAAGGTCTATCATAAGGCTTAGAAGACTGAGTATTTTTACCGTGGCGTAAAGTTGTTGTTGCGTTTGCTGTTGTTGTTGTTCAAATTGTTGCTCTTGTTGTTGAGATGGCAATAGATGTTGCTCCTGTTTTGGTGGAAAATCGTTTGATGGGTGCTGCCCAGTTAGCGTTCCTTGTGGTTGTTGTGATTGCATTGGACCGTGTTCCAGTGAATATTGTTGTGTTGGATGTTGCTGAGATTGCAATAAATATTGTTGTTGAGTATAATATTCTGGTGGTTGCTGCTGTTGCTTTGGTTGCTGATGACGTTGATGCGAAGCTGGTCTATCATAAGGCTTAGAAGGTCTTTCTTTATGCTTAGCTAGCTTAGAAGGTCTAACGTAAGGCTTAGAAGATTGTGCGCTTTCCCAATAATTGGGATTATTTACAGTTGCAGGAATTTGCTGTTGCGGTTGTTGTTGTTGTTGTTGAAATTGATGCCATGAATGCTGCTGCTCTTGTTGTTGAGATAGCAAATGATGTTGTTGCTGAGTATAGTGTTGTGTTGGCAGCTGTTGCTGTATCTGATTTTGATCTTCTTTCTCTTTAGGCCCATCCAAGTTTAAAATTTCATCCAAATTCAATATTTCTGGACTATCAAAAAGTTGCTCCGGTGATGCGTCAAGTGCACCCGATACGCGGTCCGCATTCAAATCGAGATTTAACAATGAAAAATCAACATTACCATCTGCAGGCAGTGGTAGTAAGTCAAGACTAAAGTTCAACAGTTCGCAAGTGTTGCTTGGAATCATCTTGATTGCAAATTAATATTTCACGATTACACGATTTAGTATTTTAAATTTTTTGTAAACAGATTTACTGCGAAGTTCTTTTTGAAACTTGTTCTTTAAGTGTCAAAGGATAACTGACTTCTAAATTGAAACAAGTGGATTATTTATACCTTGAAGGATCTGTAACAGTGTCCTGCTACCTGTACCTAGAAGACTCTCAACCTGATTCGTCAGAGTTGTTCGTAAAGACGATCAGTTTGTTTTGAGGTCGTAAACACAAATACATTTACGCAGGTGGTTTTATGATCAACATGTATTGTGGGATTTTGTTGTGCCAACATTTTTTTGGATGCTAATTTTGATTATATTTGTGGTTGCTGCATACATTTCTTACGGAGTGCAACACGTCTTGGGTTTTTCTTATAAATAGCTTCGGCAAAAATGGACTAAGTAGAACAATAATTATAATTATATTTTTAAACAAAAGAACACCAGTAGTCTCCCTGCAGAAAAAGTGACTTGCTTGGTTGCTTCGATCCACAACTCGTTCCGCTTCTATTCGATTTCAATGTAAATGGAACTGGTACGTTTGCAAATTATCCCGTTCTATATCATTTGTATTCAGATACATTCTTGTATCACTTAAAAAATAGATACAACTTAGCAAAGACGAGTTAAAAAATATGTGGGAAAGATTGTTGCAGAGTAGGGATTAGAATTCATAGAGACAAAAACTAGTTTATTTTGAATCTTTACCACAATTAAGTTGTTGGCCATTTGAATGTCAATATGAAAAGAAGTAGTTTATTTTGAAACGGTGTATATAAAGCCAAAACTGATCAATATTATATTTAAAGGAAATTAAATCGGCCGGAACAAAAATAACTCAAAGTAAATTATCGAAATTTGTAATTATCTAAACGTGTCTGCATATTTATATTTTGTTATACTTTTAATTAGTTTCCAACACAAAACTTTATAAATAAATCACAATAAAACGGACCTTCGGAGAAATGTATTCCATGTTTTATGTTTTTTTTTTTTTTTTTTGGTTATTCTAATAATTATTGTGCGATCCAATGCTAAAGATAAAACAAAAAGCAATTTGTGCGTGTACAGTCAATATGGAAAGAAATATTTTGATTTATACACAATTAAAATGGCATAAAACTACGGCATACGACTAGGCCCCATTCGCATCCGAAAGAGAAACACAATCAAATGAAATGTAAATTAATGAACGCATTAAGCGATAAAAACTTATTGCCAACGCACCACAAAAATAGTCATTAAAGACATTTCTAATCATTGTTGATCGCGTTTTAATTAATCTTTAATACGCAGAAATAAAAATATATAAAATAAAAGTTAAACAAAATTTTATATCTTTTGCTTCTGCTCTATTTATTTATTTTATTTTTTATATATAAAATATGATAAAGCATTACTTTTATGGGTCAACTGTCACAAAGAGAAAGTTAAAAAAAAATCAGAAAATGGGAGGTAAGCTTATATGGGGGCTGTATATTATAGTGGGCCGATCCTTATATATAGGTGGTGTGGAAATAGGATGATATTAGATATGTTTTTTTACCAAATTTGGTGTGAACAAGAAAGAACGCTGAAGTCGAGTATGCTCTACTGCAAGATACCATGTACCCAATCTTTATGTACCGTAAGTTAAGTCCAATTTTTGCTTATACCTTCTTGGATTGGATTTTTAAACAAAAACTTAAAAAAATGGTGTTAAATTTGTATGGGGGCTATACCTAAAATTTTGTTGGTCCTACCCATATTGGGATATTTTACTGGGACTATCATAGACATAATTTATACTAAATTTGAACTACCTAGAATATAAAACAATGCCGTTTTTATGCAAAAACCTAAAATTTTGGGGTATATTTGTGTGGGGGCTATACCTAAAATTTTGTTGGTCCTACCCATATTCGAATATTTTACTTGGACTATCATAGATATAATATATAATAAATTTGAACTTCCTAGAATATAAAACAATGCCGTTTTTATGCAAAAACCAAATATTTTGGGGTAAATTTGTATGGGGGTACCCCTTAAAATGAGTCTAGAAAAAAAACCGTTTGCTAGTGAACACTTGGGCTCAGGAGAGTCTAAGTTTCAAATATGGTGGCCCTATCTCTTATAGTCTCCGAGATAATCTCTCTCATACGGCAGACAGCATGACAGACAGACGGACGGACGGACAGACATAGCTAGTTCGACGCCCCTTCCAATGCTGATCAAGAATATATATACTTTATAGGGTCTATCTTGCCTCATCCTGTCTGTTACATACATTCCACAAACTTAATATACCCTTACCCTTTGAGTACAGGGTATAATAAATTTATATATTATACATATTTTCATACAAAAATTCGAAAATGGGTGCTAAGTTTGTATGGTGGCTATACCAAAATATGGGCGTGGCACTCTCATACTCGAACTTAACCTAGTCGTTGCCGAGAAAAGCTTACGTTCAAACCTTTAGCTTAATATCTTTAACAAAAAAAGATGCATAGAAATATACAGACGGACAGCCGGACATAGCTAGATCAATTTGTCTCGTCGAGCTGATCAAGAATATATATACTCTATGGGGTCTACGAGGTCTACTTCAATGCGTTACAAACTTTCAGACAAACTGATAATACCCTTTAAACTATGTGTGGCGGATATAAAAAAAACTAAATTTAAAAATTTGATTTACATTTTCTAAACGATTCGGTAAACTATAGATTTTTAAATCGCACGTTTTAGTTTTTGCAAGGAATAGAATGTTTCTATGTAGCTGCGTGTTACCTGTGCAAATGGATTCGTTTTCACGAACTACGCACAAAACGATCATCTTTACGAACGACTCAGACGAATCAGATTAAAGCCTTCGTAGGTAAGGTGACATCTGCAGTCAACGGGCACTGCTACATATGCTTCAGTGTATTAAAAATCCACTTGTCACTTTGCAGAATTCAGTTTTGCTTTGTACAAATTTCAAAAAGAACTTTGCAGTAAATCTGTTTAAAAAAAAAAATTAAAATACTAAATCCTATAGCTAAAACATTTAGTTGTAATCAAGATGATTCCAAGCAATACATCCGATCTGTTGGACTTTAGTTTCTCCAATCTTGACTTAGTACCATTGTCTATAGATGGTAATGTTGATTTTTCAATGTTAAATCTCGATATTAATGCGGAACGCGTATCGGGTGCACCAGACACATCACCGGAGCAACTTTTTGATAGTCCAGAAATATTGAATTTGGACGAAATTTTAAACTTGGATGGGCCTAAAGAGAAAGAAGATCAAAATGAGATACAGCAACAGCAGCAGCAGTCGTTACAAGAGCTTCCACCACAACATTATGCTCAACAACAATATTTATTGCAATCTCAACAACATCCAACACAACAATATTCACTGGAACACGGTCCAATGCAATCACAACAACCACACGGAACGCTTACTGGGCACCACCCATCAAACGATTTTCCACCAAAACAAGAGCAACATCTATTGCCATCTCAACAACAAGAGCAACAATTTCAACAACAACAACTGCAAACGCAACAACAACAACTTCACGCCACGGTAAAAAATACCATACCCCACGCTCAGTCTTCTAAGCCTTATGATAGACCTTCTAAACGTGCTAAGCCTTATGATAGACCAGCATCGCATCAACGCCATCAGCAAAAAAAAGTGAAGCCGCAACGGTCGGAATCAGAAGAGAGACGTCGCCTTGCTGCAAATCTTCGAGAAAAAAAGCGAGTGGTTAGTTTGAATGAAGCTATCGATTTACTTTGTGATGAGATGCCAATAACCCTATACCTTAATCGTTCATTATCCAAACTTGATATACTCAGATATGCTATGGCACATATCGATGAAATGAGTGATTATATAGTAGAGCTTGGTGGAGATCTTTCAGAAATTAATTCCAGATTTGAGGCTTTAATGCAAGAGTAAACAAAAATAGTTAATATTATTAAAAATCAAAAATTTAAATAAAATTAAAATATATCTAAAAGAATTGATTTATTTTTTATTCAGATCAATGCGAATTGTAGGTAGAAAGAGACAGATATTCTTTATTTATAGCTTTACTAGCTAATACCTGCGGCTTTGCTCACGTTTTTTTTTTTTTTTTTTTTTTTGTTTGTTTGTTTGGCTTTTTCAAGTCCATCTAGCGTATGATTAATTAACATAATCGCAGAACTTAACATTGAACCCAAAATATTGGTATTATCGGATACCATTTGAAAACGAAAATATTTTTTAACCATCCATTAAATGCTACCAAGTTTCTGGGTATTCTCATATCAAAGTACTTTGTATATACAGAAAAATCTATAAAACAAGCAAGAACGTTAACTTCGGAAGCACCGAAGCTCAAATACCCGCCACTCGAAACTTTATTCATTTTCTTGAAAAAGTAAAAAAAATAGAAGGTGAATTTGTATGGGACTATATGTTATAGTGGCTCGATCCTTGTCATATCGGTAGAATATTCATAGGATAACAGTAGAAGTGATTTTACACAGATTGGAGTGAATATATCCATAAATAAGAACTATTTTCATACAAAATCTGAAAAATGGGCGCTTAGTTTGTATGGAGGCCGTATAAAAAAAATGGGCGTGGCACCTTTCTTTTGAAATTGGATGTCATTAGAAGTGCTTTTACCCATATTTGTAGTAAATACAATTACGAATAATAACAATTTTCATACAAAAAATCGAAAAAAATGCTAAGTTTGCATGGGGGCTATATCTAAAAATGGGCGTGACACCTTTTTTCTGATATTGAATGGATAGATATTGGATTAAAAGTGTTTTTACCCGATTTGTAGTCAAAACATTCATAAACAATAACTATTTTCACACAAAAAAATCGAAAAAAAATGGTAAGTTTGTATGGGGGCTATATCTAAAAGTGGGCGTGGCACCTTGGTTCTGCCATACAAACTGCTTAGGATCTAAAAAAGCTTAAGTTTAAAGTTTCAATATCTTTGAAACTTTCCGAGAAAAACGCATTGCAACAGACAGACAGACGGACAGGCGGACGATTCGTCTCGTCGAGCTGATCAATAATATATATACTTTATGGGTATAAAAAAAACTTTTTTTTAACAATTAACATTTTGGTTCTGTGTGCCACGCTGAACCAAAAGTCCAAATATATCAGAAACCCATTCAACAACTAAAAATCATTTTTAGTCATCTTGTATCATGTCTCTACTCACTCCAAAGATATAACTTTTTTGGTTTCAAGGCCCCATCGAGCACCTTGTCATAATGTTCTAAAATCTCGTCTAAGTATTCACCTTTTCCGTAATTAAGTTCTACAGCAAATTTAAAATAAAAATTTATAATTGATAAAATTTGGGGTTTGGATCTTCTGTTGGATAACAGGTTTAAATTTCAGTTTTAACTCTTTACGTCTATTAACTCCAAAGATATTGCCTTTCCAGTTTGACGGCCCATATTAGGCCTTGGGTCAAAATTTTTCAAAAATATAAACCTTCCCTGCGTAGTTTTAAAGATTTACGCATACATAGGAATATATGTTTCTTTTCTTATACTAATACCTACATTATGGTCTAGATCCTAATAAATTCCTTTTTAGTTTTTTTCGAACTAGCGTTTTGAAAACCCCATGATCAATAGCAACATCCGAACCGAACCGAAACGAACCGCACTACCAAACAAGTGCATACAACAACAATAAACCACGAAGTCATTATACTCCCACCGCATATATGTGTATTACCTGTGCAAATGTATTAGTGTGTTCACGAACTACGCAATAACGAAAGAATCTAACGAATCAGATTGAAGTCTTCGTAAGTAGCTGCAGGTAGTCAACTTGCAGTCAACGGACTCTGCTACACATTCGCCAGACTATAAAGAATCTACTTTTCACTTTGCCAAAGGAAGTTATCCTTTGTTACTTAAAAAACTTTGCAGTAAATCCTTTAAAAAAATTTAAATACTAAATATTTCTGTGTAATCAAGATAATTCCAAGAAATACTTCCGAACTGTTGGACTTTTGTTTCTCTAAACTTGACTTAATACCACTGCCTAATGTTGATTTTTATACCCGTCACATATAGTGTGAACGGGTATTATCATTTTGTCCGAAAGTTTGCAACGCATGGAAGGAGACATCGGAGACCCTATAAAGTATATATATTCTTGGTCAGCTCGATGAGACGAATCGATTTAGCCATGTCCGTCTGTCTGTCCGTCTGTCCGTCTGTCCGTCTGTCTGTCTGTCCGTCTGTCTGTCTGTCCGTCTGTCTGTTGCGATGGCTGTTACTCGAAAAGTTTTGAAAGATATTGACCTGAAATTCGAAACTTAAGCTTTTTGTGCTCCTAGTTAGTTTGTATACCAGAACCAAGGTGCCACGCCCATATTTAGGTATAGCCCCCATACAAACTTACCGTTTTTTTTCCCGATTTTTTGTATAAAAATTGTAATTATTTATGAATGTATTCGCTCCCAATTGTGTAAAAACATTTCTTTTGTCATCCAGTGTCAAAACCAAAATGCCACGCCCTCTTTTAGGCATAGCCTCCATATAAACTTTCCGTTTTTTTCGATTTTTCCGATTTTTTGTAAAAAAATACTATTTATTTATGCATATATTCACTCAAATTTGGTTAAAAACACTTTTAATGTCATCCAATATCAAATCAGATGTGCCACGCCCATTTTTTGGTATAGCCCCCATACAAACTTTCCGACCATTTTCGATTTTTTGTATGAAAATGGTTATTATTTATTCATGAATTTACTCCATATTGGGTAAAAACTCTTCCAATATCATGGTGCCACGCCCATTTTCAGGTGTTTCTTGCATTCAACCTTACCGGCCATTTCCAGATATATTCGAGAAATATGTTGTTATACATATCTGTATTTTTAGCTCAAAATTTGAACTTAATATTGTGTGTAAACTTGGGTGACCACTGATGATTACACATAAACTCTTTAAAGATTCGTGTGACGGGTATTTAAGCTTCGGTTCTACCGAAGTTAACGTTTTTTCTTGTTTATTGTTAAATCTCGATTTTAATTCGGACAGCGTAACGGATGCACTTAACGAGCAAATTTATAAAAATAGAGAAATATTAAACTTAGACGAAAATCAAAACATGGATGGACCTAAGGCAAACGAAGTTAAAAATCAGATGGAGCAACAGCCAACACAAGAGCTTCTACCAAAAGAACAGCAACAGCCAACACAACATTATACTTATCAACAAAATTTATTGCAATCTGAGCCACAAATGCAGCAACATTTAATGCAACAATTTTCACTCGAACATTGGCAAATGCAGCCAACACAAGGTCTTCAATTAAAACAACAACTACAACAACATCATCATTTGCCATCTCAGCAACAAGAACAGCAACATTCATGGCAACAATTTCAACAACAACAACATCTGCAACTGCAACCGCAACAGCAAATTCCTGTCCTCCTACTGTGAACGACCTTCTAAACGAGTTAAGCTTAATGATAGTCCAGAAACGCATCAAAGTGATCAGCAACCAAAACAGCTACAGCAACCACCAGAATATTATACTCAACAACAATATTTATTGCCATTTGAGCAATATCCAACACAACAATATTCACTGATGCACGGTCCAATGCAATCACAACAACCACATGGAACGCTTACTGGGCAACAACCATCAAAAGAATTTCCACTAAAATATCAACTACCACAGCTTAATACTCCGGAGCAACATCTATTGCAATTTCAGCAACATATTCATCAACAACCGCAAACGCAACAACAACAACTTTCCACCACGGTAATCTCAAGTAATCTCAAATATTTGGAAAACGCACAATCTTCTAATGATCAAGCATCGGTTATGTTGGGGCATCAGCCAATCACACCGGAGAGTACCTCACAATCGGGCGGCAATGCTGACAGTGGTGCTGATGGTGGTGCTGATGGTGGTGCTGATGGTGGTGCTGATGGTGGTGCTGTTGGTGGTGCTGTTGGTGGTGCTGTTGGTGGTGCTGATGGTGGTGCTGGTGGTGGTGCTGATGGTGGTGCTGTTGGTGGTGCTGTTGGTGGTGCTGTTGGTGGTGCTGATGGTGGTGCTGTTGGTGGTGGCGGTGTTGAACAAAGCTTTGGTTTAACTGTCGAGGTGGATGGCGCTAGCGATAAACCTTATAAAAGACCTTTTAAAGTATCTAAGCGTTATGATAGACCAGCATCACAGCAAGAAACGTCGGACGAAGCAGAAAAACGTCGTCGAAAACGTATTTGCATGGAGAGTTTTTATGAAGATCTTGATGGTTTATGTCAAGAGTTGGGAATAACCGAACCCCCGAGAACGTTTATTATCAGAATTTGAAATAATGGAATATGCTATGGCACATATCGAGAAATTGAGTAAACAATTTATAGAGCTTGGTGGAAAGCCCTCAGATTTGGATTTCGATATTGAAAAGGTTTTAGAAAATTCGAAAAAAAAGAAATGGAGAGAATGGACGAAATATACGAATCGGACGAATCGGACGAAATGGACGAATCGGACGAATGGGACGAATGGTACGAATCGGACGAAATGGACGAAATGGACGAAATGAACGAAATGAACGAAATGAACGAAATGAACGAAATTAACGAAATGAACGAAATGAACGAAATGAACGAAATGAACGAAATGAACGAATTGAACAAAGAGTAAACAAAAATAGTTAATATTATAAATATTCAAAATTATGAATGGTTTAAGTCATAAATAGATAAATTAAATGAAAATATATCTAAAAGAATTGTTTTTTTTTTTTTTTTTTTAGGGAGTATTAATGCTTGCCTTTTAAATCTATGATAAAGGGTGATTTTTTAAAGCTTGAGAATTTTTAAATCTATGATATAATTGGAAAAACAACGATTGAATAATTTAAGTGAAGAACAATGATATTTCAGTGGCATCTAAATGGGCAAAAGTTCCGAATATTTTAAGGAAACTTGTTAGGAAATCGATAATTCTGTCGCTCAGTTTGTTCGATTTGTAAACGGTTTCAATTTCGAACGATCGATACGAGAGAACGCCTGAAAAATGCGCACTTGTATAAAAAAAAAACAAAAGCTAGAATAAGACAAAAACAATAAACGCAGGAGTGCAACACAAAATCTCTTTGGTTCGTTTCAATTCCCCTCTTAAGTTCTTCAAAAAATTAGCATAGAGTTTACATTTTTGTGTGGATTAACTAAGGCTATAGCATTTGCTTATTAGCCACCAGATGGATTGAGAACTCCTCAAACATTGTGGTGAAAACTTTTTTAAGCCCCTGGGGCTTTGCAGAAAAAGAACAAAGAAAAGTATAGTCCACTGAAGAGATGGAGTGAGGTCGTGGTCTCATTTAGGAAATATACAAAAAAACAAACTAAGTATTTAGGCTCAAGCGTATACATAGAAGCGAAAGATTTATGAATCATTCGGAAAAAAAATATTTAAAAGAACTGCGTTCTCTGAGCAAGACCATACACATCGATTAGTATTTTATAATTATGTTTGATATAATTGTGAGTTTATTAAAATGTTCTATTTATAACTTCATCCGCGACAACGTTGATAGTTATTCATTATTGCGTCTCTGTCACTTATGAAAGACCACTAGTCATGAGGTCCACAAGGAGTTTATTTCAATGTTCTTGGATTCGTTTATCTTTTATTCCATTGCATACATATATCATAAGCCTTTGCATGTGTGCTTTAACTCTCTGTACACCAATTTGTGTTTATGATCATAACAAAAAAAATTTCCATCTTTAAAGTGACCTGCTGGTAGACAACTTATTAGATCATTGCGAATTGTAGTTAGAAAGAGACAGATAGATAGATATGCATTAATACTGTTCCTTTATTTATAACTTTATTACTTGGTTATAAAATATAACAAATCGAAAATAAATTGTAAAAGTCGTCTTTCGAGAATTTTGTTTATAACTGCTTTTTCTTTTAAAATAATTTTTGCTAAATTTTATGACACAAGTAATAAAGACAAAAAATTTACTCTAGTTTATACTTCAACCGAATTGTTAAAAGCTATCTTTCCAAAGAAGTCATAATGGTATAGTTTTAAATTACGTATTGATTAGTTTTTATTGTATAGACCGTTTCATATTAATTGATCTGTTTTAGTTTTAAAGATTCATGAAGTACACAAAGGGTAAAAGGGTATATTAAGTTTGTGCGAATGTATGTAACAGACAGAAGGAGGCAAGATAGACCCTATAAAGTATATATATTCTTGATCAGCATTGGAAGGGGAGTCGAGCTAGCTATGTCTGTCCGTCCTGCTGTCTGCCGTATGAGAGAGATTATCTCGGATACTATAAGAAATAGGGCCACCATATCTGAAACTAAGACTCTCCAGAGCCGTCAAGTGTTCACTTGCAAACGGTTTTTCTCTAGACCCATTTTAAGGTGTACCCCACATACAAATGTACCGCAACATTTTGGGTTTTTGCATAAAAAACTTTTAAGTTTTTATTCTAAGAAGTTCAAATTTAGTATAAATTATGTCTATGATAGTCACAATAAAATATTCCAATATGAGTGTGACCAACCAAATTTTAAGGTATAGCCCCCATACAAACAGACTTTTTGTATGAAAATTCAATTCAATTAAGTATGGTAGAAAAATAGAACCGATCTTAAGGTTCATAAAGATTGGGTATAGGGTATCTTGCAGTCGAGCATACTCGACTTCAGCGTTCTTTCTTGTTTTCATATTGACATTCTCACACTTATTGTGTTCTAGATCCCTACTCTGCAACAACCTTTCCTACATATTTTTTAACTCATCTGCTTTCTAATTACCATTTGAGGTGTTAATAATACTCCTAAATAATCAGCTTGCACGTCTTTTAGATCGTCTTCGATTTTACATATTCAAAAAAATGGATCAAAGAACCTGTATCAAATTTTTTTTTTCTGAATGGAATAAATGGAATAAAAATGTTGAAGAAGGCTTATGGGGACCGAGCACTACCAAAATCAACAACATTTGATTGGTATAAATTGTTAAAAGAAGGTTGCGAACGTGTTGAAGACGAAGAGCTCCCTGATCAACCATCGACCTCAACGGACGATGTTCACATCCAAAAAGTAAAAGAATTAGTGCTTGCACACCGTCGATTAACTATGAGAGACATTGCTGATGAAATTGTAGTATCGAAAGGATCAATTAATACAATTTTGAAGGATGTTTTGGGCCTCAAACGTGTCAAGTACCAAGGTTGGTACCAAAAATGATAATTTTTTTAAAAAACTGTACTGATTTTTCGTGACTTTTTTTCCAAAAATCCAACCAATATCGTTCCGCGACCACCGTATTCGCTTGATTTGGCGCCGTGTGACTTCTGGCTATTCCCAAAACTCAAGAGACTACTCCGGGGAACGCGTTTCGAGTCGATTGAGGAGATAAAAGCTAAATCGAAGAAGGCGCTGATGGCTATACCGGAAAGGGACTATTTGGCATGTTTCGAGAATTGGAAAAAACGTTGGCATAGGTGTATTTTATCGGGAGGGGATTACTTTAAAGGGGACAAAATAGATATTCATGAATAAATAATTTAAAAAAAAAAAACACAAAATATGCGATAGTTTTTGAACACACCTCGTATTCGTTTGTAATGTTAATGTTTAGCCCTTAGACTTGATTAACTTCTTGGTTGATTAACTTTCTGTCGACTGTCATACTGTCTGTCATATGAAACGGATTATCTCGGAGACTAAACATTAATAAATTTTAGACCCATTTTGAAGGGCTACTGCCATGCAAATATATCCCAAAAAGTTTAAATTTTTTCGTGAAAAATTTAGTATAAATTATGCCTATGATGTCTTAAAACGTTCCAATAGAGTAGGACCTTAAAAAATTTTGGAATAGCCCACATACAAAATTCCTCCTTTTTTTGAATTTGTGTACGAAATACTTAGAATCCAAAATGGTACCAAGATAAGACCTAACTTAAGGTACATCAAGATTTGTTACAGCGCATCTTGCAGTCAAACAAGCTCGACTTCAGCGTACTTTCATATTTTTAATTAGATTAAATTGAGTCTAAACTGACAAAATTGTAAAAAATTATTTAAATTGCGTATTTTAACCATTTTAAAAACAAATTAAATGAAATGTTTTAAGCTACATCGAAAGTAAATGTTTTAAGGAGGAAAGCAAAAAAAAAATCATTGTCGAGTTGATCAGAAATTTGATTTTGAATGTAAAACATTTTGAACAATTTTGTCAAATTTTCGGAGCAATATACTAGAAAGTCTTCGAAATCAAAACCTTTTAAAGCAAATCCTGGAATAGGTATCAAGTAATTTTTCAATGTATATAAATTCCCATAAATATAAATAAATAAACGACAAATATAGTATTGAATTGAACTATAAAAGTAAAATGATTTAGTATTACTGGTGTTCTTTACAATGTTTTTTTTAAATCTTTTCTTTGACTTTGTTTAAAAATAATAAATAATTTTAAATATATAAATATTATTCCTCAACATAGTTTTATTGGTCCGAAGCTATTAACAAGGAAAACCCGTAACAAATGTATACAAAAACAATAATAAAGTTCCACAGCGTGTATAACATAAACCAATCATTTGTATATGTGTGCTACCTGTGCTACAGTATTCGTGTACGCCAACTCAAAAAAAAAAAATGATCGTAGTAAGCAAGCGTTCATTAAGACTCAAGCGATCTGAAACGTATGTGTTAGAAAGAGATGACATATTTTCTTTATTTACTCAGCTTCTTATGTAGTTTTGCAAGTGTAAAGAAGATAGAACATTTTTTTGTTTCTTGGTGTTGTTTCTTTTTCACTTCGACAAATGCAGCACAACTGCCGTAAGGACCAACCACAAGCCAGTATTTGTAGCATGATATTTACGATCGATTTAGACGAATCAGTGCTGCAAATACTTTCAAACTCAAACAAATCCTTTAAAAAAGAACTTTTCCTACGTTGCAGTAATTAGTTATCCTTTGTCACTTAGAGTACAAGTTTCAAAAGAACTTCGCAGTAAATCGTAAATATGAATCCGAGCGAACTGTTTGATTTTAGTTTCTCTGATCTAGTACCACTGCCTCCAGGTGCTAATGTAGATTTTACATTGTTAAATCTTGATTTAAATACGGATAACGTATCGAATGCACCTAGCACAACACCGGAGCAAACTAATAAAAATGTGGTAGAATTTAATTTAGATAATATTGTTATGCTTAATCAGCCAAAGACGCATGAAGTTCAAAATGCGATGCAGCAGCAGCCGTCACAAGGACATAGTACCAAACCAAAAGGAACCACAACAAGATGTACTACCATATCAGCAACAATATTTATTCCAATCTCAGCCACATGTGCAGCCACAACCTTCTGTTCCACAATATTGGGCTAACGCACAATTTTCGAATTTTTATGATAACGGAGCATCGTATCAAAATTATCAGCAACAATATTACGAGCAACAGCTCCAGCAGCAGCAGCAACAAACATTGCCGTTTCAATATCACACGGAACAAAATCACAATTTTAGTCAGGAGAGCTTATCGAATGCACCTAGCGCATCACCGGATAAAAATCCGGAATCATTTAATATAAAGGAATTTTTAATTTTTAATGAGCCAAAAGAACAAACCCAAATATTACAACAGCAGAGACAGACACCACAGCAACAACAGCAACAACATTTTAATCAGCAACAACATTATAATCAGCAACAACATTATATTCAGCAACAACATAAAAAATTATAATCAGCAACAACATTATATTCAGCAACAACATTATAATCAGCAACAACATATATTGCAATGGCAGCAACATGCAATGCAGCAACATCCAACACAACAATATTCACTGGAACACGGTCAAATGGAACCACAACAACCACAAGGAATGCTTACTGGGCAACAACCATCAAAACACCAAGAACCACAGCTTTATACTCAGGAGCAACATCTATTGCCATCTCAACAACAAGAGCAAAAATTTCAACAACAACTGCAACCGCAACCGCAACAGCAACTTCCAGCCATGCCAACTAATACCAAATATGGGAAAAACGCACAATCTTCGAAACCTTATGACAGACCTTCTAGGCAAGCTAAGCGCTATGCTAGACCAGCATCGCATCAGCAACGGTCGGAAGCAGCAGAGCGACGTCGCCTGGCTGCAAATGCTCGAGAACGTAAACGCGTGATTATGGAAAATAAAGATTTCGATGAACTACTTAAAGAGTTGCCAACAATAAGCCATGATCGTAACTTATCCAAAGTTGAAATACTCAAATATGCTATGTCACATATCGAGGAAATGAGTAAATATTTTGTAGAGCTTGGTGGAAATCTCTCCGATTTGGATTTTGATGTAAATAAGATTTCGGGACGCAAGTAATCGAAACAAAAATTGTATTAATAAAATAGAAGAATATAAATAGTTTTAGATAAAAAATTTTATAAATAAATAAAAAAAAAAATTTAATTCGTTTTGAAACATGATTAAATGAGAAATCAATGATTAGGGAGGCATTCTTGGTTGAGAGGCTGTTTTTTTTTGGAACCTTTTTGAAAAAATTATAATTTGAAAACGCAAAGAGTTATTTTTTTTTTTTTTATTATTGTATTAGGAATACTTTAAAGGGCGGTTCAAAAAGTTCTCGGCCATCAAACTGGTGCGTCAAAAACAAGGTATGCTGCTGACGGTCACGATAACTCGACTTTGGATCTTTTAAAAAGGAAGAATTATATATAATTATAGATGTAATTCTGGCCCGTACCTCAATTGTAATTTTATGATTTTTTTCAAAATGCCATTAAAAAAATGAAAAATCGAATGTGGGCATTTTTTTTAAGTATAAAAAAATAGGGTTAAAATTATGATTGAGGTTCGAACCAGAATTGTGACAATTCTGCGTCGATTGCAACCAGTTTCATCAAAATGGCCGCCAGTTCGAAAAAAAACGTGGTTTCGAAATAAACGTGTTTAAAGTTTTTAGGGGTTATATACAGTTAGGATTTTTCAAAAAATTTTTTTTTGCATTTTCTTAATATATATATATCTGAGTATACACACACAAAATTTCAAGTCGATCCGACGAATATTTTCGAAGTTATAGACACATTAGTGAAGGCGCGCCGAAAGATCTTGCAGTAAAGTAAAGTGCTTTTAAAACTTTAAACACGTTTTTCTCGAAACGGTGTTTTAAAGTCAGTGAGCAATTTCTCAGAAACTGCTGAACCGATCGGTCTAAAAATTTTACACAAGCTTCTTAACTATATTTTTTAGTAATTAATCGAAGGATTTCCCCATCCGATGAAAATTTCTTATTTTTTTAAACAATTAAAGAGCCGAATTTTGGTCAAAAATCGAACCTTTTGCTTTGAGTAGCCGCCATATTGACAATAAATTTTTTTTTTGCTAATTCCTTCGATTAATAACTAGATTATTTATTATATTAATGAAATCTATTTGGTTTTTGCTTTTTAGATGATCCAGTCCAGAGATATCGTGCTCAGCGCAAGAGGTCTTTTTTTTTTGCGGACCTCTGCAAAATTGGCAATATCAACGTTCCCGATAATTATTTTTGACAATAAAAAATATGTGAATATAGTTTAAGGTTATCATAATATACGTGCTAAGTTTCAAATCAATAAACCAAATCGTTTGCTTAGAAAAATTCTTGAAAAATGCCTTTTTCGACCTCCTAACTGTATTTAACCCTTAAACTTATTTTGCTGCATACAAATAAAGTTAAATGAAAAATATAAGTGTGCTGTTTTAGAAATTTGACAATTTTGCGTTGATTGAACTTGGTTTCATTAAAATCGGTTCGGTAGAACCGGAGAAAAGCGACTCAAAATACATGGTTTTGAAAAAACAAAAATTGGTAAAAAACTATTTTTATTTAAGAAAATTTTTATAGAAATCGAATACTATTATTCGATTAAACACCTCTAAAATACTGCATTTCTTGACCCCAACTAAAGTGTATATAGCAAAAAGAAAATAATTAATCCATTTCGCGCTTCAATTAGGAAATGTGAGCAATAGAGGGCGTGACATTTTATTCAAGCTTCTACAAAAGATACAAAAAACTGACACGAGTAGTTCATTCCAAAAAAAAAAAAAGACAAAGTCCAACGATGAAAAAAAAAAACATTATATTTTATGCTGGAAAAAAATACGAAACGCAAATGGGCTCGAAATTAAAAGAATGAAAGAACGAAGGAACAAAAGCAACACAATTTTTCGCATTACTTCCGCTAAATTAATACTGATTGTGGTCGTTGTGTCGCCATTGAGTGTCCAATGGGTCACTCTGGATAAGAAAGTAAAATGGCTGGCAATGAGTTGACTTAAGCATAGTCGTCGTTCGTTCGACGCCATTTCAATTCAATTTAACTTAAATGAGTACAGGCGAGCTCATGCTGTGTTACACTAAAGAAAAGAAAAGGAGTGGAATGGAATGGAATGAAATGAAAAAAAATACGACTTCTAGTGATATAAATAGCGCATAATGGCGTATTTTACTTTAATTTGCTGCTGCTGCTGCCATGGACAGTGCCGCCTATTCATGTTCATGTCCTTTGCATGTCCTTTGCATGGGCAAAAAAGTAACGTCGAATTAAAATTCATGAGCGCATTAACTGGGTTAAATAAACCAGCGGGAACAAAACAAAACTAAAAAAAAACGCGAAGGCTGTTTAACTACAAAAAACCATAATGGAAAAAAACTAAAAGAAAATGAAAAATCTTGTTGCATATAATAACTTTAATTTATTGTCGCATAAAAGTTTGTCCGTCTGTCTGTCTGTGTGTTCTGTTTATTATAAAGCAACAAACAAACAAGACTTCAGAGTAAAGTTCAAACCGGTCTCACTGGTCAAAGTTTAATGACACACAAATCATTGACGTACAACATCAGACATCGTAGACGTCTTTTAATCAACTCTTTAACGCTTAATTAAAAACGTTAAAATGCCGGCAATGTTTTTTTGTGTAGACATTTGCGGTTTTTATGCTATCCAAACTAAATCAACAAAAATCAAATCAAGTTAATGAACCTGAAATAAGGCAGACAGACGCACAGACAGACAGACAGACAGACAAACATAAAGAATACTCGTAAACATGAATTTGTAAAGTTAATAAAATAATTTGTGTAAATTAGGCCAACTAACAACTTAAAAAATAAATATTTTATTTATCTGGGTTCCATTTACTGAAATTCTTGATTAAAAGTTAAAATATTTACTCTATTTTGCGAACAAAAATTTAGTATAACATCAATTAAAAAACTCTTACAATAACATAAACAAACCAGCATACAAAATATTTCAAAAAAACATGGTCAAGTCTATTATTTTTTAAAAACTCGCGTTTTAACTTTTGCATGGCGTAATACGTTTTTTAATTCATGCGTTTTATCTTACTTTTTGAAAACGCGAATTTTACTTTGTTTCTTCTTTTAGTGTAGTAAAATTGAAAAATATCTTACCTTTTCTTTATCAAAATCATACCAATTTCAAGCCATATTAATATTTTTCGAACAGTATTGAAACCAGAAGTTACTATTCTTTCTGCATAAAAGTAGTCAAACTTGATATCGTGTATCACAAAAAAAATAAATATATGATTTGTTGTACTATTTCTCACATTATAGCCAAATAATTCCAATCAGGACAAGTTGACATTTCAAAGTACAAAAATAGTACAAAAAATTGTAGTAGAGCCTAGTAAATTTATTAAAGAACCTTTTAAGATAAAAATTAATTGTATCTGAGAAATTTTTGGCCTCTATTCCTTTTCTTTTCTCTTTCTTTTAATTTAAATTTTTTCAAGCTGTAAGGTTGTAAATCATTGAAAAGGGATAAATTTGATTCGAGTTAATTAGGGCTAACCACACGTTGAAAAAAATTTTGATACAATCTTAAAAATCAAGTTAGAAAAAAATTTGGAACTTCAGGCCTCAAAGGAACAACTGTTTAAATTGGGATTATTCCAACTTTTTAACAAAAAAAAACTGGCAAAGAAAATATGCACTCGATTAAATGGTTTCAGAAGTGTAAAGCATGAGTATTTCAAAGAAAAACAAGAAAAAACGTTAACTTCGGTAGAACCGAAGCTTAAATACCCGTCACACGAATCTTTAAAGAGTTTATAAGTAATCATCAGTGGTCATCCAAGTTTACACAATATTAATTTAAAATTTTGAGCTAAGAATACAGATATGTATAACAACATGTTCCTCCAAAATATCTGGAAATGGGCGGTAAGTTTGTATGCAAGAAACACCTAAAAATGGGTGTGGCACCATGATATTGGAAGAGTTTTTACCCAATATGGAGTAAATACACAAATAAATAATAACCATTTTCATACGAAAATGGGCGGAAAGTTTGTTTGGGGGCTATACCAAAAAATGGGCGTGGCTCATCTGATTTGACATTGGATGACATTAGCCAAATTGGAGTGAATATATGCATAAATAATAACTATTTTCATTCAAAAAAATGGGAAAAAACGGACAGTTTATCTGGGGGCTATGCCAAAAAAGGGCGTGGCGTCTTGGTTTTAACACTGGATAACAAAAGAAATGTTTTTACCCAATTGGGAGCGAGTACATTCATAAATAATTACTACTTTTAAACAAAAAATCGAAAAAAATCGGTAAGTTTGTATGGGGGCTATACCTAAAAATGGGCGTGGCACTCTCATTTTCGAACTTATCATAGTCGTTGCCGAGAGAAGCTTAAGTTCCAAATTTCAGCTTAATATCTTTATATCTTTAACAAAAAAGATGCCTAGAAACATACAGACAGACGGACAGACAGACGGACATGGCTAGATCGATTTGTCTCGTCGAGCAGATCAAGAATATATATACTTTATGGGGTCTACGACGTCTCCTTCAATGCGTTACAAACTTTCAGACAAACTAAATATACCCTTCACACTATGTTTGGCTGGTATAAAAACAGCAAAACCATTTCGAGAATCATCAAGTAATGAACGATTGTTTGCACCGATCTGAGAAGAAATAGGAATCCAGTTTTCTTTGGTGCACAAAAACACATATTTACCAACGCACACTTTTTCTAAGTCCAAAATAAAAATAAAAAAAAAAATCTTTCTACTTTTAGTACTCCAAAAAATCATGAAACGCAAAATCCATCGGGTATACCTTTCCGAAGTGCATCTCTAGAACAAACCAAATCCAAAGAAAAATGTTTTATTTCTTCACATAATCTCCTATTATCTATTATCATTCAGGGGTGTTACACAAAATCTCGTTTGGTTCGTTTCAAATCTCTTCTAAAATTCAATGAAATAATGCATATAATTCACAAGTAGTTTAAACAACATTTATAAACACATTAAAAATACTTTGAATATTTTATTTATTTTTTTTTAATAATGTTTGAACTAATTGTGAATTATATGTATTATTTCATTAAATTTTAAAAGACATTTGAAACCAACCAAACGAGATTTTGTGTGACACTCCCGATTCAATTTATTTCCTTGCATTCCAAATAAAATATTTTCTGAGTGTCCCCATTTGACTTTGTTTTATTAATGTTCTCTCTTCCCGAAACTAAATTTGAAAGCAGGAAATAGTCGATAGGGGGCACTTCATAGATGTTTTCGTCATTGTCTTCGTGGGATATAACAAATTTTTTGCTTCAAGTCAATGTCAAATCTGTCCAATAGTGTTTTACATTATCCGCTGAAATCTATCTAGCCTCTTCAAGCTAAATATTGTATACAAAAAAAAAAACTGAAGATATACCATTATTGGCCCTGAGACTCATCTTTCTATTTTTTAGAACATGTTCTCACACGAGGAAGACCACTACTTTGAGTACATCTCGAATGTGTTGTTTTGGATCCATCATTCATTTACGAAACATCGAAAAAAAAACTGAATCGGAATATATTTTCATGCCTAAAAAATCATATAAATTGTGATACTGTATACCCTCATACATGATGTCAGGTGTGATCGTTCAGCATCATATATGCTGGACTACAACCGATGCCATTTCTTAACCATGAATGTCGTGGCTCCAGAGTCCCTATAGTATTTATTTAGTATTTTCTTAGTTTTGGGAATGGGTTTATAATTAATGAGCACTCGAAATTCTTATTTTAAATTCGGAATTTCATATTTTTAATTTCGGAGAGTTAATCATTTTGAACTTAAAACTATATTATAATTCGTACGAGTCTAGGAGTCATTAATCACTTCAAATTGAGTAACTCTATGGTAAAGAAGCGTCTTCTAAAATTTCAGAATAGTGAAAGTGCAGTCTGGAAAGACACTCTTAGTTGGCTCTTTATGCTGCTACAAGCATTTTATTTTATAAAATTTAGAATCTTTAAGCTTGGCCCCATTTGGGCACACCCAAAACATATAAAATTTTATTAAATCTGAGTTTATTTACAACTGTTCAACGGTTTTACTTAGTTGTTGTTGTTGTTGTGGTTGTGGTTGTTGTTGCTGTTGTTCATTGACCGCATAAATAAAGTCAAAATAGTAAACACTGACTACGCAGCTTACAAAGTAACTAAAACCGCAAATAATTTAATTACAAAACAGAAAGAGCAGCATCAGCGAAAAGATTAAATTGAAAATTTATAATAAATTATTTCGGTTTTAAAAGATTCAATTTTATTTAAAGTTCACGATATTCTTGTATTGGTTGATTTGATTTGTGTTTATGTAATTTACCAGCGACAGCACGTCTAATGGAACTGAAATCGACATCATCATAAATGACATCTTGAACTGCATCAAGTATAGCAGCAGCAACACGACGACGTCCTGGCGGTGCTCCAGCTGGTGGCTCTGCAGCTGGTGGCTCTGCAGCTGGTGGTGGTGCAGCAGCAGCAGCAGGTGGCGCAGCTGGACCCATAGGTCCTGGTGGACCAGCAGAACCTTCAGGTCCATCTGGACCACGTTCACCGGGATAACCACGTGGACCACGTATACCAGGGCGACCTGTCGGACCTATTGGACCTGGTGCACCATCACGTCCACGACGTCCTGTATGTCCTGCCGGACCTACGGGACCAATACGGCCTGCTGCGCCACGTTCACCTTTTTCGCCCTTTTGGTCCCGGTGCACCCGGTTGTCCAGGTATACCCGGTGGTCCTGGTGGTCCAATTTGTGTTATAAATTGCGTTACAACGCATGCTATAAGGCAAGTAGCAAATAAGAGGAATAATGTTATTTTAAGCATTTCTAAGTTGGAACTGAGTCGTGTGTTGTGCTTTGCTTGTGCTTTTTATAACGTTTTTTTTTTTTTTGAATAGCCGCAAGCTATAAAGCGTTTTGCTGTTTATCGCAAATCGCATATCTCAAATCACAATCGCAATAAAAAGCAAAGAATTAGGTAATTAAATTGCATAGAAAATACATTAAAATCGCAAATCGCATATCTCAAATCGCAATTCTACAAAAAGCAAAGAATTAGGTAATTAAATTGTATAGAAAATATATTAAAATCGCAAATCGCATATCTCAAATCGCAATTCTATAAAAAGCAAAGAATTAGGTAATTAAATTGTATAGAAAATACATTAAAATAAAAAAAACAAAAAGCAAGAATTAGGTAATTAATTGTATAGAAAATACATTAAAATCGCAAATCTCATATCTCAAATCGCAATTCTATAAAAAGCAAAGAATTAGGTAATTAAATTGTATAGAAAATACAAATCGCATATCTCAAATCGCAATTCTGTAAAATGCAAAGAATTAGGTAATTAAATTTTAAATATTTTTTTCTTTGAAAAAAAAAACCTATTTTTTTAAATAAAATTGTTTAATCGGCTTATAAACAATTACATACTTAACATTATAGCACAATTTGCAACTTAATTGTGCACAATTGCAAAAAGTTCAAAGGTTAAGCACAACGAAGAGCAACAGCAGCTATGGCGGCAGCAACTCATAATAAAACGGCAAACGGGTTGTACAGAACTATTGAAAATGGATGTCGACAACAGTCGGTGTTGTAGGTGTTGAGTTGTCTTTTAAGAGAGAGAGCGAGAAAGAGAGAGAGCAATTACATAAGTAGTAGTAGTAAAGTGTAAAAGAAGCAGCATTAAGTTCAAATAATATCAATTAACTGCAAGTTACGTGCTTTTGCTAATTACTCGCTTAATAAAGTGCCTAATGAGTGGAAACAGCTGCTGCTGCTGCCTTTGCTGCTGCTACACCCAAAAATTTCTCTGATTCTCAGCAACATTCTCTGGCAACAACAACAACAAAATTATACTTAAAGTTTGTTGATTCGTTAATCGCTTGAATATGAGTGCTTTTAATGATACCTTTTGGCTTCTTTATTTTCTTTGAATTTTACAAAAGAAAAGTTTGAAAATGAACAATAAAAAAAAATATAATTTTTTTTTATAAAAAAATATAAAAAAAAGGAAAAAAATTATATACATAATGCGCCAAAAAATAATAATAATAATGAAATAATGAAGCGAAAAATTTTGTTGTACGCGCGCGTCAGTCTATGAAAATGAAGTGCTCATTTACTGCATACTTTTTGGTGTTTTTTTTTCGAAAATTATGAATATTAAGTGGCATAATATTGTGCAGCGTTAGCAAAAATATATAAAATATAATAAACAATAAAAAAAGAGAGAGTATGCCTTGGGTTTAAGTTTAAATTAAACGAAAATGAAATTGAATAACACTGCGGCTACAAAGGAAACCATTGAAAGCTAATTTGTGGCAAGACATGAGGCATGTTCTCAATTTTACTTACGCAAAATTTATTTAATAGTTAAAAAAATAAAATACTTCATGAACAAGAAGAACTTTGGTATAAAGAAATTCCATTATTAATTTATATTTTTTGAATTCAGAATATGCAAATTATCGGTAATTGTATCACAAATATCGCTTTCAGTTGGTGTCAAATCTCTCATGGTTTTCTAGAGATTTGACCAGAGATTTTGGTTATATTTAAACACATTAACAAAACAACACCATATTTTTCAAAAAAGTGGAAAATCATTCTCATATTTTGCTAGAGATTTGAAAAAAAAAAAAAGTAAAAGAAATAGAGCGTTGTTTTATTTTAAAGATATATGTAAACATGTGTGAAGAATGCAACACTCTATCTCTTCTACTTCTCTATCTCTTCTCACTAGTTAGTGAAATTAGAGAACATGGCTGTATAAATTCTATACCTAATATTCACGGGACAATGGAAGCGGAAAGGTTTCTCATTTAAGAAATATTTAGACAATCAAATAAAAAAAAAATTACACACATTTAAATCGTATCAAATTGAAAAAGAAACAATACAGGGGTGACCCCGAAATCTAAGAGTTTTGGTGTAAATTTATACCATTAAATCGATACAACGAGTGTTTTGATTGATTCCATGGGGTAGCCAAATTGTTTAAGGGGTTATATACAGTTAGGATTTTCAAAAATCAATTTTTTTTTTTTTAAAAAAAAAAATAAAAAAAACAAAAAATAAAACGCCACGAAAATTTTCGAAGTTATAGACACATTCGTGAAGGCGCGCCGAGAGATCTCGCAGTGCTTTCAAGTGCTTTCAAAACTTTAAATACGTTTTTTTCGAAACTCTGTTTTCAAAGTCGGTGAGCAAGATTTCTCAGAAACGGCTGAACCGATCGGTCTGAAATTTTTACACAAGCTTCTTAACTATATTTCTTAGTAATTAATCGAAGGATTTCCCCATACGATGAAAATTTTCTTGTTTTTTTAAACAATTAAAGAGCCGAAATTTGGTCAAAAATCGAACCTTCTGCTTTTAGTAGCCGCCATTTTGTCAATAAATTTTTTTTGCTAATTCCTTCGATTAATCACTAGATTATTTATTATGTTAGTGAAATCTATTTGGTTTTCGCATTTTAGATGATCCAGTCCAGAGATATCGTGCTCACCGCAAGAGGCCTTTTTTTGTGGACATCTGTAAAATTGGCAATATCAACGTTCCCGATAATTATTTTAGGCAATAAAAAATATGTGAATATAGTTTAAGGTTGTCATAATATACCTGCCAAGTTTCAAATCAATAAACCAAATAGTTTGCTTAGAAAAAATTCTTTAAAAATTCCTTTTGTTTTCGACCTCCTAACTGTATATAACCCCTTAATATTTTCAATTTCTATACAAAAAATTCAAATTTGCAACATGCCAAACTGAAAATGAAACCTTACAACTCTATTTAAATAAAAAGTCAAAACTATAGTGAAAGTGTTTTCGGTGTCACCCCTGATAAAAAAAAAAAAATTTGATGTTGGGGCTTGTAAAAATAATTCATTCTTTCAGAGCTTCAAACCGGGTTTGAACCACAGCATTTTAGAGCGTTAACCAAACCAGCTCTTCTGAAAAACTGAACCATATCAGCGGCAAAAGTGAGCGGTTCAAAACAGTTTGATATTTTATACGAGGAGTGTTCAAAAATTATCGCGAATTTTCGATTTTTTTGTGGCGTTATGTTGGTGTCTCACTTATGCCGACAAGCTCGGCCATTTTGAATGTTCACTTAATTGTTGACAGCTGCTTTGCTTGCACGTGTTTTGGATCGTCTTCGATTTTTACCTATTCAAAACCATGGATCAAAGAACCTGTATCAAATTTTTTTTCTGAATGGAATAAATGGAATGAAAATGTTGAAGATGGCTTATGGGGACCGAGCTCTACCAAAATCAACAAAATTTGATTAGTATATCGTAAATTGTTGAAAGAAGGTTGCGAACGTGTTGAAGACGAAGAGCTCCCTGATCAACCATCGACCTCAACGGACGATGCTCACATCCAAAAAGTAAAAGAATTAGTGCTTGCACACCGTCGATTAACTATGAGAGACATTGCTGATGAAATTGGCGTATCGAAAGGATCAATTAATAAAATTTTGAAGGATGTTTTGGGCCTCAAACGTGTCAAGTCTCGGTTGGTACCAAAAATGATGTTTTTTTCTAAAAACTGTACTGATTTTTCGTGACTTTTTGCCAAAAATCCAACCAATATCGTTCCGCAACCACCGTATTCGCTTGATTTGGCTCCGTGTGACTTCTGGCTATTCCCAAAACTCAAGAGACCACTCCGGGGAACGCGTTTCGAGTCGATTGAGGAGATAAAAGCTAAATCGAAGAAGGCGCTGATGGCTATACCGGAAAGGGACTATTTGGCATGTTTCGAGGATTGGAAAAAACGTTGGCATAGGTGTATTTTATCGGGAGGATTACTTTAAAGGGAACAAAATAGATATTCATGAATAAATAAATAATTTAAAAAAAAATACAAAATATGCGATACTTTATGAACACACCTCGTAGTTTTAAACAAATAATTAGTTTTGCAGAACTCGAATAAAAGTCACACTTTTGATCACCAGTGGCGTAGATTTTGCACATTTTACAAAGTGGGTGAATGGGGTTCCATAGCTTTTTACAAATCAAGTTTGAACGATGTTGGAGCTTGTTTATTTTTAATTAATTTTTTCAGGGCTTCAAACCGGGTTTGAACTGAACCACAGCATTTTAGAGTGCTTACTCGGAAGCGTTAACCAAACCAGCTCTTCAGAAAAACTGAACCATATCACTGGCAAAAGTGAGCGGTTCAAAACAGTTATTTTATATATTATATATTGTGACATTATAAAAAAACATTTAGTTAAGTGAAGATCTTGCGAAAATATTGAATATGTTAATAAAAGTCCTGGTAGACCTTGTAGACTTTCAAAATCAATAAATGTGAAGATTTATGTTCTGTGGTTGGAAACTTAGCTCATTCCGATTATAGGTTTATCACTTCGCTTTAAAAAATATTGTTAAAGTTTTTGTTCGAAGTTTGCCTTGAGAAGATTAGAGGTATCTATCTGAATGTCTCCTTCGGATCTATAAAGAGCGCTAAGTACGATATTTTTTGTCACTTTCTTTGTTTTAAGATTTTTTTTTTCAGAGCTAAAATAAAATAAATGTTTATAATAAATGCAAATAAAATGAGACGATTGTTTAGGAAAATAAGTGCTCACAATAAAAAAGTAAAAAATTTTATTAGTTATGTGAGGGTAGATTGTTTTACATACATATTACTTTAACAAAAACCGGTTTATGAACCGAACCAGTGGTTTAAAGCATGGCGCACCGCTGAACCGAACCACTGGCAATTTTTTAATAGTTTGCAGCGTCTGTAGTGAACGGTCAAGAAAATAGCTGTTCCTAAAACACAGATTAGTTCAAAGCCTAACAGCAATGTGGTGGCTTCGAATCTGGCAAATGTAAGGATATGCAAGTAATTTTACTTCAGCCAACTTGACTCCAGCAATTGCCTCATATCAAACCAGTTTGGATTATATACTTATCTAATGTTATCTGACCTAATTTGAAAATCGATTATTAAATACAATAAAAATTATTAAAATGCTCCTAAAAAGTATGCTTTTAAGTTTCATTTTTTTTATTTAAAGAAAGAAGTTTTGTAGCCTTATCCTTTTTATTTATTATTATTTTTTTTTCTTAAATTTAAACTACAAATAATCTTAACTGCAGCCTCTTTAACTTTATATATATATTTTTTTTAATAAATTATGTATAAACCAAATGGCGTGTTTTCAAATAAAAATAACACATACCACAAATACATTTAAAATAAAAATTAAAAAAAACATTAAACGAAATTTCATTTGTAGTGGTCAAAAAATATACATTGTATCATTTTCCAAGAAATACTGCAGGTGTTTTTCCCGAAAAGCACATGTATGAATCAGTGTTTTTGACAGTTTTGTTCAAAATAAAAACGCTAAAATAAAATAATAAAAAAAAACATTAAAACAACAAATACTGACAATGAGAAACAGTCAAAAAACTATATACATATGACAAATAGCCAGCAGGGCTAAAGAATACAACAATGTTGAGAAGCTGTCATTGTCTCGTTACGTGTTGATGTGGTTGTGTGTACTGGTTTTTTTTTTTTTTCAACACATTCCTTGTATGTATTTTTCTTCGTAGAATTTATTTTTGTTTTTGCTACTTTTTTTTGCTATTTTGTTCTTTGTTTGCAATTTTGTGTGTTTTTGTACATTTGTGGTTTACTACATTTGGGGGATAGTAGCAAACAGAGTGTGAATCCTAGAGCATTGCTCTCTTGACAAAATCAAGTGCCATTAAATGCTTGGGGGCTCTTGATTGGCAAAAGAAATGTTACATATGTATATATTTTTGGTTTACCTCGCTTTGTTTTATGTCAGCCACATTGCTTTCTAATCTCTTTCTCTCTCTCTCTTTCTCTTGGAGAATATCATACTTGACATCTCTTCCTTCGTATCCATGCATTTAATTGAGCGTTGTCATTGTGAAGAGTGTCTGTCTGTCTGTCTGCGTGTATGTTTGTTAGTGACAGTTTGTTAAATCTTGACACCTAAATATCATATAAAAATTTAGAAAACAAGCACATTGCTTATGGCTGTTTTTCAAAAATAAAATAAAAGAAATTTTAAACACTTCACAGCAGAAATATGTTTTTTTTTTTTTTTGTGTGTGTGCGGTTTGTGGCTTTTATTTGATGTGTTACAGTATTACGCCTTGGAGTGTATTTGTGTCATAAAAAAAGTTCAAACTGTGTCAATGTAAAATTTTATTTTTTTTTTGTTATTTAAGATGCTTAAGTTTCATAAAGAAATCCGTTTTAAGACATAAGTAAGCTTAGGTTAAGCAGCAAAAAAGTAATGCATAAGTTGCAACTAAAAGTATGCAACAATTTTTTTTGCAAATGCGCTTAACTTTCAGTGAGACTTAAATACAGCGTTGCACAAATGACTATAAGGCTTACTTGTAATTAGATTACTCTTTGTCAGTTATATAAATTGATGAACTCTTTGTCTATGCATGCTTATATTAACCGCACCCCTACGTAAATGTCTCCGTCTTTTATTGTCTGTGCACTTTCATCAAATCAAATACAAAAGACTGCCCACAACAAGCTACTGCATTGCTACTAAAATAAACGAAACGTACGGAAAAACCAGTCAAGAGTACAAATTTCAATTTTAGCAGAAAACAGACGTTGACAATTGCAAGAAATTGTCTGTTAAAAAAGAAAACTTAACAAAAGGTAGTCAGCTGGAAATGAAAGCATATAGATGCATGAGTTTGAAATTGTAAAGAAAATGTATCTAGAACGCTAGACAGACAGACAATGTTGTTGTATTGATAAATTGATGCAAGAACATATTAAATAAATTGTAATATGCTTTTAGTTGAAAGTAATTTTATAAATGTAACTAAAATTCATTGATTTTGAGAATCTAAAGCGCATATATATTTTTAAAACTTTTTTAAATAATTTTTTTTTTTATTATTTTTAACTCATTAAAGTTGCTATCTTCTGTGTCTTTTTTTCTTTTCTTTATTTATAATCCACTATAAAAACTTTTAACTATGCACTTCATTGTAAAATTTTTCTGTTAAAAAAAAGCCTTTTTTATTATTCATCATCACCTTTGAATAACTTTTTGCCACCTTTTTTTGGTTTACTGCATACAACTTTGCTGTTCACTTTTTTCACTTTTTCCAGCTAATTATATGTATTCTAGTAGCAGCAGTAAAATGAATAGTTTACCTTCAAGTATGGTCAACGAACTAAAATAGCGTTGCGGTCTAGTGTTGAGAAAATTTATTTTGACCTCAATTTAGAGCCAAAGCCCAACATGAACTATAATTATAATGCAGTTAATTATGAAAATGTTGAATGAAAAGTTGCAATAAAAAATAAAATAAATAAATTTAAAATGAAAAGGAGATACTTAATAAAAGAAATAATATATAAAATAAAAAAAAAAACTAACAAAAATTGTTAATAAAAATTAAATGTTTGCCCTAGGACATAATTTTATTAAATCTTAAAAAAAAAAAAAAAAAATAATAAAATGCAAAAAGAAATAATATTAACTTCGTCTTGAGCTTAAAAATAAGATAATAGAGAAACGGTCGGGGAGAAACTTGAATAGATGGCTAAATGCACGACCAAAGGGATGAAGATGTAAGCGAATGGATGAACGTAATAAACGAGATTCCCGGTAAAGGAAAGTAGAAGTTCATGGACATATGCTCTGAAAAACGGACATAAAACAATGAAAATATAAGCGGACAGGCGCATATATAGCTGTAGCGACCAAAGATATGCACAGGACGCTGGAATCTAGAGCTGTGTGATTAATCGATTAATCATTGAACAATCGATATTTTGTACAATCATCTGATCAATTAGTTGAAGAATCAATATGGAAGTTATACTAAGATTATGAAATATAATAAAAACAAAAAAAAATTATATCAAAAAATATTTTTTTTGTAATCATGATTAATCAGCAACCAACGATTTATTTTTACAAACATCAACAATCGATTATTTTCAACAATCACACAGCCCTACTGGAATCCATGTGACCGGCAGATCAATTTTGAAAAAAAAAATTAACTCTGAATGTACGGGATCGATACAATAAAATTGTAAATTTTATCAAAATTGTCGTTTCAAGTCCATCTCTAGTATTGACTCACATTTTTGAATTATAGTTTGGGTAGAGTTGGGGTCAATATTTAATACACATCGCGCCCATTACGATGTACAATTTTTTTGTAAATTCGTCCAAACCGGATTTTTTACAAACTCCCTAAAGAACTTATTTTCTTGGTTAAATTCTGAAGATACAGTCGAAATATTTATGTCCGTCTGTCCGTTCATCAGGCGTACGAAATCGATTATCTCAACTATACTGAGACTATTCAGACTTAAAATGAGACTCCGAAGTACTCACTAAAGATTACTAAAACACATTTTCAATCCAAAGAGGTAAAGTTTCCTTTCCTGCGGAGAAGGAGGATTCTCTGTCCAATAACCTAACCATTTTTCATGCCGCGCTTGGGTACAAGAGACTTCTTTAGAGTCCGGTGCCTTTTAATTTTCAGTTTTCGAAGGGCCAACCATGTTCCTAACATACTCTGTGCTAACGGTAGGAAAGTTTGGTGACTTTCTTGAGTCTTCACTTAACCCTGATCACTTGTTTTTCTCGAGGCCTCGGCTCAGACACAACGTCAGGTTCTTATGTTTATGGTTATCCCAATCAGTAAATTATTTTATATGGCTCCCATGCAATCCTTTGCCACATTGTTAAAAAAATGTTTCAATACGAATGGTTCGAAGACTTTCTTTACTGCAATGCCAAGTTAAGTTACGACATTGTATAATTTTATTTCTTATCGTTTCCATAGGTAACATTATTTGCTGCTTCAGCACAAGTAGAGAGAGGAAGTGCTTTCCTCATAACTGTCATAGAGTAAACTACTTATAGGTTAGTTAAAAAGTAAGCCTTATAGTCATTTGTGCAACACTGCTACTTATATTAAAACAAACTGGAATGGCACACAATTGTTGCGTTTCATTCCAACTGTTTCTAAGTTAAACGTTAAATGAGTTGTAAAAAAATTGTTGCATACTTTTAGTTGTTACGCTTGCAGTCAAAGTGTTACTTTTAGCTTTTCTTATTTGATAAAAGAAGCCTTTAACTTCTAAAAAGCTTCCTAGATGCTTTGCAGCTTATATTACAAATTTATTATAATTTTAAAGACAACTCCAAAGCAACTTTAATAAATCAATTTATTTTATTACAGCACAACAACAAGTAACAAAGTATCTTATTTTAAATCTTTTATTTATTTTAAACTAAACAAAACATTTTTTTTTTTTTTTTGCAAATATAAAACTTAAGCTTAGTGGGTCATACATATGATGACTGCATTTGACATTTATGACATTTAGTTTTGTATATGTGTATGTAACTATCTATGCGTGTTTTTGTCTGCCTGTCAAAAATTGTAACATGAAGTAACATCACAAACACACACACACTCATACACACAAGTTAATAAACCAAATTTTCAAAACAAAATGAACTCTACTTCATATATTGTATATATAGAATATATGTAGAATAGAAAGATAATATTTGTGCAAGTGTCAGCGACTGCTTTGGCATGTCAATGCCAATGACAGCATTTAAAAAAAGAAATATTTGCAAAAAAAAAAAATTAGAAGAAGAAGAAGAAAACGCATATCATGCGTTAAAAATGCTTCAGTTCTACTGTCCAGTCAGTCAGTCAATTTCAAAAAATAAGTCTGCAACTGACAGCTTCGTATGAATTGCTTAAGCTGTACTAGGCGTATGAGTAATATGTGCTTTAGGCTGAAAAAGAAATAAGCGTTTTATTTAAAATTGTTTGTAAATATCAAAAATATTTAAAAACCGCAAGTTTAGCTCAAGTTTAAAGTCAACAGCCTAAAAGTATGCTACTAAAAATAAAAATATTACATGCATTATAAAATTTATGCAAAAATCGCTTGACAAAAATTAAAAACACACACACACATACACACGAAATACATACAACAATAAGCAACCGCATTGAAATGCAAATTAAACGCGCTAACGTGAGATTTTTCGCTTTTATTTTACAAATAAAACAGCAGCTAGGATACACACGGATACATATACAGCATGCATTGAGAGATAAAGATAAAACTGTGCGGTATAAAACTGTGCGAGAGACAGTAATGCGCTAAAGGCGAAACGCGCAAATGGACAATTAAAATAGTTAAAAAAGCTGCAACTAATTTTGTCACACCACACACACACACAGACACACATACACACAACCGAAAAATAAGAAAGAAATATCTATGCAGCGAAGGACAACAACCGCAACTACATTACAAAGCAGTCAACATTTTTGAAAGGGATCAGGAGAAGAAGAGGATACATGTTGATGCGGCATGTGTATTGAAGTGCTTCAGATTGCGTTGAGTTTGAATTGAGTTGAGCTCAGCACTTGAGCTGTAATATTTGCTTATTTTGAGCGAGGTTGTACTGAGATGTTTTGCAGTTGTTGTGATTATTTGTTTAAAAAAAATTATTAAAGACCGATTAACGTTTATTTAAATAATCGAACCGATAACAGAAAGAGAGTTACAATCGACTTTTTATTAAAGACCGATTAGCAATTATTTTAATAATCGAACCGATAACAAAAAGAGAGTCACAATCGACTTTTTATTAAAGACCGATTAGCGATAATTTAAATAATCGAACCGATAACAGAAAGAGAGTCACAATCGACTTTTTATTAAAGACCGATTAGCGATTATTTAAATAATCGAACCGATAACAGAAATCAACTTACTATCGACTTTACTTATTTCATACATAAAGTTTTGAGTTGAAAAAAAGAGTTGTGTTCGATACAGTTTTGTTCATATCTGCCATCGATGACTAGTTTCGTTTAATCGTTTCGATTATTTGTGTATCGAACTTTTTAGTTAATATGTCACCGGGTTATTGAAGATTAAAACTCCTTGTTAAGTTCCAGTTAAAAGATTAATCAAATAATCGAATCGATAACAAATTTAATGTTATCGAAAAATCAAGTTACTATCGACTTGATAATTTCACATACATAAGTTTTTAGAAGTAAAAAGCTTAAATAATTTTGAATATAAAGGTGTCTCTGTGTAGTAGAGTGCCAAGCGATCGATTAATCGGAAAGAATCGATTTTTCGAAAGACCAATTCGATCAATTTTTAAATTTTTTTTTTGTTTTGCTCTTCAGTTTTAAACTCATTTTATTTTAAGTACTTTTTGGCTATTTTTTTGTTGTTCCTTTTTTTGAAACAGTAAAAAAATCGATTAATTGAAAAACCGATATTTTTCTAAAATTGAAATAAATCTACGTTTTTTTAAATAATCGCACAGGTCCTGTCATCGACAATTTGAATTGTCTAATCGGTTCGATTATTTGTGATTGCAAAAATCGATATGTTTATTATTTTAGAGGTTTACAATGCAACCGATAACAAATCTCTAGAGGCTCTTTAAAAACAGTATGAAAAAAGTCACAAAAATTTTCTATGCCTCGCCAGACCATATGTCCGTCTGTCCGCACTAGTTTATATAAAGCTGTGTAGAACAGACAGACGGACATATCGAATAAGCAAATTTTAAAAATATCAAGTTTAAAAGCAAAATAGAATTTTTGGATCCAGCAAGCTGCTTAATTTGCTAAGTCAACCGAACTTATAGCGATGACCCCCTTAAAACTTATTATGTCCATCTGTCTGCACTTCTAACAAAACTACTCTCTCAGTTTTCGCAACAAAAATATTTCATTAAAATAAAAACTTTCCAGACAACACTCGTATGTAAACTTTTTAATTTAATTGGCCCAAAGGACATGAAAAACACAGCAGCAGCAGCAGCAGTAACCAGAGATAACCAAAAAACAACAACAAAAAAAAATAAATGAATGAATGGGAAATGAGAAAAAAGTATATAAAGTGACGTGGGCGGAATGAGAGTGACCGCGACAATATCTAGCGAATTTAGTGTTATTACAGCGATTGCTGTGACAAACTCATAATTCAAAAGCAAAAACACCCAAACCCAAAACCACCAAAGACAACTTTAACATTCAACCCAAAAACTCAACAAAGTCGAAGACAGGCTGTGCTCTGGGAGTGCTCACTGACTATCTGGCTGTGTGTATATACTTACTTAATTTCATGAATGTTGTTGCTGCTGCTGCTACCGCTGCACACAATTAGCACTTCAACGCAGCGGAAACGTCAAATGAAAATGTAAAATAATAGAAAATGGCATTCTAGAATGCAAAACTAAGCAACCAAGGCAAGCAAGCGAAAGAGCGAACGAACAAATTAGCGCACAAACTCAACAGCACGGAAATGTAACTGGGAATTATTTAATTTGCAAAACTCTGTGATAACCACACACTATCACTATGTGGCAGCGCCATTGTAATGCATTCAAAGTATGCAGTCAAAGTGCATTTATTTTCTTCTTTCTAAAAGTTCTTTCTAAGAGTGACAAGCGGAAATTGTAGTTATGAAAATGAGAAAATATATATTTTTTTTAAGTTGTAATTAGATGCAATTCTTAACTTAAGTTATAAGGTAAGATAAGCTAATGTTGTAAAGTTGTTTTTTATTATTTTAACATTTATAGTCAACCATTTTATACAAAAATGTTTTTAAATTCAAAGTTAAAAAATTTCGTTGCATACTTTCAGGCTTCGAAATAAAAACTCAAACTATTTACGTCTAGAAGACTTCAAACAACAAAAAAAAAAATAATACAAATCCACTTTTAACTAACCATAAATATTCAACTATCTACAACAGACAACAGCTCTGGCAATAAACTTAAAAAACTGAAAATAAAGGTGTTTTCATATGCATTACTTACGGCTTACGCGGTGAATCGCGTTGAAAATAGCAATAGCAATGTCAGCAGCACAGGACTGTCAACGCGCGCTATAAAGCTCTAAATCGAGTGTCTGTAAATTGGCCGCAGACCTAGTGTAGACGCGACAACATTTATCAGATGTAGACTGTGTGCTAAGTCCAAAAAAAAAAAAAAAGCAATTCAGAAAAATAAAAAAAATTAAACAAAAAAAAAAAAACTTCAATTTCATGTGCGAATGCATTGACTTGTCGCACAGTTGACAACATATGCTGTTCACACACGACAAAACTAAGAATTGTCTATTTTTTTTTTTTTTGCTTTTAGAATCTAGTCTAGTTTGCAACATACACCCCGATTGATACTCTATAAACATGCGAGTGCGCGAAAAAAATCACTTTAGCTATTTGACAGGTATGCAGACATTCCAATGGTCTGATTGCTGGTTGGATAGCTGCATGCATATGCATAGTAAATTTGCTAGAAGTGTACAAAATCCCTGCTTTGACAAGTTAATGAAAGTCTGATTGGTTGTCATAGTTACTCAAAAAAAATGCTTAAATTGTCTAGTAAAATCTAAAGCAAGTATAATAACATTTTTCTACCATTTTTTGTTAATATATATCCGCTTAAATTTTAGAAAAAGCTCAAAAAATAAAGAAATCAATCATTTCATACACAAGTGGGCAAAAGTATTTAGACAACATCAGCTTGCAACTGTCGGACAATGTATTGCTTAGTACAGTCAAACAAACGGTAAACTATTGATGCTCAAAGCAAAGAGTGCAATTACAGTTACACGCGAGATGTATGTTTTGCCGTTTACCTTTTGAATTGTCTTTTTGCTGATAAGAAACATAGGCAGACAACGATTTTGGCGATGGCATAAGTATTTAGACATCACATTTAATTATTCCGCATTGATCTGTCGTTCGACGAATATCAAACCTTTCTTAAGCTTAGCTTAATTGAACAATTTTTGTTGCTCATAACTTTCATTTCATTCATAATTTTGTTAAACATGGTAAAAAACAAAGGAACTGAGTGAGTTCATTAAAAATGAAATAATAATTAAGTATAACTCTGGTATTTCGGTACAAAATATTATTGATTTATACCAAATTCCACGTGCAACAGTATATTACCAAATAAATAAATATAAAAAAACCCACACAACCAAAAACGTTGCTCGTAGTGGCCGCCCACGCAAAACTACTAAAAAAGATGATTCTATATTCTGATTCTGCGGAAATTTAAGCAGGACGTTCTACAAACTCCCCGATCGGTTGCCAAAGAATTAAAGGAAGGAGTTAAAATTGATATCAGCGAAAGAACCATCCGTAGACGTCTTAAGGAAGCCGATTTTGGGACATATATTAGCAGAGTTATACCACAAATAACACCACGCAATAAGCTAAAGCGCCTTGACTTTGCCAAAAAATATGTTGGTCAGCCGGAATCATTCTGGAACAGTGTTTGTGGAGCGATGAAAGCTCTTTTGCTCTTAATAAAAAAATTTTATGTTCGTTTACCAAAACAAATTCGTAAAAAATGAGCACCCGTAAGTGAAAGAATAAGCCATTCAGGGGGAACCGTTCTTTTTTGGGGTGTCCGTAGCCTTCACTGGGTGTGGAGATTTGGTTCCCATTGATGGAACGATGAATAAAGGAAAATATTTAGAGGTCCTAAATAATCATGCTTTCACCTCTGGTGATAACTTGATTGGAGAGTCCTTTATATTGCAGCAGGACAATGCTCCGTGCCATAAGGCAAAACAGATAATGGAGTTTTTAAAGATGTTGGAGTGAACACATTGGATTGGCCACCTCAAAGCCCAGATCTGAACATCATAGAAAACCTCTGGTCATACATAAAAAGGAAACGGTGTGCAAATTTATCTAGAAGTCGCGAGGAAACCATTTTAGAGATACAAGCTCTATGGAAAGATATTCCATTGGTATTCAGTCCGTACCAAAACGTCTCCAAAAAGTAATAGACGCCAAGGGAGGATATATTTTTTATTAATTTGATATAATTTTCTAATTCACATTTAGTTTTCTTTTAATTTATGACATTAAAATAATTTGTCCAAATACTTATGCCACCGTTCATTTTTAAAAAAGTAATTTTTGTTAAATCAACAATGAATTTATCAATTCGTTTATATTACTACATTTAACACTGATACTACACCTGTTTACCAAAATTTGCAAAACAATTTTCTTTCAAATACACAAAAAGTTACAAACAAAAATATTGCGTATTTTTCATGTCTAAATACTTTTGCCTACCTGTGTACATAAAATGTCTTTAATTTCATATTTAAACATTTTCGTTGCATACTTTCAGGCGTCAAAATATACTAAAAAACCCCCAAAAACATTAATATTCACAGTTACGTTTATTTTTTTTGCAGCTTCTGCAAAAGGTTTGACTCTAAACATATGCGCAAGTAGTGTCGTTTGGCTTCATGGTTTGCAATTACCGCGATCTGAAAGGTGGGTTTAGAAAGTCTGAAGTATTAAATAATCCCAAATTTAAATGTACCAGTCAAATGTTTTGCTTCATCTTAGGGCATTATTTCTGGCTATGAAATTTAATGGTTTTAAGCTAAAGAGAACGTTAAGTGCTCTCTTTTATTTATTAGCTTTCCAGTTTCCAGGTTATTTTTATTTACTTTGGTTGGAACCAGGAACAGAATCTTGTATTCAATTCAGTGTTTCAGGCTATATTTGTAGTAGTATATGTCAGCGACAGATTGGTCTTCATCTTCTCAAACAGTCAAGCTGCAGTACAGATACTAGACAATCATGACACCAAATCAAAGTTGGTAAGGAACTACAAAAACCGGCTAAATGAAGCGGGCCACCAAAATTCCATTATTCTCTCGTGGACTCAGGTGTACAGCAATGTCCCTGGCAACGAGCACTCTGACTCTTTAGCCAGGGAGGCGAGAGCAAATAACTCACTACCGCTCCAGGAGGAAATATCAATAAGTGCCAAAATCTTTGCCATTAAAAACCTCTTCGCAATGCTGGCCACAAACAAATGAAAAATCTGCATAGCTACAGGAAACCCTAGATCGATTTGGCCTAGATTACGACGCTACGAAACTCACTAGCTCATCGTGGAACATGCATCCAGACTTGGAGTCCCGTAAAATAGAAATTGCAAATGCTGCAAGCAAGAAGACGAAACAGAAACACTGGAACACTTTCTGAGCACTGGCCGCGCACTCAGAAAACACAGACTGCGCTTTCGTGGACATTGCCACTTCAACTCGCTAAGTGAGCTGTCCGATACTTACTCCTTTAAACTACGCTCTATCCTCAACTGCGCTTTCCTTAGCGCTACTTGTATGGGATTGTACCATAGTGACTTATATAGATGGTAAAGAGTACTTATATAGATAGAAGTACTCTTTACCAAATATCAAAATACAATTTTCTAGTGTTGCCAAAAAAAAAATCACTTTCGGTGATTTTTTCACAGTGATGTAAAAATCGCTATGCCGCGTTACGACTGAAATATAGTGATTTACGACTTTCTTAAAACCGCAGTTATCAGCGATTTTGTGTATCGCTCTACGCGAATAGTGAAACTGTTCGTTTCTGTGATTGTTGCTTTTAACATTAATCGTTCATATTCGCTTGAAAACCCCAACCTGTACAAATTCGCTGGTACATTTGCTAGTCACTTGATTCGTCACTTCGCTTTGTGGTGTTGATGTAACGAAAAAGCTTAGTTAGTGTAAGCAGTAAACCTTTTCAGTTATCGCTGTTTGTTTTTCACAAACTGCTATTTTATCACTGTTTGCAGTCACTGCGATTTTCAAATTGCAGTTGATAATCATACTGCGACTGAAAAATCACTCTTTTGCCAAACACTTTCATGCTTCTTTTTCTTGAACTGTATAAAAAGTCCTTAAAAAAGGCACTTCAAACTGTTGTGTAATTTTTTTTTTAAATGTCATTTGAAATACAAATTCCCCTAAATTACGGCCAATAGCTTGTACCGCCAATCTATTTTAGCCCTATTTCACATTTACGTCAATCCAATTATAGCCAATTTTAGACTGTGTCTACGTATTCACTCATTTTCCAAAATTTCAAATACATACGCTGACACGCTAATTAATGTTGACGGAAATTATTTGCAATTATTGCGTCTGATTCGGTTGAATTTTTTTCTTTTTTCCGGGAGACAAACCCAAATGAAAGCAAATAAAATGCTATCTTATACATTTTGCACCCCCGATTTGTTTTATTTATAAATAAATTAAAACTAAATGCAAGCTTATTACATGATTATAACAAAAATAACCGCAAAAGTTGTCTTTTCAACAATCTGTCCGTCTGTCTGTATGTCTGCTTGTTTGTCTTGCCAAAATGTTTACGCAAAACTTTCATTTATAGTTTTATAATTTCTCTTATATAAATAGCGGCGCCATTTTTGTAACACAAATCATTATGGCATGTTTTTGAGTAATGAAGCAGGAAGTTTGTATTTCTATTTTTTTCGAAAGGGCGATGATATATGTTATGTATGTTTTTAACTCTCACACTATTTACCTTGTTTATAAATACATATACGAGTATGAACCACAACATCGAGCGTCAGTCAGTTTGTATTGAATCCTTTTTAGCGCCATAAATTACCTTCATTTCCGTGCCAGACATACAGACAGGCACAAACAAATAAACAACAACAAAACATTGGTTGTGGTTTTTTTTTTTTTGTACATTATTTTTGCCTTGTGTTGAACTGAAAAAGTCATATACAAGTTTCTAACAAAACACAAGTAAACTTAATTTGTTCTTGCTTTATTTTTAGTCAAAAATTAACTGAAAGGTTAAAAGGTTATCTGTATAAGGACTACAAAAACAAGAACTTATTTAGCTTGAAAATTACAAGAAAAGTTAAAAGTAATCATGTCAATTAAAGTTGTTAAAGCCTGATCACTTTTAATGAGTTTAAGGCAATCACTAGTAACATTGCAGACAGACGGACAGACAGGCACACAGACAAAAAGTCAAAAATCGTAAATTGAGTTAGAAATTTGTTTTAAAAAGTTTCATTTTAGTTTAATGTTTTGAATTAAACGAAAAAAAAAAATTTAACTAAATGATTTGTTTAAGAGAAAATATTGAGGTTTAATGCAGTGAATCAGTTTTAAGCAGAATTTTTTTGGCAATTTATAAAATTTAAAAAAAGAGAGCACATAAGGTCTGGTCTAGCCGGTTAAGCATGGAGTAACTGCACCCAGCGATATTTAAAGGGTTATATACAGTTAAAGGAGGTCGTTAAGAATTTTTTCCAAGCAAACTATTTGGTTTATTGATTCGAAACTTGGCAGGTATATTATGACAACCTTAAACTATATTCACATATTTTTTATTACCAAAAATAATTATCGGGAACGTTGATATTGCCAATTTTAAAGATGTCCGCAAAAAAAAAGGCCTCTTGCGGTGAGCACGATATCTCTGGACTGGATCATCTAAAATGCAAAAACCAAATAGATTTCATTAATATAATAAATAATCTAGTGCTTAATCGAAGGAATTAGCAAAAAAAAATTTATTGACAAAATGACGGCTACTCAAAACAAAAGTTTCGATTTTTGACCAAAATTCGGCTCTTTAATGGTTTAAAAAATAAGAAATTTTCATCGGATGGAGAAATCCTTCGATTAATTACTAAAAAATATAGTTAAGAAGCTTGTGTAAAAATTTCAGACTGATCGGTTCAGCCGTTTCTGAGAAATCGTGCTCACCGACTTTAAAGAAACACCGTTTCGAGAAAAACGTGTTTAAAGTTTTGAAAGCACTGTGAAAGCACTGTAACTTCGAAAATATTCGTCGGATCGACTTGAAGTTTTGTGTGCGTATACTCAGTTATATATATATTAAGAAAATGCAAAAAAAAAATCGATTTTTTGAAAATCCTAAGTGTATATAACCCCTTAAGATATTTAAATGAGGTTCGACAGCCCTTGATCTGAGAAATTTTTCTATGGACTAATTTTATCCGATATTGGCGATAATAACAATTTGGTTAAACAATCCACATTTCAGGATCTTTCTGAATATGAAACGTATTATCTGTCTCTTTCTCCGTATCAATCTTTTAATGAAAAAAAAAAACATTTTTCCGTGTTGCATAACAAAAATATAAAGTTTATTAAAGTTGCAACGTGTATCTAACAGCAGCAGTATGTGTACAAGGTGTCTAATTCTTTACGCAGCTCGGCATCATCATCAGCATCATTTAGGCAATTGTATACTTGATTTCTTGAGTCTTTTTTGTATGCTCATAGAAACCTTTAAAAATCACAAAACGATTTCCCTGCGGTATACACTCGATGAGTCCATAATGTTTCTCTAGAAAATTGTACATGAACTGTGATGGTCGATCGATAGCACATTGCGCAGCACACCAATTTCGATCATTTAACATTCCATCGAAAAGTAAACGTCCCTAAGCCACGACGCTGAAATGCTTCATGTATGTAGAAATCCAGTATGGATGGCACCTCTTGCGGTGGTTGCATAGTACCCTCATCGTCATATAAATATAATACTTTTTCGCCAACTTTTAAAAGACCCGTAATATATTTTTCACTTTTGACAACGTAAAGTATCTCATTGTCACGCATTTTATTAATTTGTGTTAGCGGTTGCACTAAATTTTGTGCAATCGCTGAACGTATGGCCAACTCATTAACAGCGTTTATCATCGAATTGCTAATTTTATTTGTTGTAAGTCTTAGTACAATCGGCGTAGTACATGAATGTGTCTCCATTATTTTTTTTGTACATATATTTTTTCACTGCTATCCGATTCTACTGTTTGTAAATGAAATTATTTTATGAATATTAAAAATTTTTACTTTGAATTTGAAGTAAAAATCTAAGCAATTGAAAAATAATTTTTGACACAAAAAAAAAAAAAAAAAAAAAAATAACTGTTGCATTTACATACAAGGTTATGTTAAGCAAACTTGCTCTCTCAACATATTGCGTACCAACGTCAATCGAATTTAATTCTTATGAAAAGAAAAAAAAACAAAGAAAGGAGCAGACAAATTTTCTATCTCGTTCACACTTGAAAAACGAAGTAAAAATTAAGGGTAGGCTAACTCTTTCAAACTGGGTTCGCAGCTAACATCGTTTTGCTTGACACCAACGTTATAGTTACATCATTTCGTACCAACGTCTGTCATATTCAAATATAAAATACGAAAGCATTGAGAAGTAAATAAAATAATTTATATTTATATTGTATATATCTCAGCTAAATAAAGAGCCTTGGCATTATTCTAACCATTCACTCTTATATGCTTGCCGGCGGCCAATGTTTCGCTCGACATCACCTTTTATAATTCCATTATGATCCTTTGCATGATGCAATTATATTTATTAGGTGATGTATTCGTATTCTGTCTCTTTTTTATTTTTCATTCTGTCTCTTTCTATTTTTCATTTATCTCGTCCATGGTGATGTCAAACGATACATTGGTACCTTGCAATGCAAGCTTATGAGAGTGAATGAGTTAAAAGAATGCTCGGTTTTTATTTAGTTTAACGAGCTAGAAAGAGTTAGAGATATATTTGTTTTATTTACCTATCTCTGCTTTCCTTTTATTCTCTTGAAATATGAATGACGTTGGTACAGAGTATATTGAGAGAGTAACAGCGCTTGACATAACCTTGCATAACTGCATCATGCTTTCGACCTTTTAAGCTGTCAACAGGAAAAAAAAATTAATACAGGTCAGATTTAATAAATACATAAATACACAAATGTTGCGGGTTAGTTTAAAAGAAAAATTGATTTACAGCCATATTCGGTTACTTCACAATTTTTCATGGCTGAGTAGCAGTAGATACTTAGATATTCTGTAGTTCAGTTATAATAATTCCATTTCTTCCACATTAATTTAAATTGATCTCCTTCAGACTACTATACACATATGTAAGCCATTGCAGAAGGTCTGCAGCTTCTTTGTGTACTGCAGCAGAGAATATCTTTAGAGCAGTTGGTGAGTGCTGTCAATATGTATACCACCATAAAAACGAATGGCCCACTTCAACCCCCTTGCCACGCTAGCAAGTTTCATTGATTTAGTTATTATTTCAACTAATTTTAAATTTTGAATATTTTTTTTTGCTTAAAATTCAAAAACATTTTGAAGAGATATTTTTTGTACTACAAACGAACGATTCATTATCTGTAACTGATAACACAGCAAACACAATCAAGGCATGTGTAAGTTAAATGAACTTCCGTTGAAAAGCAACACATACTATACATACAGACAGACGGACAGACAGACATACTATGTAGACTTTAGCCAAAATTTTGAAAATCACTTTAAACTTAAGCACGTAACAGAGAAATGGGCGTAATACCAAAATACTAGGTACATATATACTACATTCATACATATGTATTATGCGGCTATGCATTCATTCACACGTGCCGTGCCATTTACACACACACACATACACAGACACAAAGTGCCTACAAATTACGAAAATTCCTTACACAATTTTAGATTTGAAACGCATACCTTTGTATACAAATCGTAACGAACGAAAGGACTCTACTCAAACCATTGCGAAATGATAAGGAAAATTTCGGTTGAATAAATCTTGTGGTTTTTTTTTCTTCCAACAAAAACCTCCCTCTTCAATATATATTCCGATTTCTACTTTACACTTATGTCTTTGCCGTCTTTATTTACTGCCGATTGAAAAAGTGGCTGGCAGTATATTTTGTTTTACTTTGGTTAAGATCTTCCCAGTACGATATAAATGTTGCCTACATTGTGCTTCCGTCTTGACAAAATATACCAGCAGCAGAGTGTGTAAATCAATGCGCATTGAGTTTGTTATAAAATTGTTAGCATAGCTTTCGAAATAGTAGACAAGACAATGAAATATACTCAAAGCAACCAAAAAAGAAGAAAAAAAAAGACGTATGTATGCAAAGACAAAAATTTTTCGTAGTCAATGAAGCAGACAAAATGGCGTAGGTGTCATTTACTTACGACCGCAACATAACGGAAACGGAAGTGGCATAGATTGTGCGGAAGTGTGTGTTAAGGCATTTTTTTTTTTTTTTTTTTTTTTTTTTTTTTGATAGGAATTAATTCTTGTCTTTGATTTCACATATTTTTAGCAATAAAACTTATGCAAGATAATTATTTCATAAGAGTTCAATGAACTTTTCCAAAGGCAAATTAACTAGGAGTCATATGAAAAATATAAATAAAAATATTTATTTTTTCTGATTTTTAGCCAATGATAAGTCCGCACTCGTGGCGTCAAGCATAATCCAAACTCAGCTGGACCGCCCTAAACACATGGCTAAGACGTTGGCATATCTGTAGTCAACCCAGAGGAGCCGGAACTGCCCTGCCGGTCTGTCTGACTGATGGCGTTGCCATACTACACCACGTCACTGTAAAGCACTTAGGCCTGGAATTGGATAGGCGCTTAACCTGGAGTCGTCAGTCTCCCAAAACCTCCCAGTTGAACGAGTGGTTGCGCAGCATCTCACACAAAAAACGCTCCAGTTGAACGAGTGGTTGCGCAGCCTCTGTGGCTGCTTCATAGAGGGTCCACCATCAAACTAAGGGTCAAACTCCTCATTTACAAAGCCATACTTAAACCTATGTACACGTATGGCATAGCACTCTGGGGCACTGTAAAGAGAGCCAACAGGGAAAGAATCCAAGTCTTCCAAAACAAGGTTTTGAGCATTATTTCTGAGGCGCACCCATATCATACAAATGCAGAAATCCACCAGGAACTAGAAGTCCCTTGCGGTAAGCTAGGAGGTGGCTAGGCTCACTAAGGCATATCTGGATAGGCTGGACAACCATGTCAACCCTGTGGCCATAAAACTGTATAACAGTACAACGACTCAGCACTGAAGGGGTTACACCCCTGGATTTGCCTCACACATAAACTTTTAAATCGTCCTCCCTTCTCCATCACCCTCCCACACCGTTTTTAAAACCCAATTACAACTCCCAAGTCATGGAATACAATATATTATATAGAAAGTCAATGTTATGCATTACAATTCGCTGATAGTCCCCTTAGGGACTGATTGCTAATAAAAATTACAGTATTAAAAAAAAAAAAAAAAATCTATTCAAATTTTATCTTAAATAACATTTCGAAACCATGACACCAACTTATATTCCGGCAAATGTATTGAACTATCGAGGGCAACTACTATTACAATCAATATAATTATGTTTTTTTTTTGGAACGAAACTTTACTTTACTTTCGAATAGGTTTCTTGTCAAAACTGTGCTTTGTGAATAGAACTATTGGAACTAGCATATACAAAGTCTTCCATGTTCTTCTTTGATTTAAAATCTTCATATTAACTCAAGAATTATTTTGAAAACGCCCGTTTTATTTTTTTGCATGCAGTAAAACGTTTTTTAAAATATTCGTTTTAGCATGAGTATGAAAAAAACGCGCATTTTGCAATTTTTTTTTTTGGAAATTTATTTAAATTTATGCTTGAATTATTTATTTGATTATTTAGAAATAAATTCATAAATATTTTTATAAAAACTTTAACTTCAAAAATAAACAAGAACCGAATATAAAAAAATAGTTCAAACAATTAAACTTCTTAAACTTCTCAGCTAATATTTACAAAAATAAAGTCGTACATAAAACGATTTCTGCGCTAAAATGCGATTACGCTCCTTAACATTAACAATGCCCATATCAATTTTATCCGTTAATAAATGATTCGCATCAAACGTATGCTTATAGATATTTGGTACAATTTGCAATGCCTCAAAAGGTGACTCATTGATGAAAAAATGCATACGTATGGGCGTACTTGGTTTCGTTTTAATTTGCAGACAATATCTTAACTCATGATTCGGATGTTGGTCATTTACACAAGCACGTAACATCCAATTATGTTCAAAGCATGAAATATTTGAATTATCGTAAAAGTTAATCCCAAATATGCTAGCACTTTTAAAATTGAGTTCCAAATCAAAAAAATCAGCATATGGTGCACCAAGTTCTAAAATACAATCAAAATTTTCACAACGCTCTTGTCGCTGCCTCATTTCGTTTAATGCGTATGCAATTTCTTTAGCATTTTTATGCGGAAAATCACAAATCAATTCATGTTCAGCACATTCATTCCACGTTCCTTGCCATGCGCAACCAAGTGAAATGTATTTACACAAAGTCAAACGCATTGGACAAACCTCGGCCATGTGTCTCAATAAATGTTTATACTGTAGCTTTTGTTGACATTTTTCACAAACGGTTTTTAGTTCTTCAATAAACATACGCACCGGTCGATTGTATCGGATGTCATCATAATGCATAATCGTATAACAAACTATACAAACCGGGGTTTCACCGCTTAGTGTCGCATTGGCCATAAGCACAAAGGCGCATGCGTCACACATCAAATGTTCACATTCGAATTGTAGCACATCATTTGACTTTGGTACTTTATGACAAAAAACGCATTGCACTGTTTTAATTATACGTTCGAGTATTACGGCACTGGAGATGCGGCTAACTGGATTATTTATTACGCAAAGATCTGTTTGCGTGCCACGTGAATTGACTGCATCACTCTCAGCTGCGCCAGTATCAGCTTCGTCGTCACCACCTCTTTCATTTTCACTGGAACGCAGCATCATAGTATCGCCGCTTACATTTTCGCTGCTTATATTATCGCCGGCGCCTGCATCTCTGTCTCTTTCTGTTATGCCACTGCCACTCGGCTGCTCCAAGTCCATATTAACTGTCTCGATATGTCGCCGCTTAGCCGGAGGTCCGTCATTGTTTTGTGCCATGTTTATGAAAATATTTTTTTATTTTTAAAAATTTTATTTTATTTAAATTTTTTTTCAGTTATATTAAATATATTTTTACAATTGATACAGTTCCGAATGTGAACTGCTGCTTTAGCTTAAAATTGAAAAAGATATTTGAAAGATTTATTGAATTTTCGATACTTGCTGTGTTTTCTTTTTTTTTTTAAAGGAAATTTTATTTAAAATTTGTTTAAAAAGTTTGCTTCCATTGTTCAGGCAATTGAAGCCTTTCCGAAAGTTTGTAACGCATTAAAGGAGGCATTGGAGACCCCATAAAGTATATATATTATTGATCAGCTCGACGAAACGAATCAATGTAACCATGTCCGTCTTTCTGTCTGTCCGTCTGTTTATTTCAACACGATTTACTCGGAGACTACTAAAGATATTTAGCTGAAATTTGAAACTTAAGCATTTCTCGGCAAGGACCAGGTCAAGTTTGAAGTTTGAATATAAAAGTACCCATTTTTAGGTATAGCCCCCATACAAACTTAACATTTTTTTTAGATTTTTATACCCTATACCCAAAAGGTTAAAAGGGTATATTAAGTTAGTGCGAATGTTAAAGGAGGCAAGATAGACCCTATAAAGTATATATATATTCTTGATCAGCATTAGAAGGGGAGTCGAACTAGCTATGTCTGTCTGTCCGTCCGTCTGCCCGTCTGTTCGTCCGTCCGTCCGTCAAGCTGTCTGTTGTATGAAAACGATTATCTCGGAGACTATAAGAGAGACTTAGACTCTCCTAGGCCGTCAAGAATGCACTTACAAACGGTTATTCTCTAGACCCATTTTAAGGTGTACCCCCCACACAAATCTACCCCAAAATTTTGGGGTTTTGCATAAAACGTTATTATTTTTCATTCTAGGAAGTTCAAATTTAGTATAAATTATGTCTTTGATAGCCCCAATAAAATATTCCAATATGGATAGGACCAACAAAATTTTACGTATAGGCCCCATACAAATTTACCCTGAAATATTGGGTTTTTACATAAAAAGTCATTGTTTTTTATTCTAGGAAGTTTAAATTTAGTACAAATTATGTCTATGGTATTCCCAATGAAATAGACCAATATGGGTAGGCCCAACAAAATTTTAGGTATAGCCCACATACAAATTTACCCCAAAATTTTTGGTTTTTACATAAAAATTTCATTATTTTTTATTGTAGAAAATTCAAATTTAGTATAAATTATGTCTATGATAGTCCCAATAAAATATCCCAATATGGGTAGGACCAACAAAATTTTAGGTATAGCCCCCATACAAATTTACACCAAAATTTTGGGTTTTTACATAAAAAATTTTATTGTTTTTATTGTGAAAATTCAAATTTATATAAATTATGTCTATGATAGCCCCAATAAATATCCCAATATGGATAGGACCAAAAATTTATAGGCCCCATACAATTTACCCCAAATATTGGGTTTTTACATAAAAACGTCATTGTTTTTTATTCTAGGAAGTTCAAATTTAGCATAAATTATGTCTATGGAAGTCCCAATGAAATAGACCAATATGGGTAGGCCCAACAAAATTTTAGGTATAACTCCATTCAAAGATATACCCGATTTTTTTAAGTTTTTCTATGAAAATCCAATTCAATGAGGTATGGTAGTAAAATAGAACCTAACTTAAGGTACAAATAGATTGGGTACAGGGTATCTTGCAGTCGAGCATACTCGACTTCAGCGTTCTTTCTTGTTTTGTATGAAAATGGTTATTATTTGTGAATGTATTTACTACAAATTGGCTAAAAACACTTCTTATGGCATCCAATGTCAAACCAAATGTGCCACGCCCATTTTTAGATATATCCCCCATATAAACTTACCGCCCATTTTCGAATTTTTGTATGAATATGGTTACTATTTAGGATTTTATTTACTCCGAATTATCTAAAAACACATCTAACATCATTCAACATCAAAAGCAAGGTGCCACGCCCATTTTAAGCTGAAGTCCACATACAAACTTACCGCCCATTTTCTATTTTTTTTACGAAAATGGTCTTTTTTTTAGTAATGTATTGGACTCCAAATTGTATAAAAACATTTTAATATCATCCAATATCATATCAAATGTGTCACGCCCATTTTTTGGCATAGGCCCCACACAACGTAAGTTGTGTCAGATCGTTGATCCCGTCCTATCCCATCTCGAAGTTTTATGAAACAGATAAGACATTAGCAATTTAAAAAGACGTGTGACGGGTATATAAGCTTCGGTTTCACCGAAGTTTTACGTTTTTTTTTATAAATGATTTTGCGGCTTTTTTTTTACCGAATCTGCATCATATCTCCCTCATAGAAACCCTCACTTTTGAGTCAATCTTTTCTGAGTATTGGCTTCCCGCAATCAGTTCAGAAAAGGTTCAAATTAATAAATTTCAATTGCTCTTCTGTTCATTGTAGCTGAGTTTCTGTCAATACCACAAAACACACAAGAAATCCTTTCTGTCTGAGTCACCAATTGCATCAGCTCACAACGCTTCGATTATATTCGCTGTATCCATAGTACGTATGCATAGATACAGCTGCACATGTAAAAGATACAAAAGTATCTTTAGAAGTAACGAAGAAATGAATTTCAATTTCGTTTTTCCAAAAGATACTTTTGTATCTTTTACTTGTTCAACTGTACGTACAACTTACTTACGCAATACTTATGCCTATATTTGGATAAAATAACTTAAATTCGTCACTAGCAAAAGTATCTCAAACCAATATACTTCTGATTTGTATTCCTAAAAAACTAAATCTAGTGACAAATTTTGAGCACGTGCATTTTTTTTAATATAAAAAAAAAACACATACAAACAAATATCACCAAGTGTTTTAGTATATTGTATATAATATATTTTAGATATTGTATCTGTTATTGATATGCTTGAATTATTTAGCTTGTATTTTACATCAATTGCTACAGCTGGCATTTTTAAGCTGCAGACATGCATAACATATATTCAGATACTTCTATTATTTTCGCAAAATATATTTTATATTTGTTTCTTCTTGACTTGATATCTCTGCTCAGGCAGGTGTTCAAAATGATATTTTTTTTTCTCCAATTTTTGCTGAAAATTGTGTAAAAAAAAAAAACAAAACTTGTAAATAACATTTGCCACATTTGTTTACTTTGACAAATCACAGAAAATATCTTTTCGAAAAGAAAAGCAATTTACAATTTTGTTAAAAATTGTCACGCGTTTTGAGAAGTTTTAGCAAAAAAAAAAAAAAAAAAATAAAAAAAGCATTGTTTAAAAAATTGATTTTTTTTCGTTGAAAAAAATTAAAACAAATTATTAGATTAAAAAAAAAAAAATTTTGTACATTTATTTTAGAATTTGAAGTGGTAGAATGTCAATGATTGCAACAATCGTGCAGTGATCTTTGGAATGCTGTCGGGCTGCGAAAAGTATCCCAAGCTTTGGAAATTTAGATGAATCTCTAACAGATTATGTTCAAAATATTAGTTCCAGAAGACATAACTTAAATTTGCGAACTGAGTGCGAAAGAGACAGTTTACTTTTTATTTTTTACTCCGTTTTTCAAGTGGGAATGAGATAAAAAAATTTGTGTTTTCTTTTTTATTTTTGATTCTTTTCATAACAATGAAATATGACTGACGTTGGTACGCCACGGGTTGAGAGAGCAAGAGCGCTTAACACAAACTTGTATTGATTTTCTCTTGTTTAAGACGTTTCATAATGCAAAGTGGCATCTGTTGGTATCAGGCGTTTTAAAGTAAACACTACTCTAATGACTAACAGAACACTGCACAAATAAGTTATTCAAAAAAAATTTTTTTTTTATAAATAGTCAAGATATTTATTCGATATTATTTCTTCTTCTTAATTATACAAATATTTTAATCCTTTTTGGCATTAAGTTTTTCAAAATTTTCCTTTGTTGTTTCAAGCATTTTTTGGAATTCTGTACCAAGGGTCTAAAAAATATATATAAATTTATTTTTAAAATAAAAATGTTATGCTGCATCACTTAGTATGAACTTACTTTAAATTGTTCCTCATTGAAAACCTTGGATAATAAATCCTTTCCTTGGTTAGCCAATTCATTCAAGTTAGGAATTGCTGATGGTGCTGGAGTTGGCTCTTCACGTGTTATACGCCCAGCACTGCAAAAGCAAAAAAAAGAAAAAAAAAAATTTATTTATTTATAAATTTATAAGAATTTAATTTCCACTTACTGCGACAGCGATCAATGCGAAGAATAAAAATAGCGCGACCTTTGCCATTTTTTGATTTAGTTTTTTATTTTTTTGTTTTTAGGTTTTGACGTACGAAACGAGACTTTCAGTCACAGCAACTTCACAGCGTATACTGAAATTTATTTGCTGTTTGATCTACAACGTTGGCTCGGCTCGGCGTTGGCTCAATTTGCTTATCAATTTCTTTCTTTTAAGTAAATAAATAAACAGCAACTATATTTGTATTCATTTATTTATATGACGCTTTAGTACAGCAGGTCTCGATATTATATTTGATTTTATTTATTTTAAGTCGTTGTGTATAGTTGTGTTTCTAAATATATGTATATAGTATATAGGAAGTGCTTATCGCACAAGTTGATTGCTGCTGCGCATTTATTTGAGCAGTTTTAGCATTTTAGTGCGTTGCCTTGAACGCGGGTACCAAACAAGGCCACTACTTTTTTTATTTAATTTGAGATGACTTTGCAAATTTTTCATATCATCTGATTTTTTTATTAAAAGACAAATTTGAACTTTTTGGATTTAAAGTACACACTCTTATATTTCTAAAGATAAGAAAAACTATCGGCAAGTTTCGGCAAAAAATTATATGTTTTTACGATTTTGAAGTCTTTAAGAGTAAATTGAACTTTCGTTTAAATGCGCATGTCTGCGCCTTTTCGAGAAAATTAATTTTAAATATTATTTCTACGATTTGTTGGAACCAAAATTATGTTTTTTTTCGACGTTACTTCGTGCTTGGATACGATTTTTCGAATTTCTGCTACACGTGACCCATAAGTTTGACGTCAAGAAAAAGTTTTTCTTCTGCAGTATTTATGGGAATTGATTATTTTGACATCTTTTAATTTTCTGTGATATTACGCACCCATTTCAGTGGTTACGATATTGATGAGTCAGCGTTTGATGAGTACTCGATACAAACTACAGAACTTTTTGTCAAACAAGAAAAACGTTAACTTCGGTGGAACCGAAGCTGAAATACCCGTTACACATCACTTTTAATAGTTTATATGTTCACCAGGTGCTTAGATTAAATTTCACGATGAATTTGTTCAAATTTGTATGGAGGCTTTATGTTATATTTGCCCGATCCTTACCATATCGAAAGTGTTCACTTAGGTGGACATTGGAATTGATTTTAGCAAGTTTAATTGAATTCATTCAGAAATAGTAAATGTTTTCATATAAAAACTCGAAAATGGGCGGTAAGTTTGTAAGGAGATAATACTTAAATATGGGCGTGGCGCCTTAGATTTGACATTGGATGACATAAAAAGTATTCTTACCCTATTTACATTAAATATACTCATAAATAATACGTATTTTCATACAAAAAATCGGAAAAAAAGTGGTAAGTTTGTATGGGGGCTATATCTGAAAATGGGCGTGGCAACATTCTCTTGATATTGGATGCCTTTAGAATATTTTTTTACCCTATATTGTAGCAAAAGCATTTATAAAAAATAACTATTTTCATACAAAAATCGGAAAAAATGGTAAGTTTGTATGGGGGCTATATCTAAAAATGGGCGTGGCACCTTGGTTCTGATATACAAACTGCCTAATAGCAAAAAAAACTTAAGTTTAAAATTTCAGTTCAATATCTTTAAAACTTTCAAAGAAAAACGCATTGCAACAGACAGACGGACAGACAGACAGACAGACAAATGGCTAATTATCGAGCTGATGAATAATATACATACTTTATGGGGTCTCCGATGCGTCCCTAAATGCGTTACAAACTTTCCGACAAACTGATAATACCCTTTACACTAAGTGTGGCGGCTATAATAAAAAACTAAAAGAACAACAAAATTCGAAAAAAAGCCGCCCTTCTAAAATTTTTTCCCGCACTATAACTTAAAAAAAAGCTAGATCTTGCGGGGAAAAGGCTAAAATACTAATACTAAATTGAGAGCACACGGAAAGAGCCAGTTATGCACTCAATTTTGTGGAAAACTGGCTTTTCATTTAGTATCTATATTGTTGTGTTGTCGTTACTCATCTTACTATTTCTGTTGTCTTTGGTGTTACTCATATAAAAATTTTAAGTTCCAAGAAAAAAGTTTAAAAAATATTTAAAATTGCTTAGTAAACACAAAGTACTGACAGCAAAGAGACTAGAAACAAACTTAGGAAGTAGAATTATGGTGAATTAAATGAATATTTTTAAAAATTCATTTTGATTACTGCACTCATGACTAATGCACCTAAAAAAAAATGTTTAATTTATAAACACAAAAAAAAAACATTAAATTTCCATGTACAAATTATACAAACTCAAGTGCAATTCACAGAAGTCATTAAGTGATTTAATAAAATTTTACGCAAAATTGCAAATTTAGAAAACATTTCAACAGAACCCATAATAATGTTATTAGCATTTCAAGAAAGGGCGAAAAAATTTCGAAAGTTTATTTTCCACTTGAGTGCAAGGACAACTAAAAGAAATAGAAAAACAAATCATTATACTATATTTTCAGTGAATTTAAATGAAGTTCTATACAACAAAAAATCGCTTATATAAAGACTATATATATACTATATATATCTACATTCATTATATATTTATTTTACTCACAGTTGGCGCTATAAAGCCACTAATAAATTTCAACTTGCCGCAAACATTTAATTGCATTTCAACAAGCAACAAAATATATTTTGCACTTCAGACAGTCGAGATAGACAGACAGACAGACAGACAGACAGATAGTGGCAAAATGGCATATGACTTTGAATAGTCTGAGATGCAAAAGGCATTTTGTAGCACCCACGCTGTTTGCAGTTCATAAACACTACGAATAGAAGTCATTCGCACTTATATTGTCTAAGACATAAAGACGGACTGATGGACGGACGGACGGAGGAACAAGCAGACCTCTTTAGAGAATGCCAATTGAAAATGTGTGTGTTTGTGCAAAATCAATTAGCAAGAGAGGAAATGTTATGTAGGAAGTGTTGAATTGGCTGTGTGAATAGAGATATTGAAATGGAAGATGTACATACAAATGAAGAGTTTATAATTTGTTTTATCTTTTAAAATTCAATTGATAATGTACTATGGAAATGAAGCATATATATTGGGTGTATTGGAAAGTTTTTATAATTTTGTTCTTAAATTTCGGATCCCAAGAGGTAAGCGAAGAACGATCTCGGTTCTCACAAACGAACTTGGGGCTTTTCAGGTGTTTATGGAATGATCTGTTAAAGTATCTCATACAATTTCATTACTTTTCTTGTATTTCGAGATTTAATAAAATTCAGACAGGCTGAGGGTTCTGTTCAAACCATCCTTACTTAGATTCCACGGAAATCTTTATGGGCGTATCGAAAATTTTTGCGTTAAATAATACAAAACATAAAACACATTAGATTTCTTCGAAACTTTCAAATGGTTCATTTTACCCCATATAACTAAGCTCAAACTAGAAGACTTTAATTAATAGAGAAGAAATTTAATAATCAATTTTATTACTTTTACATTAATTCAGCAAATTGTTAATTGGTTCACTTCAGCACACTTTACTTTATATTGACTCTTGAAGAGCTCTATTTTTACAATTTGAAACTCAGAGCATGATGACAGAAGTAAAGGCGCAAATATCAGCTTAAATCTGGAAAGTTGACAAGCAAAATATTGTAATTTAAAAATTTCACAAATAGATTAGATTTGTTTGAAACTTTCAAGCGCTTCATTTCCCCCACGTAACGCTTAAAACTAGAAGACTTGAATTAATAGAGAAGAACTATTAAAATAATAGAGAAGATCTTTTACAATCAATTTTATCAGATCTATATAATTTTTTTTTCAAAATTTTTAATTGGTCCACTTCCCTCCACTTAACTTTATATTGACTAGAATAATTTAATTTGTAAAGCAGATTTTTTACAATTTGAAACCCAAAGCATGATGGCAGCATTAAAGGCGCAACTATCAGCTTAAGTCTGAAACGTTAACAAGCAAATTATTGTAATTTAAAAAATTTCAGAAATAGATTCGATTTCTACGTAAAATTCAAATGGTTCATTTCACCCCACGTAACTCAGCTTAAACTAGAAGACTTTAATTAGAAGAGAAGACCTTTTAAAAATATTTTTATTACTCTTACATGAATTTTCTACAAATTTTTAATTGGTTCACTTCACCCCAACTAACCTTACATTCACTACAAGATTTCAATTTGTGTAGCAGACTTTTTATAATGCGTTTTTTGAGTTATACAACTATAACTTCGAAATTCCTAAATGTTTCACTTCACCCCATGTAATTTTCATGTAATCAAAAAAAAGTCTAATCTGTAGATAAGTCTTTTTTAAAATCATTTTTATAACTTTTACATTAATTTTATTCGAAATTTTCAAATGGTTCACTTCTCTCCACTTTACTCTTCATATAACTAAAAGAATATAATTTGTTGGGAAGACTCTACTCTTAATTCTTTTTCTTAAAGTATACAAAATAAATAAATACTTGCTCACTTTTCTTAGTACCAAATAGACAGAATATTTCAAAGATTTCTTATCAAACAATTTACTAAAAATAAATTTTCCCATGTGGCAAATTAAAGTAGCTATTGTAGCTGTTATTGTTGCCTTTTACTGCTTGGAACTGTATTAAATTTTGATGCTAGATGACTGAAACATAGACACAGCTTAAGTGTCTACAATGTGTGTAAGCAATGATAAACATTAAGCGAGGGCAATTATTTTTTTTTTGTTTTTTATTTTTGTTAAAAGCAATTTTCTCAAACGCCAAAAAAAAAAAAAATGAAAATTTGTGTGTTCCTGAAAAGTGGAAAAAAAAAATAACAAAAATAAATAAAAACGCTTGTTTGCCGTTGTTATTTTATTTTTCTTAATTTCTTTGGAGTTCTCTGGCGAGCACTTGCTGTGGTTTTTATTAAATTTATATTGTCTCCATGGGATTAATGAAATAAATCACATGACTTATTTTGCTCAATGTTCATTTGTTGCAGTGTTGAAGAGATACGTTATTTAACGTTATTAACGTTTAATATGTGGAGAGAATTTTTGGAAAAATTTAAATTTAAAGTGAAAAAATTAAATAAAAAATAAAAAAAAGCAACATTTTTTTCGTATTACCTCGACTTCGGTTTCTGATCTTCTTAGGCGTAGGCCTTAATATCTGCTGCTTTTTTACGCTGGCATTTTTGTACTTTTTTGTATGTTAGGGCTAGTATAAAACATACAAAAAAGCACTAATGGTAAAAATGAAAATTATGTAATTAAGAAAAATTGAAAATCTATTTGTTGAAAGTGTCGAATGCATTCTTTTTAGTGGTCTTAAAACAACCTTGCATTATTGCCTTTTAAATGAAACCATGTTGGGACTCATTGGCTGAACAGTTTTGAAGTCCATAGCGGACATAGAAACATACAGCGCAAAATCAAGTTAGAATATATTAATAAATATTTATTGAACTTAATTAAAAATTTTTTTGTTCATCATATGCAGTAAGTGTCTTGTTTTAACTTTGCTATTTCGTTAACACTTGCATCAAATTTAACAAAATTGTGTAACCTTGCTGCATATGATACTCATTTAATTATTAAAAGTGTTGTTGATGTGAATTAGTTTAGAATTTTTAATTAAATTTTAAATTTTGTAATTATGAATCTGAGCATCGAAATCTATTGGACCTTTTCTAGTTTAAAAGAATCTATGCTGCCGTTTGCCCTACTACGAGATTCCCGGTACTTAATTTTTATGTACTTTAAGCTTTATGTCATATTCTGGTTCCATAATTTTTTTTGGTCTAACCCAAATTGGAGTAGGCGTAATTCATACTTAATTTAGATTTCCGAAATTAAGAAACAAAGAAGTTCATGAGTATAAATACGGTCAAACTTGGTGGTTCTATCTAGTATAGCCTTCGTCATAATCGTTAACATACGTCAGACACTGGACGGACAGACACAGAAGCATTAGTAGTATCTAATGGGTGGCTCCTCGCATTGCTATTAACACTGTCTGAAAACCGTGGCAACGGTCAAAAAGTATGAGATTCAAAAAGTATAGATCTCAAATTCTAGTTGAAAATACATCGATCTACAGTTTCTTCCAATTTGGGTTCAACTATTTTTAATTAAATATCATTAACCCAGTATTGTGATAAGTTATTCCATTACAGGCAGGTTGCTAAAAAAGAAACTAGGAACTGTGTTTCCTTAGTTGCATGTAGGACTGTGTGATTAATCGATTAATCAATGAACAATCGATTATTTTGTATAATCAAGTGATCAATAAGTTGAAGAATCAATAATTGATTAATCAACTGATTATTTAAACAATAATCAAGTAGGTTGATAGCGGATAGAGGACAGTATCGGCATTGATTGGCAAGCTTTATCCACGAGAGAAGCAAAAAAAAAAAAAAAAAAGGTCTTCGCTTATATCAAAACATATTTTGTGATAATCATGATTAATCAGCAGCAATCGATTTATTTTTACAATCATCAACAATCGATTATTTCCAACAATCACACAGCCCTAGTTGCATGTACTTAGCTGCTACTCCACCGAGCTGTTAATTTCCTAAACTTAGGGCTGCATTTATTGCTATTTCCCAAGCTATGAAAGTAGCAAGTTAGGGAAAGCTTCTGTACAGGTTTGAACTTTGTATCTCGTACTTAACTGTGCACGGCTCTACACTTGAGCTAGTCAAAAAGTAAAATGCATGGTAAAACGTATTTTTCAAAAAACGTTTTTCATCAATGCATAAACTAAAACGCGCGTTTTCAAATAGAAAGTGCAAATACTAATTTAGATGGTGTTTTCAAAATGATGCAAGCATAGTTTGGATTAGGTTAAATAGTTCTCTTTTGGGCTGTTCTTAAGGTCTACTCATGTTTATGGTATTTCGTTATCGAATCTAGTATTCAATTTGTTTCATCGCTAGGTTTCCTTTGTTTGTATTCTTGTTTTTGAAAACGCTCGTTCTACTTTTTGAATGAAGTAGCACGTTTTTAAAAATATTTATTTTAACTTGCATTTAGAAAAATTCGCATTTTACTCTCTTTCTTCGCTCAATGCTGTTACTCTACTTCAACGATGTTCATCACTGATTGCAATTTAAAAAAAAAAAAAAAAAAAAAACGTTTGCAAACTTTCATATATGTAAGAATATCTTTAATGATAATGACAGCAAAAAACTTTGGCACATACTTGAAACTTTTATATACACTTTTAGTATATAGAATAGCAATACATATGTATAGTTGCGTTATGCAAAGCTATTGGACAAGACAAGGCAACTAACAATTCGAAGATGAAATGCGGGTAAAACTCCTTTTAAAACGCTTAAGGGATTTCAAGCACAGACACAAAATCACATACAAAGCTAGCAACTTTTCTGTTGTCGAAAGTTATGAAATACTCCAAAAGTAAGTTCAGTGTAATTGGAAGTGGATGTGAGTGGGTATGAAGTGCACAAAACTCTCTGGTGTGCAATTTTTAAGTTATGTTCGAGAGAAATTTATGCAAAATTTTTTTTTCGCATATAAAGAAAAGTAGTATTCGCGTTTGGCCACAAACTGCTGCAGCAACTTGCTGCTGCTGCTGCACTTTGTTCATTAAAAACGCATTAAATATTCGTTTAATATTAAAAAACATAATAGCATGTATGTATGTATGTGTAAGGTTAAGTGAAGTTGTCATAATTGTGCCTGCAGTAATTTATGTAAATTTTTTTTTCGTTCTTTTTGCTTTTACTTTAACTTTTAACTGCATACTTTTAGGCTGACATATTCATGCTGCAAGCGTTGTATTTATTTGCTTTATAAAATATTTATACAAATTTCAATTTTATGAGTTATCATAATAAATAACCTTAAGCTAAAATGCATTTTATTTATGTTTTTATGTTTTTTTCCTTTTTAGAAGAAAATTTAAAAAGCCGCAGGTTATGCTATTGAAAAAAATTTGTTTATATTTTATGACAAAGTCAAAGTCGCTAACGTCTGCTTTAGAAAATACCTTTTTTTTTTTTTTTTTTTTTTTGCTGTTGATTACTTGATGTGTGTAAAATTTCTTCCTTCCTTTTTATATTTGTTGCCTGCTCCTTTTGTCATTGAGGCGCTTTTGTATATCGCTTGTCCAAAAGATGCTCACTTTTCTAAAGTAAATATTTTTCTTTGGTGTGCATTGAATCCTGAATTCAGTGAATCCTTACAATTGGCAGTGAAGTGTTGCGCTATTCAAACAGTTTTTTTTTTAGATAATGCTAAAGCATCTATTTAACTCAGACTTTCTTTATTGTTTACTTTGTTGGAATTTTGGCATATTTTTTGCAGCAGTTGCATAGTTACATTGCACTATTGTTCAACGAAAATTGAAAAGAGGCTTGCAGTTTGCCACCTCAATGAATTTTGGTGTTGAATTTTGGGCTTCTATTAGAACACGTTCTTTCGAATTGACTTTCTTTTTACATTCAAAATAGTATTAAAAATTCAAGCAGCCCTGTTTGTCTTGCAGGTTGCCACCCCTATATTTTTTGCTTATTTATTTTCAAAACCATTGAATACGTGTCTAATTCAATAAAATTTTATAAATTTTTGTTTTAACAACTTTTCAGAGAGTGGCAACCTGCACGCCAAACTTTTAAAATGTTATTTTTACCTCATTTTGAAAATGTTTTATTCTTGATAATTTAAACAATTTTTTTGGTTCAGAAGTGCGACTTTTCGATTGGTTTTTTCTGGTGTTTCAGATGCTTTTATTATTTTACTTAAAAACTTTAAAAAAAATAGTTAGTGACAAGCTTATAAACTTACACTATATGTTTCCTATTTTTAAATATTTCTTAGGGCCAGCATTGCAGAGAAGATAGTCAAAATAGTCACACCTTATATCATACAATAATTTTGTAAGATCATCCTCAGCTGGACTAGAAGATAGAGAAGGTTGTTTGGTACTTAATAGCATCATACATTTCACACAAATCTATCTTATCAATATCCTTAATATTAGCAGTAATTTGGCGTTCCAAAATTAAATTGATCTGATGCTTCAATCTGCCTTAGAAGTAATCCAGAGTGCCTCTAAAAACCAACCTTTAAATGTGAATTCGACATTTTCATTTTGGACGGAGGTTCATTTCAAAAATATCCTTACTTCTCGATAGTTTCTTAAACTTTGATCATATCTTCAAGTTTTCTAATTCTTCTATTTCTAATGGGAAAATTGGAAGTGTCTGCGGCAACCCTTAATGCTGTCAGATCGAAAAAAGAAAAATACGTACTAATTTTTCTTTGGAATTTGAACCGATCTGTTGTGTGACATAAAACCATCTCTTAAAATAGCAACTTTTATGCAGCCTTGAGTGTTATGACACTCTTTAGCGCCTATCCGTAGGACGCAAAGTCACCCTATGTTGGGTCCCTGGTCATAGAGGCATTGAAGGAAATGAAGTTGCAGACGAACTTGCCAGGTTTCGGTTCGTCAACCCCTATGATCGTCCCTGAACCTTTTCTTGGGCACAGTTGGACCTCAGTAATACTCTCCATTGAGAAATACTTCAGAGACTCGATCTTTCAACACTCGCTATACTATCCTGGCCTTCGACAGACTAAACAACTTACTCTGCCAATCTTTCCTAAAACTATTATTCTTCTCAGACGTACTGAACTAAGACTACTCACATGGTACCTTACGGGACACAACGTCCCGAGTTTCCACCTGAATAAAATTGGTCTGTCCTCCGAAACTGAGTGTAGGCTCATCGAAGCAGCATAAAATGTCCTTAGTCTTATAACCTAACCATAACTGTTTGGTTTGGGTACAAAAGACCTATATATGGTCGCAGTACTCGTTTTTTCCTGTTCATGAAGCTCGCCATGTCTGCACTCCGGCCTTAATGCCGTGGGTAGACATTTAAAAATGCTATGTGCCTTCGCTTTGACCACTTGCTTATCTTGCGACCGCGGTTCAGACACTACGTCAAGCTCCTTATGGTTATGGTTATGGTTATTCGCACTATCAAACATGTTGCTAGGGCGTGGTCACTGAAAATGTGGGCAGTAGTAATAATCAAAGAGAAAAAAGGTTTGTCTTTACCGATTATGAAATAATAAAGAACTTTAATGAAACAACTTCTCCATATTTCTTGAAGCGCAAAAAAAAAAAAAATACTATTTCCTCTTATCTATATATATAAAAGAAAGTCGTGTTAGTTACACCACTTATAACTCAAGAACGGCAGAACAGATTTGGCTGAAAATTGGTAGGGAGGTAGCTTAGAGCCAGGAGACGGACATAGGATACTTTTTATCCCGTTCGACAGCGTTCCCGTGTGACTTGACATGAAACGTCAGTCACTATAAAACGTGGTATAACAAAAAAGAATCAGACTTGGAATAACAAAACGCAAAAGACAGCTATGTAATTGACGTAAAATGACAGCATGTATGTAATGACGTATGGATGACAATTTGATATTTGTAAGAAATCAATATTAAAACTATTTCTATTAAATAAATAATTAACAAGTGGATTGAAGTGAAGTTTAATTAATAATGCCGCGACCAAGACGATCGCGTGCGCTGCGATATAAAATACAAAAAGCTGCTTGCATTGCTTGCGTTGCAAGAAGTGCAAGCGGATGCATATAGCAGTTATGTAGCACCGAGCTTTGTGTTATATATACTTCTATACTATACTAAATTATAAATAGGAAAGATTTGATTTTTTGTTTGTTTGTTTGAAATGAATAGGCTCCGAAACTACTGGACAAATTTCAAAAATTCTTTTACCGTTGGCAAGCTACACAATTCCCAAGTGACATGGGCTATGTTTCAATTTCAAAAAAATTATTGATGCTTACTAAAACTTGAATAATCTAACCCAAATTGTAAAAAAATAAACAAAAACTTCCTTCAATCGCGTGCGCTGCGAAAACTATTAATGATAGAACAAAATGATGTATTACAATTTTTCAGGACACATCACTATTCAGGTGAGGAACTAGACGGGGCTCTTTGGGGGCCTTGAAACCGGAAAAGCCATATCTTTGGAATGAATAGATGAAGAGACTTGAAACAGGGCTCATTTGAAAGATGGTTAAAAACATTTTTGGCTTTCAAGGTGTTCAAGGGATTTCCGGAATTTGGACCTGTGACCCATATGTGGACCCAATATAGATTTTTTGACCAATTTTTTTTTTTTTTTATTACAGGTGAGCACTTATACAGGATTTTAAACAATTTTGAGCCAGTGCCTAATGGGACCTAAAAAAGTCATTCATTTGGATTGAATAGACGTAGAGACTTGAAACTGGGCGCATTTGAATGATGGTTAGTCGTGTTTAGGGAATTTCCAAAATTTAAACCCAAATTGTTTGAACCATTTACATATATTTAGCCACCAAATAGAAGCAAAAAAAACGAGAGCAAAGCCGCGGGTACCTGCTAGTTTATTTATATAAGTAAAATATATAAAATAAATATGTATAGCACAATATCTGAGGAGATACACACTAAAAGAATATTTCACACATAAAAAAGTGTTTACATTACATTCCATAAAATATCAATTACCAACATGTGTGACATTCAAGAAACAACGCATACACACAGCTAGAAAATAACATATGTGAGAATGTTTATATAACAATGTCAGCCATTTTTTTTTGTTGTTGTTTTGGCCATGTATAGTATTATGTAAGTCAAATCGATATTACACAAAATACGTGAGGCCATCAACAGAGTTCATACTCCAAAAAAAAAAAAAAAACTTTTGACAGAAGTCTAAACGCGTCGACATTTTCTTTTCTATTTTTTTTTTTTTATGTGCGACAACATTTTGACATTTTTATGACAATATGGCAACCTAACGGCGTATTGATGTAAATTTAACGACTTAGCGAAAATGAGATAGAAAATGAAAGAGTGAAATAGATTATTAACAGCTGTCAAACGAAATAATTTTAATCGTAAATAATTTATTTATTTATTTAGATGAATTGCAACAAATGTTAAAACTTAGCCAAAATAAAATAAAATTAATACATTAAATTAATTAAATATTTGTGTTTTTTTTTCTCGTGAAATTCTTTTGTTTGTGCATAAAATACATTAAAATTATTTATATTAATTATAATAATCTTTTAAATAGTACAAAAAATAATAATAGAAAACAAATAAAATTAGTCAGCAAATATACAAAACCAATTTTGCTAAATATTTAAAAATTTATTTAATATAATTATTAAAATACATTTGCGCTTATTTATTTATTATTTATTTTTATTAATAATAATTATTGTTAATTACTTTTATTGTTTTGATATTCACTGATTCATTTTGTGCAAAATGCATGAAAAGAAATTTAATTATCGAAAAATATGAAAATGTAATTATTTTAGTGGCTTTAGTAGTTTAGTTGCATGTTTCGCTGGCCAAAAATTTGTTATTTAAATTAGGTTAAATGTTGCTTTTGATAAAGGAAATAGTTTAATATTACATTTACACTACAGTCGCATTTAGCATGTTTTTATTGGGACCTTGATTTAGTAATGATTGTTTTACAAAGGAGTTCGCTTTGAAACAATAGTTCAGTTTGTCTATTGTGAATGAGCATCTTTTGCACCCTGTGTTATTTAATTGAAAAATAAAGAACAATAACATTTTGCGTGTGTCAAAAATTATGTCAGATGTTGTTTGGTCGCTTTAAAAGTGTTGATTTTGAGCTCGAAGTTAAGGAACAACCTGAACGAATTGCAGTGCTTACTTTCCTATATGAAATATACGACCTTTATTTAGCAACATTTTCTTAGCAACATTTGCTTTGCAACATTTTCTTAGCAACATTTTTTTGTAGCATTTTCATAGCAAAAACTTGGCATGGAATAAGGTGCTTAATGGAGGATGCTGCTCATTTCCCTTATCAAATTTATGCCTAGCAACATATTGTAGTCTTAGCAACATTTTCTTATCAACATTTGCTTGGCAACATTTTCTTAGCAACATTTTTTTTGCAACATTTTGTTTGTAGTAAAATTTTTTTGTAGTATTTTCATAGTAAAAGTTTGGCATGGTTACTAACATTTGGAAAAGTTGCTTAACGGAGATTGGCAACATTTTCTTGGCAACATTTTCTTAGCAACATTTTTTGGCAACATTTTCTTAGTAACATTTTCTTGGCAGCATTTTCATAGCAAAAACTTACCATGGCTACTTACATTTGAAAAGATGCTGCTCACTTTCCTTTATTAAATTTATGCCTAGCAACATAAGCAAGCAGCATTTCATTGGCAACATTTTTTTTATCAACATTTTCTTGGCAACATTTTCTTGGCAACATTTTCTTGGCAACATTTTCTTGGCAACATTTTTTTTGTAGCAATGTAGTATTTTCCTAGCAAAAATTGGCATGGGTACTAACATATGAAAAAAGTTGCTTAACGGAGATTGACAATTTTTTCTTGGCAACATTTTGTTTGTAGCAATATTTTTTTGTAGTATTTTCATAGCAAAATTTGGCATGGTTACTAATATTTTAAAAAGTTTCTTAATGGAAGATGCTGCTCACTTTCCTTTAGCAACATTTTCTTGGCAACATTTTCTTAGCAACATTATTTTTGTAGCATTTTGATATCAAAAACTTGCCATGATTACTAACATTTGAAAAAGTTGATTAATGAAGATTGCTGCTCACTTTCCTTTATCATGATTTATATTTTATCTTAGCAACATTTTTTTCTGCAACATTTTTCTAGCATCATTTTTCAAGCAACATTTTTTACTTTTATTTTTTTTTTTTGTCTAGATTTTTTAGAATTTTGTAATTTTTGTAGCAAACTTTTCATAGCAATCCTTTTTTTTTTATATTTACTAAGCGGCATTTCCAATGATCGCTCATCAACATTTTTTGTAAATATTTGTTTAGCAACTTTTGCTTAGCAACATGTTCTTTACAACATTTTCTTAGCAACATTTTCTTAACAACATTTTCTTAGCAACACTGTCTTAGCAACATTTTCTTAGCAACACTGTCTTAGCAACATTTTCTTAGCAACATTTTCTTAGCAACACTGTCTTAGCATTATTTTCTTAGCAACATTTTCATAGCAACATTTTCTTAGCAACTTTTGCGTAGCAACATTTTTTTAGCTACTTTTGCTTAGCATAATTTTTTGGCAACATTTTTAGCAACATTTTGTTGACAAATTTTGCGATTTAACTCAGTTAAAATCAAAAAAATATGTTAAAAACTTTTTAATGGCTTGTTGAAGTGTTTTGACTCTTCGCCAGCTTATGAGATCTTTCACTTTTACTTCTGCTTCTGAATATTGACTCGTAGTTTGTATGTGAAAATAGTTGTGTTTTTTACAAAAAGATTGTGCGTGTAATCAGATTGAACTTTTCTCGAACATAAAACTTTCTCTTTTTTCCGATTTTTTTTTTTTTTTTGTTATTCATAAGATATTCTTAATCTCGTGCTTCTTTGCCTACAAAGCAATACACACTCCTATAATTATCGAAATTACACTATACCGGAGGGAAAAAAATGTGATTAACATTTAAAATCTAAAATGATAACCATTTCACAAAAAAAACAATAAAATTGAGTGTGTAGTTTTGTATTTAATAATGAGTCTGTTTGTGTTAATATAAAAATTTAACAAGAAAAAAAAAAGAAACAATAAAATAGTTAATAACAATTAAATAAACAACATCAACAAGAGAAAGATTAAAAAATTTAAAAATATTTTTTTTTAAAGATTATTTAGCTATTCTTAACTCTTATAAATCATTCCGCATTCAACGACATAATGAGTCGCATTTGCAGTCCCTTCTCCTGTAGCCACATCAAAAAATTTGGCTTATGATCAATCAGAAAGATACAACTTGGTCCACTTGCATTCAAAATATTGAATTCATGGCAAACAAATTGTGGCTCAAATTGAGCTTCGCAGTTCAGTGCTGGTACAAGAGTGTATGAAATTTTAAGACTAGATTCGTCTGTTATTTTTTTCGTGCATAATTTCAAATAATATTCCAATGCATATTTTCCATTCGGTAGGTCGTCTCGATGCTTTATGTGCACTTCCCATTTGTTTGCATACGCATTAAATTTTTCTAATTTGATGCATTCACAATGCAGCGCATTCGTTTGCGGTAGCAGCTGCAATAATTGAAATTTTAAATTCGAACCTTTTAAAAGATCACGCATCGATTTCATTATTGTTTCTTTTTGCTTCATTTTCTCATAGCGTTTACGCAGAAAGGCTTCTAAATCTTGTCCAGTTTTATGTTGTAGCTGAACAAGTTGCTGCATGTGCCGCAAGTGCACTACGTGGTCCCAACCATTCACAACCAATAATTGCATACTCGCATTCGCATGGAAACTCGGTGCAAACATGTTGCAAATGTTGCTTAAGTGCGCCACGTTGCAACTCAGCTTTGCAGTATTCACATTTAACCAATTGCTGCGATATTATACACTCCGCGACCAGATTGCGCACTGGATTCTTCGGATCCATAAAAATTTTACAATTTGGACATAATTCACACATTATATGACAATAATTACAAAACAGATGACCATTGTTGCACTGGTAGATTTGTGTAAGTTGTGCATTTTTGCAAATCTCACAGCGCACATTACAAGCATCAATTATATGATTTGTCATGAGCGCAATGCTATTTGAAGCGTTGTCATTGTCATCTTCAGACGAGTCAATAGAAATTGTATCAAATGGCATTGATTGTTCCGGTTCCATGGTCTGCAAGATTATTTTTTTTTATGCAAAGACGATTTTGGTATTTTTAAGAAAAGTATGACTTATAACTATTTTGATTTATTTTTTACAAGTGCAGATATTTTTTTCCGTGTTTTTCTCTACGATTTATGAATGTATTGTGAGCTATATAAATTTTTGAAATTCTTCTTTTATAAACATGATTCTCCTATTTCAAGGCTGACTATGTTCAATATTTAATTGTAGATATAGTTTCGATTATATGTACTGTCTTATGCCTGACATGGGAACCACGGCAAAAATTAGAATATATTTCGGGAAGAGTAAATTCGGAACAAAGATAATTGTATATTGTGGTGTGCGGAACGCGCGATCAAATAATGAGTTTTGCAACCATCTCTAATTTTTTTCCATAAAGAAAGTATTAAAAAATGAAGAAGACTATTGAATTGATATAAAAAAAAAAATACGAGCGATACCAAAAATTAACATAGTAATATAAATAAAGTATCAGAGCTGAGTGAGTTAAAAAATTGTAAAATTTATAAGATTCAGTATCGAATTGATACGAGAAAGTATCGAATTGATACGAGAAAGTATCAAATTGATAGGAGAAAGTATCGAATAGATACGAGAAAGTATCGGAATTGATAGGAGAAAGTATCGAATTGATACGAAAGTATCAAATGGCTGTGAGAAAGTATCAAATTGATACGAGAAAGTATCAATTGATACGAGAAAGTATCAATTGATACGAGAAAGTATCGAATTGATACGAGAAAGTATCAAATTGATACGAGAAAGTATCGAATTGATACGAGAAAGTATCAAATTGTTGCGAGAAAGTATCGAATTGATACGAGGAAGTATCAAATTGTTGCGAGAAAGTATCGAATTGATACGAGAAAGTATCAAATTAATACGAGAAAGTATCAAATTGATACGAGAAAGTATCAAATTGATACGAGAAAGTATCCAATTGATACGGGAAAGTATTGAATTAATACGGAAAAGTATGAAATTGATACAAGAAATTGATAGTATCAGCCATGTTCCCGTAATCACAATTACAAAAATTTTACAATTTACTTTTCAATTCGAAAATTTTGGTGCGATTTCAAATCGACAGAGGTCGAGTCAGTGAAATCAAAAGTGAGTGCATAATATTACATAAGAAAGCTACTGTCGATTGTTTTAAAATATTTTTATTTTATTTTGTGTTTTTTTTTTTTCGAATTTTAAATCAATATTTTTTAGTCATGCCTAAATTTATAGAGCAGAAAATTTAGTCAGAGCAACAACAATTTGCAATTTGGTTAGACCGATAACCTTTAAACATGTAATCGATAACAGTTATTGTCATATAAGAAACGTTTTGGAAAAGAAACATAACTTTTGAAATCGTAAAAACTTATTTAAACGTAAATCGCAAAATTTTTGGCTGATAATGTAAACTTATAGCATTGCCACATCGATTACAAAAGCCTTGCCAATTGCGATTCTATATTCCAAAATTACTTTAAACCAATTACTTCATTTTCTTTTAATTTAAATAATTTGATTTTGCACAGCTAGTACGCATTTTTGACCTACATTCGCACTGATCAAAATTAGAAAAATAAACATTTTCCGCATCAATTAATAATTTTCATTATAATTCAATTTTCCCCAAAATAATATGTAACTGAAATATTCATTAGCATTTAATCGTTGTATTTTAATGTAAATTAAAACCAAATAGAAAACTAATCATGTATATAAAATATTATTGGAAAATATTTTCTTAAAATTATATTATATTTTTTTTTGCAATTATTGCTGCTGCATCCAAAATTTTAAGAAAATATTTCTCAAGTGTAGCAACTTGTAAAAATATTTTTATTTAAATTAAAAATAACAATTTGCAGCTTCGACAATGATTTGACCTAAATAACCAAGAAAAATTGCTTTGCTGACTGCTGAAAATTTTTTCTTTTTATTAAATAAAGAAAATTTGTAATATTTGATTTTTAGATATTTTTATTGATTTATTCTAATTTTGATATTTACACTTGAAGTGGTAAAGTTTAAATCATGTTTTTTTTTATTTTAAATTTATTGAAATATTTAATTTTTCAGAGATTTTTGATATTAAGCGTTGTATTAAGCAATCTTAAGGCGATTAGTTATATGAAAAATTAAGAAAGTAAATAAAATTGGGTTTGCTCGATTGCAGGAAGGGCTGTGTCAAGAATGTATACAAACTTCGAATATTTTTTCGTAAGCTTCCAAACGCTTTTAAAATTTTAGCCAGACTCATTCTTCTTGGGACTTTCAAGTGGATAATTCCACACCTCCTTTACTGCATTATGTGCTTCCCCCCTTTTTTATAAATTCGATGTAATTTAGTACACTCCTTAAATGAGCTAAATCAATAAGAATCAATTAAATATTTGACTCGATACGAAGGACGGTTTAGTGTGTAAATGTCTCACATTATTACATCAACTTGCAGTCTTTCAAAGATGCTCCATATGCAAATAATCAGTAAAATTTTTTTTTATTACTTTTTTTTTTTTTTTTTTTAATGCTGTAATCTTTATTTGCAATCAGTCTCTAAGGGGACTATCAGCGAATTGTAATGCATAACATTGACATTCTATATAATATACTGTATTCCATGACTTGGGACTTGTAATTGGGGTTTAAAAAGGGTGGGGATGATGGAGGAGGGAGAAGGATTTAAGAGCTTATGTTTGAGGCAAATCCAGGCGGTGTAACCTCTTCAGTCGCCGAGTCGTTTGTACTGTTATCCAGCAGTTTTATGGCCAGAGGGTTGACATGGTTGTCCAGCCTATCCAGATATGCCTTAGTGAGCCTAGCCACCTCTAGCTTATGCAAGGGACTTCTAGTTCCTGGTGGATTTCTGCATTTGTATGATATGGGTGCGCCTCCGAAATAATGCGCAGAACCTTGTTTTGGAAGACTTGGATTCTTTCCCTGTTGGCTTTCATGCCATACGTCCACATAGGTTTAAAAGTAGGTTTTTTAAAAACGTGATGTATCACTTATATTTATAGGGGAAAATTTTTTTTTTTTTAGATCTTGCGCAACCTCGTTCAACTGGGAACGTTTTTGTGTGAGATGACTACTCAGGTTAAGCGCCTATCCAATTCCAGGCCTAAGTACTTTGCAGTGACGCTGTTGGGTATGGCAACGCCATCCAGACTAACGGCAGGGCAGTCTCCTTTTCTTAGGGCAAAGTAATGTGTGTGAATTTGTCTGGGTTGACTGCGATATTCCACCGTCTTAGCCATGTGTTTAGGCGGTCCAGCTGTGAATAGAATAGATATGCGAATAAGTTTTTATTCCTGCATAGTTTACATTTCTAGGAGACATTTTCCACAGGTTTGGAAAGTATAGTGTGAGAAAAAAAAATAGAATAAAGACCGAAGTCACAATTTGTAGCCAGAAGACTTTTTCAGATAAATATTATTTTAAAATTATTTAAAACTAGCGTACACCCGGCGTGTGCTCTTTCGGCTCTTTTCCGCTTAGCATCTGCTGATTTTTTTTTTTGATTGCAGTGCAACTAAAATATTTTGGGGCTTATATAAAAAATACTTAAAAATACCTGTTTTGGGTCACGCTTCAATCACCTGTTTTTTGTTGTTATTTTTTGATTGCAGCGAGTCCACAATATTTTTGGGGCTAGTATAAGAAAAACTTATAAAAATGCAATAGGAAAATTCGCAAATCGACTACTTGAATGAACCAAATCGACTACTTAAAGCCTAATGCACTATATTAGTAGAAGTTTAATTTACTTGCATTATTTACCTTTCAAATGAAACCGTTTTGGAATTTATCGGTTGATTGTTTTCAAAGTTCATAGCGGACATAGAAATATTTTTACTATTTTAAAATTTAAAACCTCGTTTTGAGAGCAGTAACGATTGTAAAAGTGATATTTTAATGTTATCAGCGGCATGATATTCGTTTGGGCTTTTCAAATAGAGAGCCTAGAACAAGTTTTCACCTTAAGAACCGTGAAATCTTGCTTTTTTTCAAGGTTGCTTTTGGAAATGACGAAGTAGTAGCCCATGTACGTTGAAGTGAAAATTTTCTTTAAACAATACAAAAGTTTCCAGTGAATTTTTCTTGCTTTTCAGCTTGAGTTCTCCGGCTGCATAAAATAAAAACAAATGGTATATCCTTTGGCACTGATTCACACACCTTGACAATTGCTTACAATGAAGCCACATATGGCAATTTAAACAGTTGATGCAAATTCAATAAAAATAGCTAACTGACTTTAAAGATACGTCCAGCTTTGGCCAGAATTTAATGGAAAAAAAAAACTTCAAAAAAAATAGTTGTTTTTGAATAATACTTCGAAATTCATATACTAAGAAAGTGTATACATATTTTTCTAGCATTTCTCTTGTATTCGTTTGCAAAACTTTTGATGTGTGATATCATAGCAACAACTTTAAGATACCCTTACACACCTTTTTGAAGTTGATTTGAAATAAAAACTTCTCAAAGTATAATCGATAGTAATCGATATTTAATTGCTACGATCAACGATTTTTATTTCCGTTTTCACTGAGCATAAAGAGCCTAGATAAAATATTGATTACTTCACGGAAAAATGAGCTTTTGTTTTAAGAACTTTACTAATACATCGAAATATCGATAAATATCGATAAACCAATTACGATATTCCAATAACAACAATCGATATATCGATATTTCTCTCAGATCTACATTGAATCTATCCTTTTATTTGAACATACGTTTACAAAAATTTAATATAATCGTCTACTCCATAAGTACAGCGCCATAAGAATAGCGGAAGTGCTTTACAAGTGTATATATACAACTATGTATATAAGTGGATACATGTATATAAATGTATTTGTATGTATTTGTATGTTCTGCATTTTAGTGCATTTAATGCAAATGTGCTTTTATGCCTTTGTTCTTATTGCACTTATTGTGCTTTTCCTTCCTTTGCAGCCATCAAAACTTATTGCTTCAAAATCTTTTTATGTTTTTAGTCTTATAGTGCAGTGTATAAAACAAGGACTGATTGAGAAGTTTGGAAAAAATTGTATAAAAAAAAAAAAACAGATAAAAATTGTGCAAATGTTATATAAGCTAATGCAAAAAAAGTACAAATTTAGTGTTGTTTCCTTCTATTCAAATAATCACTTTATGTAACGTCCGCAACGAGAACAGAGAGTTTTTGTGATAAAAGATACATTTTTTTAAAGCTAGCTTAACTTGTAAATATATTTAACCAAGCGCTTAAAATTGTAGTACAATGTTCTTCAAAATTTTAACAGAGCAGCAAAATTTACATATACCAATTTATGTAACGTCCGCAATGGTATGAATATGTACGCTATAAATTGTTAAAATAATTGTATTGTAAGGTTGTGCACTTACCCTTAAAATGAGATTAGCAAAAATAAATTAAATGCCTTACATGATGCCCTCATTTAAACTATTTTCGTGAACATTGTGCTAATATAAAATAGATTCATGAACGGACAATCATTTCGATTCGATTGCACAGCTCCACAAATTAATAATAAAATGTTATCTGCACCACAAATTTTAAGATCCAAAATATTTTATAAGGTAATTTTTTTTAAATGACAAAAGTCCGTACGTCAGACCGTGCGATTATTTGAAAAACCCTCAATTTAAATCGATTTTTTTCTGATTAATCGATATCTTGAAAGTTGCATAATGACATTCCTATCCGATTTTAATATTCCGATTCCTATTCCAATTAAATCGATCGATCGATTCAGTTATTTATGAAAATCGATTTAATTGACTTTGCTTTTTTATCAATTCTTTACGATTAATCGATTTTTCGACAGTTTTAAACTAAAGAGAAAAAAATATATTTCTTATCTCTGATAAATCGAATAATCGATTCATTTAAAAAAATCGATTTATTCATTTATTAAAAAATTGATTAGTATCGATGAATCGATCGATATAATTCAGTTTTGTAACAGAATCAGATTTTTTCGATTAATCGATTTTTTCGATTAATCGATTTTTTCGATTAATCGATTTTTTCGATTAATCGATTTTTTCGATTGATCGATTTTTTGACAAATTTCAAAATGAAGAGAGAAAAAATTTTTTTAATCGATTAATCGATTTGTCTTTTAAAAAAATCTAATAAATAGATCGATACTTATATACTTTTCATAAATTCCTGGCAAACTGCTTAAAAAAAATACAAAATCTCTTTTTATAAAACTACAAAAGAAATAAATAAAATAATGCATAACAGCAGAAGAAAACAAAAAAAAACAATGAAATAAGAAAGGAAAATTGTTATATTGTTGTTATTTATATTTCTAATAAAACATTCTACATTATTTTATGGGTCGATGAGTCTATATATTTGTTTGTGTATGTGTCTATTTTTTTTTTTATGTTTGTATTTGTTGACTGTCGTCTGTCGACGCTTGCAGTTGTTGCTGTTTGTTTTTGTTGTGACTAACGTCATCGTTAGTTATACATTGTTCTGTTCTGTTCCGTACTGTTCGGTTCGGTTGAAGCCTGTTGAAATGCACTTACTACAACTGGCTATATGGCTGACTGGTTGCAAGCAGCTACATGTATGTGTGTGTGTGCGTAAAGTGTTGCTGCAACTGTTTGCATTTCCGCTTTTGATGCTTTTTTTTTGTTTCTTTGGTATGCCAACATGTTGTATACTCAATATAGTTTTTTTTTCGCACTGGCAACACTGATAAATGCAACAACAAACAAAACAGAATTATTGTACAACATGAGCATACAACAACAACAACCAAAAAAAAAAAAACAATAATAAACAACAACAACAACAATATCAATGCATTCCATTAACATAACAAATGTGTATTCATTGTTCGTGTGTGCACGCAGTACCATAAAATACATTTACTTTACATCTCTCTCTCTCTCTCTCTTTGTCGCTTTCTCTTTCGTATTACAATGCCATTTTGCCATTTTACGCGGCATTATACAAAATGTGACAAGTGATAGAAAGGATAATGCCAGACAGTTACATGCAAGTATACACAATGACAGACATACAGACAGACGGACAGATGGCAAAACAGATATAAGCACACGCAACATGCACCCATTTGTCGGTCTTTAAAAAAAATAAAAAAGAAAATAGAAAAAAACTAAAAACCTTTTTTGCAGGATCATTTTAGCATATATTTTTAAGAGGGCGAACCTTTTTTTTTGGTGCAGTGATTCCATATTTCTGCTGTATAAAGCAATAGATCGATCGATTAAACTATAATACAATCGATTATTTTCGATTTTTCAATCATTTGCAGCCCTGATAAAAGCATTGTGTGTAACAAGTATAACTAAAATTACCTAAAATATATGTGACAGTATTGTTGTAATTTTGGAACCAATATTGGCTTGAGTTTTGGTTCTAGAGTTATAGCAGCCCTGGTACAAATCATTATTTCTGCTGTATAAAGCAAATAGTTAAATCGATTAAACTATAAAACAATCGATTAATTTCGATTTTTCAATCATTTTGCAGCCCTGATAAAAGCATTGTGTGTATCAAGTATAACTAAAATACCTAAAATATATGTAACAGTATTGTTGTAATTTTGGAACCAATATTGGCTTGAGTTTTGGTTCTAGAGTTATAGCAGCCCTGGTAGAAATACAAATAATATTGCATTATCTTCGATTCCATCCGCCAGTCTTATGGTGTTATAATTCAGCGATTGATGACAACAACTGTGCAACCCAATTTTGTGATTGTCTTTCCGAAATGTTAGATTTGGCCCAAATATTCTTTATAAAATAGTTTCCATACTGCTTTCATTTTTTTGTACTTCTCGAAGCAAGAATAATTATTTTTCCTGATTACATCAGTGCGCATTTAATATGAAATTCTCTAATAACACAGATTTGTTATCATAAGTAGCAGTTTTAACGGTAGTTGGGGCCTACAGAATCCAAACCCCTGCCGCAAAGTTCACCACGGCTAGATTTTCACTTTCGTGTCTGCCACCTGGAGTAGTTCTGTTTCTTAGCCGTCTTATCCATGGTTTGTGTGTGCTTTGGTTTCAAATGTTTTCCGGTTGAGGAGACCAACCCCCTGCGTAGCCAGCTCATTCTGAGGGCATGTCTCATTAGAGGGCTTCTAAGTCAAGCTGTGTTTGCTGTGCTTGCTGTGGTGGTATACTATTAAATTCAAACTATTTAAAGGGACTCTTTGTCGCTTTGCAGCCTGGTGCAATCAATATTCTCACCTTGATCCAAATATTATACAGCCCAAGTATTTATTAAGACATATTTTTATTTTTATATCTCGTTTATGTCTCTTTTTATGGCTCTATGATATTAAACTCTTACGTCAACAGTTATTGCAGCCCTGGTACCTTTATTATTACCTTCGTATTCCAAGAGTAATGATATTATTTTAACTCATTTTTTTTTAAAGATCAGATACGTTGTTGAAAACTAATTCGTCTCAAATTTTTGTACTTCAGCCCTGGCTCAATAATTACTGTAGCCCTGATAAAAATTTATATAATTCTAGTACAATATTTAACTTTTAAATTTATTTTTATTTCATTATTTAACTTTTTTATTTATTTATTTAATTTTTATATATATGCAAAACAATCTCTAAAAAATGTTATTGCTCCAGCCCTGCTTTTCGTAATTTATCTATGTGTGTATTTGTGTTTTGCTGCATCAAAGTTTTTTAAGTAGCTCTTTTATGTATGCAATTTTCTTTGTTGTTTTGCCAGCTGCTAATGTTATCGTTTGTTATTGTTGTAGATTTAGCAGCTGGCAACATTTTCAACATTTCCTGTGCCACTGTTGCCGCCATTGTCAAGGAATTTTACACAAAAATACACACACATACTATATACATACATATATACGCATGGAAGTACTTTTACAAGCACTCAGCGTTTTTATTAAAAAAAAAGAAATTAAATAGAATTAGCTGAAACCGAAGCTTTTATGCTGTAAAAGAAGAAAAAAAAAAACTTTCTTTCACAAGGTTTAAGAAATATAAGCAATTAATTGAAACCCTCAATTTAAATCGATTTTTTTTTTTCGATTAATCGATATTTTAACAGTTGAAAAGTGAAGTTTTTTTCAATATAACATTCCTAGTCTCTGAAAAATCGATTAAACTTTTAAAAATTGATTAAATCGATCGGCTGAATCAGTTAATTATGAAAATCGATTTAATTGATTTTATTTTTAATCGATTCTATTAAATTAATTGGATTTTTTGCCGTTTTTTAACTGAAGAGACAAAAAATATTTTTTTTTTCTCCTCTGTTAAATCGATTATTCAATTAAAAAAGATTAAATAGGTCAATCGATTTATATATTTAAAAAATCGACTAGTGCCGATAAATCAATCGATTTTTGAAAATCTCGATTTAAATTGGTTTTCTAACACCATCTATTTTTTTCGATTAATCGATTTTTTTGACAGTTTGAAACTGAATAGAGAAAAAAAAAAAAGAATTTCCAACCTCTCTGATAAATCGATTAATCGATTCATCTTTTTTAAAAAATCGATTAAATAGATCGATTTATTTATTTATTTAACAAAATCGAATAGTACCGATGAATCGATCGAATTTTTTAAGATCCCGATTTAAATCAGTTTTTTAACTCAATCGATTTTTTCGATTAATCGCTAATCGATTTTTTGACCATTTCAAAATGTAGAGAGAAAAAATTAATTTCCAACCTCTCTGATAAATTGATTAATCGATAAATTTCTTTAGGAAAATCGATTCACAAATCGATTCTTTTCGATTAATCGATCGATTTAATCCCTACTAATCATAAGATCTGCTTCAAGTTGTAACAAAATCATCTCAAAACTGATATACTCTACACACTTTACAAGTTATAAAAAATAATGGAAATCTTTTAGCTTTGCCAAATTGTGTTGCCATTATTGTTGCAATTGTTTGTATATTTGAATGTTGTTGTTGTTGTTTTTGTTATTATTACTGTTGCATCTAGTAACATACTTATCATTATATAAATTAGCATTACAATGCAACGAGCAAGGCATACATACCTACACACACTTACTTAGTTACTTGAACAGAAATAAACACAGTTGCAAATGCATTCAGAAAACTTATTTTGCAAACGACATGCCTGGGCTAGAAAAACACTTTTCATCTCAGTTCTGTTCAGTTTCAGTACAAGACATGCACTGAAAGCAACAATAATAAGCTGCAATTTGCTGCAAAATTTTACAACTGAGTTTTCAACTTGTTACTTGTCGCAAAGTTTGTCATATTAATTAAGAGTTTAATTGTAAATATGCTGATGAAGACAGAGAGATACAGAGAGAGAGAGAGTGGGAGAAAGTTGTTGCCTACATATTTTGCTTAGAGTTGATTTTAATATAAAATTGCATTAATTTTCATGTTGTAATTTTAAATGATAATTTTGTGTATTTAAGATAAATAATATCTTTTAAATTTAGCTTACAGAAAATGTGTAGAATATATAAGCGTGTCACTTGAGAGTAGATAGATTTTTGTTAATTTAAATCAATTTCCCCAAAGATATTTGTCATAGTGGTCCAGTGCTCAACGTCTGCATTGGGGAATACTGAAGAAAAAAGCAAGCAGAGAAATTTAATACAAAAAATAAAAATAAGTTTAGTATTTAGCCTGTTTTAGAACCTTTAAAATGAATTAATTATCCCTACAAGTATGCTATGAGAATTTTTGAAGCACGAAGCTTATATCGACAAGTCGCAATCCTTATAGAACCCATACGCACTGAAAAATGCCTAAAAAAGTATACTGGTGGTCATTTTCATTCGTATAAAAAAAAAAAAAAAAATTCTTAAACAAAACACATCGGTGACCACAAGATGGCTCACCCTGTTCTTAGTTTAAATTATTCAATAAACTGATATAATTTTTATGTATATTCTGGGAATATTCAGTTTGTCCGAAAGTTAGCAACACATTAAAGGAGGCATCGGAGACCCAATAAAGTATATATGTTATTGATCAGCTCGATGAGACGAGTCGATTTAGCCATGTCCGCCTGTCCATCTGTCCGTCCGTCTGTCTGTTTGTTGAATGGAATGAAGACACCTCCTTCAACTTTGTCAATTCAGAATTAAAAATTCTCACATACATGCTGAAATGTACAACTAAACAATTAAATTAGAGCATTGAACAAAGAGAAGAAAAACAAGGAAAAACGTTAACTTCGGTGGAACCGAAGCTAAAATACCCGTTACATGGGCGTGGCGTCTTGGTTTTGACCATGGATGACAAAAGAAATGTTTTTACCTAATTGGGAGCGAGTACATTCATAAATAATTACTATTTTTAAACAAAAAATCGAAAAAAATCGGTAAGTTTGTATGGGGGCTATACCTAAAAATAGGCGTGGCACTCTCATTTTCGAACTTAACATAGTCGTTGCCGAGAAAAGCTTAAGTTTAAAATTTCAGTCAAATATCTTTATATCTTCATCGAATAAATCGCATAGCAACAAACAGACGGACAGACTGACAGACAGACAGACGGACATGGCTAGATCGATCCGTCTCATCGAGCTGATCAAGAATATATATACTTTGTGGGGTCTCCGATGCCTCCTTCAATGCGTTACAAACTTTTTGACAAACTGAATATACCCGTTTACACTATGTGTAACGGGTATAAAAACAATTTGAGATTTTGTCTTTATAAATTTGCATAAATTTATTTCTCATACTGAAATGTTTTTCGGGTGACAAAAGCAAATTGAATTAATTGCCATGTCGGTAACAAATAAATGTATAAAACCATATTTTCATTAAACAATTATCTATAAATAATTTGTAAATAACAAAAACAAAGACACGTACACATATGCAATAGAAAATTTATATACAACAAAATACAAATTGTAAAATAAAGCAAATCCAAAGCTTTTCTAAATGAATAATACTATTTCAATTCATTAGCTAATGTAATTAGTAAATTCGTGTATGTGTGTGTGTGTGTGTATACGTATGTGACACATTTTTGTTTGTATTTTATTTTAAATAAATATAATTGGATTAACTGCGAAACAACAACAACAAAAAAAAATTAGTAAACATACAAAATGCAAAACAATTGTTCTGGCAAAAGCGTTACGCTTAAAAGTATGCAACGTTAAAATAAATCCCCTTTAAGCGTTTGTTGCACAGTGGCATGAAATTGTTTTTAATGTGTAGAAATCATTTTGAATGCAAATTAATTATAGTTAGAAATAAAATTTAAAACTATTATTTAAATAGGGCAACAAATATTATTAAAAATATCAAAAAATAAAAAAAAAATACAAAATAGCTAAAATGAACCTTCCGAAACTAGGTATTGCAGGTTGCCACCACATGAAATATTTCTAAAAACATAAAAAGAGCTAAAATAAACCTTCTGAAAATAGGAGTGCAGTTTTCGAAACGTTTAACGAATTGTATAAAATTATTCCAGTTCATAATCGGAATCGCATTTTGGACAAGTATAAAGCAACATTTACTTCAATTGGAATCAAAACTGTTTTTTCCACGCATTCAGCTGGCCCAGCTTTATTTGATTAAATGTTCCTTTTTTCCAATTTCTTCTGTACAGTTTCAACATTTTCTTATCATTCTTTAAGAACAACAATATTCTCCATTAAAGTCAAAATCGTTGTTTTATGTGGCTTTTAAAAAACCAGCCTAGAACTCTTCCTAAAAAGGAGTTCTGCTTCATTGATTTTTACATACAAAGTGTCCCGGAACTAGAAAAGCTTATTAAGTGTTATATTTCAATATCTCGAAAACAACGCGAATAAATTGAACAGCACAAAACAGACGGACATTTAAATTGCAATAAAAACATTTAAGTTTTGTCCCGATAACAATCCGATAACATCTAAAAATTGTGCTGAAAAATTATGAAGTGATTTGAATGTAAATAAGCGACAAAGAGGAGTGGCAACATGCAAGCCAAAAAGGTTACAAGCTGTATATTTGCCAATATTTTGAAATAGATGGGAAAATTGGATTTTTTTAAATTTTAATTATAAATCTTTGATAATGCTGATTAAATCAAATAGAGGATGCACCATTTTGTGATCACTGATGTAAACTAGCAATAACTCTGAAATTTTTTTTTTTTGAGGTACAAGCTTTTGTAAAGACTCAATATGCATATAAAAGCTCTTTTCTCGAACTTCATCATCTCTGTGCTTTTTTGAAGAAATTTTGAAGCGCAAAGCCTCAGTCCTTATAGCCCTTTCAAGTTCAGCACGTATTTTAAAAATGTTTTTAATTTATTTCATTAATTTTCAAAACCAATTAATACATTTCGAAACCACTGTGCGCCATAATAAAAGCGAAACAAAGCGGAAAGCCTTATACATTTGACATAAATGACAAATAAACGAACAAACAGACATATGCAATGCAAAACTAAGCGCAGCGGTTTAATTACATTTAAAGGATTTGCTGCACTCACACACACACACAGATGCAATAATTAAATTGCATTGTAGTAGTAGTAGTTGCGCAGCTACGAAAATTTGTCTCTTTATGCATATTTTGGCAAGTAATTATTTGATAAAAGCTTTGAGAAAAAAAATGAATAAAAAAGAACGTTGCACACCCAACGCATATGTAATTTCAATTCAGAAGACAATCAACAAATGCAAAAGGATATGTGTAGCGGCAAACAGCATTAAAAAAAATTTATACATATATTTAGAGAATATCTCAGAGGCTCTATTGTAAGTTTGCCTTGCTTTGTCTTTGTTGTTGTTCATTTACTATGTTATCCTTACATATAGATGAGTACGAGTGTTTCATTTAATGCCATAATAACATAATCAAGCAGACACACAACAAACGAGAGAGTAAAGGCAAACGCAACGCATCCTTATACCAAGAAAAGCAGTCAAGAGTTTACAGCATACAATATTGGTACACACACACACACAAAGGTACACTCAGAGAGTCAGAGTCAGTAGTATTAACTAGAAAGCTTGCTTGCTTTGCTTACTAACAAGCTAACTAATGTGCCAGCAACGAAAAGTGCAACAAAATATTGTTAGCTAAGATCTGATGAGTTGAGTAGTTGTTGTCATTTTGGTAGACATTAGTCCCATGCTGCTGTTGTACAAATATTCTCTAAGAAGACACTAAACAACGTTGTTGTTGTAGCACAGTGTAAGAACATTATCAAGAGATTGCTACAAAAGCCTTGAAGTACGAGTAGTGATGCATGGTTGCTTTGAGTCGGTGCAGTGTGGAGAGTTTGATGTAGCATATCGAAAGAAATGCTTTTAACTCAATGTTTTTTTTTTTTTTTTGTCTTTATTTTTAGAAAATATCTGTTCAAGTTGCTTATTTTTATATAAAAATGAAAGTTCTTATAGAAAGTTTTTGATATAAAATTTTGTACGGAATGAAAAATTCCAAAAAAAATTTCCAACGCAATACAAAATTAAAGATTTTTGTATAACGATTTGTACTTGACAAAAGAACGAAGAATACTCAATAACAGAACGATTAGTTCTTGATACACAACAAAATGGTTCACGACATAAGAATAAATACAAGTACAAACGCCTTTTGATACGTAAAAAATAGTTATTTATAAAAGAACCAATAGTTCATCTTAAAAAATAAATAACTGTTAACATGACAAAATAAATATTGATACAAGAACAATTGATTTTGGTATATGAAAAACTGGTTCTTAATAGTAGAACAAATGATTCTTAATACAAAAAAAAAATGATTTAGAAAAATGAACGAATTATGTTACATGAAAAACTAGTTCTTAACGAAACTGATTCTCGCTAAACAAAGAAAAGAATGGTTCTTAGGTTCTTAATACAAATGGTTATTGATATGAAAACAAATATTTGCTGATACAAAACTAAATGGTTTTTGATACCAAAACAAATGATTTTTAATACGCCAAAATATGGTTCTTATTAAAAGAAAAAACAGTTCTTGATTCAAAAAAACATAATGGTTCTTGATATAAGAATTAATAGTTCAAGATATAATAAAAAATTTATTTTGATACATGAAAAAAGTCGTTTTTAAAAAGAGAACGAATGATTTCTTATATAAAAATCATTCTTAATGCAAATGGTTCTTGATATGAAAAGAAATAGTTGCTGATACAAAAATAAATGGTTTTTGATACCAGAACAAATGATTTTTAATACGCCAAAAAATGGTTCTTATTAAAAGAAGAAACAGTTCTTGATTCAAAAAAACATAATGGTTCTTGATATAAGAACAAATAGTTCATGATATATAAAAAAATTACTTTGATACATGAAAAAGTCGTTTTAAAAAAGAGAACGAATGATTTTTGATACAAAAACGAATGGTTCCTAAGAGCAAATAGTTCTTGATAAAAAAACATGGTGCTTGGCATAATAACAAATAGTTTTTAATACAATAAAAAAATTGATTTTGATACTTGAAAAAGTCGTTCTTAAAAAGAGAACGAATGGTTCTTGATATATGAACGAATAGTTCCTTATGTCTCTTGTTATATGAACAAACACATAGTTCTTGAGAAGAATTAGTTATTGGTACGAAAACAAATGGTTTTTGAGACAAATGGTTGAGAGAGAAAAATGGTTCTTAAAAGAAAATTGTGTTTCTTGTTTGGAAAACCAAATCGTTTTTGATATAAGAACAAATAGTTGCTGATACAAGAACAAGTCACATTTAATTCATGAACAAATGATTTTTGATGGACAAAAATTGATTCTTATTGAAAGAACAAATATTTCTTGATTTAAAAAACAAAATGTTGCTTGGCATAATAACAAATAGTTCTTGGTTTTAAATAAAATTTATTTTGATACATAAAAAAGTAGTTCTTAAAAGAAAACGAATGGTTCATGATATGAACGAATGGTTTCTTATTAAAGTAAAAATTATTTCTTATTATTTCTTGATTAAAAGCAATATCGTTTTTGATATATATAAAAACAAATAGTTTCCGATGCTAAAAACAAATTGCTTTTAATTGAGGAACAAATGAGTTTTGATACACACAAATGGTTTTAATTTATAGAACTAACAGTTCGTATTACAAAAAAAAACGAAATGGTTCTTGATATAAGAACAATAGGTTCTTGAGATAATAAAAAAAGATTTTGATATATGAAAAAGTAGTTCTTAAAAGGAAAACATTTGGTTCTTGATAATGAGAAATGTTTCTTGTTATTAGGAACAAATAGTTTTTGATATAAGAATAAAAAGCTAAATAAATAAAATCAAATGGATATTATTTAAAGAATAAATAATTGTTGATACAAGAACAAATAGTTTTTAAACATAAAAAAATGGTTGTTTATAAAAAAACATATGATTCTTGACACACAAAAAAATGGTTCATGTTATAAAAACAAAAAGTTCTTGATGCAAGATTGCAACGGAACGATTGGTAAAGTTAAAAAACTTGAAACACAGCATTTATATAAGAGCAATCATTTTCAACTAGCTCAATATTTGGTGACTTTATTATTACTGCGGCAGTTTAATTGTGGTGTTCGGAACTGGAACCAAACGCTATCAAGCAGCTCAGGGTGAACTGACGTTGGACCCATTATAAAGATAGCTGGAAACAGCGTTGTTCTGCGTTATTAAATGTACACGAATGCTTAAAAAACTATTTTTTCCGCTTTAATCTTGCTGAAGACACCTGTTGCCTCCATTACACCGTTTTTTTATTTGAAAATATTCGTAAGATTCTAAGCTCATCTGCGTACTATAGGCACAGAAAAAAAAATATTTCAAATTAACTGTTCTTCTGCAGCATTTAGGCTATTTTGTTTATCTAGTTATGAAAAATCAGTCACATTTATCGTTCACACACTTTCGATTAATTTACTAGAGATGTGCAACGCTCGATATACTGCATATGCATCGCTATTAATATTTTATTGCTTTCAATTAGCTTTTGTAGCTTAAATTTATTAAAATTAATGAAGTATCGATTTTTTTGGCTGATTTAGTACATAATATAATGCACATCGATTTGCTAACTTTAAATTTAAATAAATTTTCTAAACAAAAAAGAGTCTGTCTTCTGTTAAGTTTAAACTTATTGGTACGTTTTAAATTTAACAAAAAAAAAATCGAAAATTCAAACTGTGCCATTGTACAACTCAACATAAATTTAAAACTACATACCTGTAATTGGGTGTGTCACTTGTGTGAAATTTTACCAAAATAACACAAAAATATATAAAGACACATTTTGAAAACGAAGCTGAAAATGAACAAAACTAAGGGCGTAACAGACAAACAGACAGACTACACTGACATTCAAGCATATACGTGCAAGGGCGTCTACAACTATGTATATAGTATAAAGTATTTTCAAGTATAGAACTTGAAAAGAAAGATCATATACTTAAAACACTCAACGGAAGCGTATGCAGCAGCTAGAAGGTAAGAAGCTACAAATACACTATAAGCTTCGAAATGCATTATCCACTTAGAGCAGCAGCAAAGTAAAGTAAAGAATAGGAAAAAGGATACGTTGTGTGAAGGTTGTTACATTGCAATAGCTACTTAAGCTACTATAAAGACACAGGGCAAATCTCTTACGTAAAGACAGACAGACAGACACAATGAATTGTAGTTGTTAGTGAAATGACTTTAAGTGAAATGCATAGAGTTTGAAATTAGCTATAAAGTATTTTAGATTTTTAGAAATGAAGTAAAATTTTAATTTATTTTTAAATTTATTGCACTTTCACAAACGATTTGTCTTTATCGTCAAACAGTATTCAGCACCTTTTTGTGTAATTGCCGACACCTCTGAAGTGTGACTTCCTGTATGGCTGCCGTGTTTTGGCTGCCGTACAAATATTTGCCGGAAACACGCACGCAGCAAACTCAAACTTCAGACGAGAGACACTTAAAGACTAATGAAAAAAAAAAGGAAAAACTTCCATTAGGTATTTTTAGCTTTTGTATTTAATAGGTTACCTTCCAGATACAATTTGAAATCTTCGTTTTATAGTATTTGTATCTATGTGTATGATTTCAAGTGTAAAGATAAACGAAACAGAAAGATACCCGCACCACAAGATACAATATAAAAAAAAAAAAAAAAAAGAAATACGCTTTACTTCGCATTGCAATCAGTAAAAGTGGCAGTGGCAATGGCAGCATTGCTTTGCTTCGCTCTTTAGCTTATAAGTTACGCATTAGATACGCAAGATACAATTCGCTTAGATATCATTGAAAGATACTTTAGTAGTCCGTGCAGCTGCTTCATTGCGTGTGCTGACGAGCGCGTCATTCGTAGTCAACGTACATAGTTATCGCAAAACAAGCACAAACCATGCCAAACTACATACTCTTTGAAATGTAATCATTGTAATCATTATCATCAGCAGCAGTAGTAGTTGTGTATGAGTTGAAGTTTCTTGAAATGAAATGCGGGTGCATTCGCTTGAAGTGTTTGCAAATAGTTTATGTGCAAACTTTAACTTCTTGAGGCATATTATGTTGATTTTTGTTATAGATTTGACGTTTATTTGAATTGAAGTTGCCAACTGATGTGAAGTTATTAAAGCTAGAAAATCGAATCTTTTTTTGTGCTTTAATTTTGGAGTACATCGTTTATTTTTGGTATTTGAAAGGCAACACATTTTACTTTTACTTAAAACATTCGAATATTGTAAGAAAACATCAGCAAAATATTGATCGCGAGATAAAATTTGTTTATCGGCAGCTGCAAGGTCTCTAGAAAACTAATTAGTGATGCAAAAATAGCTAGGAAGCCTCTTCAATGATGTGCTTTCTTACGGTAAAACTTTTAATTATGAACAAAGAGCGTTCGCGTCTATGTAGGATGAAAAAACCTCTCCGAGCTCTTCAAGCGCTTATCGGTCGGGCACAATTTTTCACAAAAAAAAGTACATCCTTTTCAACGTTAAAAAAACTGTCAGCAGGCATTTTAGGAAGATTGAGAAATAATCTTGCCTAATGAATCTAGCGCTGAAGAAATGCTACAACTTGGATGTTAAGGAAAACTTCGTCGAGTTAGTAATGATTTCCGTATTCGCTTGAACTAAAAGTTGCTTTGTCTGGAGACAGAGTCTCCAAGCGTGGTCCAATTCGAATGAGTATGTCAACGAGGACGTCCGCCACAGCATTGGGAAGTTTAGGTCTTTGAAGACATTTAAAGTCAAATACGGAAAGAATAAAATTGAAAAAAAACTAATAGAAATATACTCAAGCAAAAAAAATTCACTTTCGGTGATTTTTCACAGTGATTTAAAAATCGCTATGTCACACCGCGACTGAAAGTAGTAAATTACGATTTTCTTGTTCCTCAGTGAACATTTTCAATTATCGGAGATTTTTTGTATTGCTCTTCGCGTACAATGAAACTGTTCATTTATCAGTGATTGGTGCTTTTATCACTCTTCGCGAATGGTTCCGTCACTTTATGAATTCCAATGAATTAAAACAAAGTCTATTTGTTGTGTTAGTGTAGCGACGATTTGTGTACCTCATCACTCTTCGGAAACAGTGAACCTGTACAGTAATCGCTTTTTTCATGAACTGTGATTTAATCACTGTTTGCAGTCACTGTGATTTTAAAATCACTTTAAAAATCACTCTTTTTGCCAGCATTAAAAACCTGAAAACCAGTTTTCTAAGAATGAAAAAAGGATTTTCACAAAGATTCAATTTTTTCCTAAAAATCGTCTCTAGCTCTTTATTTCTATTTAAATATTAATTTTACAATTATTTGAAACCTATTTGCTTTTGTTACAAATCTAGCAGCTAATTAGTCTTCAAAGTAGACATCCAGACAAGTTACAACAATCTACGTCTAGCAGCATTCAGTGCAAGACAATTATCGACTTTTTAGCTTAAGGTTATAAAAAGGATAATAAGAAAATGCTAACGCAAAGCAAAGTGAACTGAAGTGAAGTGATGTGAAGTAAAGTGAAGAAAAGCAAAGCAATGCAATGCAAAACGTTAATGCGACATACTAAAGCAAGACAAGAAAGAGTACAGCACTCCCACAAGGACATTGCATTTGCGACATGTTGCAAACAAGGACAATGCGTTAGAAGCAAAACGACTTAAGCTATATAGCAGTGCTTAATGTGCAGATATATAGATATACGCAAAGGATACATAGATACACCTGTCACACACTCGCTTGATCCGCATTGCTACTTAAGAAAAACTAACTGAAGCATATAAGTAGCAACTAATTTTCGAGCTCATATAGCAACAAAGAAGAGCAGCAAGGATAACGAAAACGATGACAGCAACGCTTGAAAATGAATGCATTTTGTGGAAAAAATATATTTAAAAAAATGTGCTGAAAATCAAATAAAAGCAATGCACGCAGCTGAGTTTAATTTTGTGCATTTTAAAAGATAACAACAAAAAAACAAAAAATATAAAAATAATAATAAGAAGTAAAGCTTAATGGAAGCAGTCATCTTAAGTTGTGCAGCACAAATGTCAAAGTAGCTTTCGAAGAAAACTTGAAGCTAAAATCAAGCAAGTGCTAAAATATCTCGCCAAAAGTAATAGTAGTGGGCGTGTCATACGCTCACATATCACTTGAAAAACGCAGACAGACAGACAGACATACTTAGCTGTCTGTTTTAGGGATAACTTTTTTTTTCAAACTATTTAAAATTAGCTCACGTATCTGGAAATTGCAAAACGAATATATGTGTGCAAGTAAAGAGAAAATACAATATTGAAGCGTGAAAAAGTTATAGATACGTAGCTATATATAGTATATATACTTGTACATTGCCAAAGATACGTGTTTCTCGGAATACGTATTTTTGTATCAAACAAAAGTTTAAGCAGCGTAAAGCAACACCTTTATTTTGAGATACAATTAAAGATAGAAACGATAGAAACAAAAACACCTCAGATGTTTAAAAAAGAACATTTTAGTACATTTAAAGATTGGCTTTTAAAGTGGAATTCTAAACTTGAGGACTTTACTTAAACGAATAGTTCAGAACTTTGAATCGGTTCATTAGTCGTAAAGATGTGGCTTTATAGTAATCTTCCATATCACAGGTCAACAGATTTGCGAGCAGTTCGAAGCACCGATTTATTATTAGGTTTGTGATAACCATCATGGAATTAAAGACCATAACATAATTATTAATTGTTCCAGAAATCATGCACGGGCGTAGTTTAAGGAAAGAACAATCTCTTCAGATATATGGATTATATTTAGAGAACCGCGGGTAACCATTCAATTTGTTATACTCTGTACCTAAAGGGTAAAAGGGTGTATTATTATTGTATGTAACAGGCAGAAAGAAGCATGGAAGAGCTAATAAAGTATTTAAATTCTGACTGTCCCTCCTCCCGTCCGTCTGTCATGATAGGGTCACCATATTTGAAACTTATACTCTCCTGAGACGTCAAATGGTCACTTACAAACTGTCCTATTTCAAAGGGAAACCCTCATTTAACATAACGTGTTTCTTTGTTTCTTATTCTAGAAACTTCAAATGTAGTATAAATTAACCCTATGATAGTCCCAATGATTATCCTAACATGGGTAGGACCAAAAAAATATTAGTACAGCCCCCATACAAACTCACCCCATTTATTGAAGATTTTCTATGAAAATCCAGTACAATAAAATATGGAACTAAGGTAAGACTTAACACGGCCTTAACTAAAATTAAATAAAAAGGTCTTACACCTACAAAATTAGTATAGATTCTGAATTTACAATATCCAAAGATGTGGAAAAATCAAAAAAAAAAAAAACTAAAATAATCTTTGGAGGGCTTTATTTTTTTTTCACATTTTTATGATAATTTTTGGATACATTGGATTTAGTACATACAAAAAAAGATTCATGTCATGCTAGGCGGACCAGAGGGGTAATTTCTTTTTATTTTTGGGTCACTGAATCCGAACTAGAAGTCAGAATTTAAAAATTTAAAAGTTATTTCGCGTTTTCGTTCTAACCTCTCTTTTCTCGATGATATGCCGATAGGATTAGAATTCATTGATATATTTTCATACAAATGCCGCGTTTGATTTGCATGACTTCATACATGACATGGTTTTCATGAAATCGTGCATGACTTCATACCTGAAATATATTACCGGACGTCTCGTATGTTTGAACGAGTGTGTTCTATCGCATTTCTATTAATCACAAAAAAATATCAAGGAAAGAACGTTAACTTCGGTGGAACCGAAGCTGAAATACCCGTTACACAACATTGTTAATAGTTTATATGTTCACCAGGTGCTTAGATTAAATTTCACGATGAATTTGGTCAAATTTGTATGGAGGCTTTATGTTATATTTGCCCGATCCTTGCCATATAGAAAGTGTTCACTTAGGTGGACATTGGAATTAATTTTACCAAATTTAATTAAATTCATTCAGAAATAGTAAATGTTTTCATATAAAAACTCGAAAATGGGCGGTAAGTTTGTATGGAGGCTATACATAAAAATGGGCGTAGCGCCGTAGATTTGACTTTGGATGACATAAAAAGTGTTCTTACCCTATTTGGATTAAATATATTCATAAATAATAACTATTTTCATACAAAAAGTCGAAAAAAGTGGTAAGTTTGTATGGGGGCTATATCTAAAAATGGGCGTGGCACCTTGGTTCTGGTATACAAACTAACTAGGAGCACAAAAAGCTTAAGTTTAAAATTTCAGGTTTATATCTTTAAAACTTTCCGAGTAACAGCCATCGCAACAGACAGACGGACAGACGGAAAGACAGACAGACGGACATGGCTAAATCGATTAGTCTCATCGAGCTGATCAATAATATATATACTTTATGGGGTCTCCGATGTCTCCTTCAATGCGTTGCAAACTTTCGGACAAACTGAATATACCCGTTTACACTTTGTTTAACGGGTGTAAACAATGACGTTTTTATGCAAAAATCTAAAATTTTTGGGGTACATTTGTATGGGGGTACCCTTTAAAATGGGTCTAGAGAAAAGCCGTTTGTAAGTGAACACTTGGCGGCTAAGAAGAGCTTAAGTTTCAAATATAGTTGCCCAATCTCTTATAGTCTCCGAGATAATCTCTCTCATACGGCAGGCAGCAGGACAGACGGACGGACGGACATACACAGCTAGTTCGATTCCTCTCATCGAGCTAATCAAGAATATATATACTTGGGCTCTACGACGACTCTTTCAATGCGTTATAAACTTTGAGACAAACTGAATATACACTTCACACTCTCCAAAAAACTTCCATCTCTTCAGAACTTCTTCCAATTTTAGTTTAAAAACGAACTTAATGTACTTTTCAAGCTGTATTGTAGATAGTTTAAAATACTTTTTAGCAATCTATCAAGCCCAATAAACTCACACACAGTTTATTTTCTTCAAAACTATAATTTCTGTTATTTTAATTGAAAAAAACAATAATCTAAAATCTATTCAAAAAAATCTTTCTTTCAAAAATCAATGCCCAACGTCTTTTCACAATGCAACATTTTTAGCTATTTTATTGCATTTTCGACTTTAACAAAAAAGAAAAACAACAAAAATTTTAATTCAAAAGTCAAGAAAAACTTTTTGACTATCTGTCAATGACACACACACACTTTAAAATAACACACAGAGAATGCCTGGTCAGCTAGCGAAAAGTTGAAACACTTTAAAAAGTAGATTATGCAGCAGAAATGCAAACGAAAAGTTTTATTTAAAAGTTTTTATACAAAAGAAAAAATGATTTTCTTAACTAAAGTGAAGCCTGTGACGACATTGATATGCTTCTCATCTAACATTCAAATATCGAAAGTATTATGTGAATGGCAAAGCTATGCTTTTTATGCTTTCTTAAGATATGCGCTACATCATTGTCATCATTGAAAGCATTAAGTAATACCAGCAACCCTTCGACAAAAAAAAAATATTAAAATAGCTTTTAGTACCTTGAAAAAAAAATAAAATATTCAGACGCATTCATTCATGCTGCTCAAATATCAAAAGCGCATAAAAGCAGCAGATTTTCATTTCTAAAATCTTATAAACGACAACAAGAAATGTTTTCTTTATTTTTCCATTTTTTTTTTTATGGAAAATAACTTAAAAAGCTTCCGCATACTTAAAAACGTACGCATTTGAAATGAGTTTGAGTTGTTGTTGATTTTGACGATACCTACCAGACAATCAATAACCATTGACATGTACAATTGTATTGATGCAACAACAACAACAATCTATATCTTTCAACAACAATACCATTCCATTTTATACAATCCAATCCAATCCGAATTCAATCCCATTCAATTCAATATTTTATATATGGAAGTGTTTGAGTATTTGGCATTAGAAATGGAAAATCCGCATCAAAAAAAATATATATATATTTTATTCACATTTGACTTTACGCATTTTGAACTTCAATGTCATTCTATACTTCATTTCAATTTGACAATAATAACCACAGCGCCTTGAAGTATGCAACAAGAAATTTTTTGTGCAATTCTCGTTTCATTTTATTTTGATTTGATTTTGAATTTGAGCTTATAAGAAAAAGTTTACCCCAAACACTATTTCCTCATTTTTTCAATTGTCAATTGAAATATTATATACATGCCGCATATTGTGTCTGGCGCGCTTGACTTGTTGTCAAAATAATATGAATCTCTGAATGCAGACATCATTGGTTAGTGGTGTGTTATTCTCTTTGTCTGTCTGTCTGTGCAATTGTTTGGTCTTTCAACTATGTTAATACGTTTGGTATTCAGTTTCAGTTGTGGTTGCGTTGTGTTGGAGATATTCGTTTTTTTGAAGCAAGTCGTTTATTTGTCCTGTCTGATTTATAGAAATTTAATATTATTTTTTAATAAAATAAAAAAAGTATTTTTAAATTGAGTCTCATACTCCAAAAATGTTGTATTCCATAACAAAAATTTAATTTTAGAAAAAAAAAATAAAATACAAATTCAAAAGTCAAGGTAAAACGAATATTCTTAAAAACGTTACACTCCATGCAAAAAGTAAAACGCGCGTTTTTAAAAACATGAAACGTTCAAATATCAGATGCAAGCATTTAAAAAAAAATTTGTCCCTTGTTTAACTAGCTGCATTGTATGATCTTGGAAAGATATAATTTCTATAGCTGCGTAGGACGACAGGAATGGAATGATAGACTACAGTTTCCTAGACTTTACTACAGAGCAATAGCTTAAAAATCTATATTGAACCAACGTATTTCTTGTAATTCATCAGCAGAAATTCTTTATGAATTCAAAAAGCACTTAGTTTAGAATGGCCGACACGAATCTTCGCGGCATCATCTAGGCCATTGTTGTACCATTGATCCCCCATTTATTTCTCGAACCACTCGTACCAGCTCGATTTCCTTATAAAGGCGACTACAGCATCAATCTTGACTGATTCAATTTCCGCCAGACTATCGAGAAACGGTCTACCAAGTCCGGTAAACCTAATTTTTGCAAGGGCTGGGCAGTGGCAGAGAAAATGTTCTACTGTCTCCTCATCTTTCTCGTTTCTACCGCTCCTACAGAAGTCATTTGATGCTACCCCTAGTCGGACGGCATGTCTGTTAAGCAGGCAGTATCTCGTGAGAGCTCCAACCATCATGGATAGAGTCTGTCTGTTATGAGTTGGGCTGTTCGTGTGGTGTTGTATTCTGGCCACATAAGTTTCGAGATATTACATTTGGGATTTGTGGTCCATCTTATCTTTGTTAGACTGATTATTTACTCTTTCACTCGCAGCTTCAGAAAGACCATTAGAATTCATGTCGAAGCTTTAAATGGAAAAAAGGCTTCTTAATTCCTTTCAGCTAAGGTTAACATGTTGGCTCTGGAGGATCAAAGCCAGCCAGTACAGTTAAGGAAGGACCGTAGTTTAGAGGGACATAGGAGAGATAGATCGCTCAGCGATTCCAAATGCCAACGTCCAAAGTGCCTTAGCCTACTCGATCTAAGTGAAGGACACACACAGAAGAAGTGCTCCAACGTTTCCGGGGTGTCCTCTTCCTTACAACTTCTGCAAGGGCTGTTATAAGGGATACCCAGTCTAGCCGCGTGCTCCCCGATGGGTCACTGCCCAGTTATGGCGGCCGTCAGTCTCGCAAGGTCGATCGAAGGCCAAATAAGCGTAGCTGTCCTGCAGCTATTCATAATTTGCCATTTATAGTTGCCTAAAGAGGTAAAGGGATTCCTAATGTGGGCGACCATAGCACTCATTGGAATCTAGACCGCGACTGGCTGAGATTCACTGGATGAACCTCGTCTAGCCAGCGCGTCAGCTTGCTCGTTTCCGGGGATATCACTATGCCCTGGAACCCATGAGAGGCAAAGTGTGTTGTGTCGACCAACAAGATTTAGTTGGTTTCTACATTCCCTTACTAACTTAGATTTGGTATCTGAGAAAATGAAAACCGATCTGTCCCAAACATCCAGCTGCTCCAGTAGCTTGCACGCTTCTAGTACAGCATGGATTTCCGCCTGGAACACACTGCAGAGATCCGGCAGTCGAAAGAACTCTTCCAATGCCAAGTCCATCCTAGACCTGTCGGTGTAGATCGACAAACCATCCTCACTTCCCATCAGCTCTGCCATCCAGTCTTGCCGTGAAGGAATTGTCGTTTTGAGAGGAAAATAAGACCAAAGACAGATTGCGCGGAAAACTGTCAGTGTAAAAAACTGATAGGTTCTTTCAATAATAAAAGATCAGATACTTTTATGTATTATTTCGTCTTGAGGATGAGAAATCATCGGCGCATGTCTTGGAGGACTGCTTAGCCTTATATTTCACAAGGCTTGGGCAGCTGAAACCAAGGAATTTGAGAGTGTAGCTCGTTCTTTAGAATACAGAAGCTTACTCAATTGCACAACTTTTTAGTTTTATAATGATGTGTAACTAACGATATACCGATTAGAGCTTGTACAGATTTTTCTTGATAGAATCTGCAGAAGCACATAACTCAATAAGTTTTCCTATAACATTTAATGCTTTCACTGTCATCTCTGACAATTAGCTAGGATTGGCTTTAACAAACAATCTGAAAGATTTTCCAGAGTATTTCGTTATTTAAATAAAATCTATAAAAGTTGTCATACGACTCATTTAATTTCTAGAGATGTGCAGCTAACGATATACCGTATAGAACTCAGAATTTTTCTTGTTAAGATATTGTTTCCTCTAGGTAGTATCTACAAAAAGCTGTTTCATGACACATTACTTTTCTAGAGATGTGCAGCAATCGATATACTAACCATTGATTGCGCCAACGACAGCATTCTGAAAGATTTTCATATTTTTTTTTTTCCATAGAAAAATTAATAGAACTGCAGCAGTAGTCTTTGAAGTACAGAAGCTTACTCTATTGTACAACTTTTTAGTTTTATAGTGATGTGTAACTAACGATAAACCGATTAAAGCTTGCAGCATCTTCTCATCAACAACAAGGCTTAGGCAGCTGAATCCATGGAATTTTTTAGTGATGTGTAACTAACGATATACCGAACGAAATGTTTTAGATATTTTAACGAATGCTGCCTGAAGTGCTGTAACTGAGTTTATTACGTTTATGATACACTCGTTGCCGTTACTGTAGACCGCTACATTCCATTGCATTTAATTTAGCTACACTAATTGCTTCTAAGAAAAAATATATAAATTCATTTTTTTTAAACTTTTTACATTTTTTTTTATACATCAAACAGCGTAAATTTACGTATAATATTTGAACAAGCTGTATTTCATGAAACTTTATTTAATTTTAAAGAATTTACTTTATTGCAGTGAAAATGCAAGTATTAAAAATAAAAAATGTATATTTTATATAAAAAAAAAAAAAATAAATGTATGTAAATATATAAATAAAAAAATATGTATATAGAGTAAAAAACAGCTTTAAAATAATATAGCTCAAAGAACGAATGAAAGAAACAAAAAAATACCTCACCAACTTTATTTAAACAAACACGCTTCATGCGCTAACGAAACGAAACGAAACGTTGCCGGTTTCAAAGGTTTGCATAAATTAATGCAGCCGCACATGCTGCTACGGCTGCTGCAAGGACGAGTAAGGATGCGATGCTGTACAAACATCAAAAGCGAGTGTTCCAATTAAACGCAACACGTCAAAAGACAACAGCAAAAAAAATTTATATATGTGTATGCATATAGCTGACACTGGACAACAAGCATGAATGTCAGAATGCTGCTGCTGCTATTGCAGTTTGTCTCCATGTGATGTGGTTTGTATAACGATCTATTCGTTAGTTTGCGACGCGGTTGCACATACATATATATACTGCATTCAGTTTGAAGTTTTTATATTCTATCTTTTTTTTTTCTGTGTCGTTCTTCATCTTTGCCTCAGGAACTAAGCGTAGTGAAGTATGCAGTACTAGACTCGGAAATTTTAAAACTTAAGTTAAGGGCAGCATACACTCGCGCGCGTTCATTTTGTGTTCATGCATATTCATCGTTTGCCCGACAGGATGCAGGATATAGTCGTTTGTTGTTGTTGTGCATGTTGTACTGCTGCAACGGCATAAATCAACGTTTTGCGCTTATGCATAAATAAATGACGCACTGTCTCAATGATGGAATAAATGAATGAATAACTGAATGACTGAATAACTGACTGACTGACTGATTGAGTGTGTAGCATTTGACTTTTCAAGCGGGTTTGAGCGTGTTGTTGAATGAAAGTTTATAAAATTCTCTGAATTTGTGTCGATTTATTGAAGCTGAATATCGAAAATAAATGAATTTTCTTGCCATTTACAATTAGCTTTTGTCATTCACACATCTTATTACATTTCTAGAGATGTGAGGCTAACGATATACAGTACCAAGCTTGTATCCTCTTGTTTGTCAAGCTATTTCTTCGTCTAGATATATTAAATATATCTAGACGTATATCAAAATGTATACGCTGTCACTGTCACGTAAATTATTACTTTTATAGAGATGTGTTACCTCCGATATACTTACCAGTGATTGAGCTATTTTTTTCTGTTACAACCTTAGAGAAACAATACCTCGATTCCATATCTCTCTGTTCTAAGAGTATTCCGTCTTCTGTAAAAATCTGCAGAAGCGTATAACTCATAAGTTTCGTAGAGATGTGTAAATGCCATATAACACTCAAAGCTTTCACTCTCATATCCGACAATTAGCCGGGCTTGGCTTTTAAAAGCAATCTGAAAGATTTTTCAGAGTATTCCGTTACTTAGATAGAATCCATAAAAGTTGTAACACGACTAATAAATTTTCTAGAGATGTGCAGCTAACGATATACCGTCTAGGCCTCGCTATAATCCCTATCAAGATATTTTTTCCTGTAGATGGAATCTACAAAAACTGTCACATGATACATTACTTATCTAGAGATGTACAACCTTCGACATACTAATCATTGCGCCATATTTTCTACCAACGACAGCTTTTCTAAAATATTTCCCCTTTTTTTTACATATAAAATTTAATAGAACCTGCAGTTGTCGCTGTCAAAGTTAATTTCCCAGGGATGTGCAACTGCCGATATATCACTCAAAGCTTTCACTATCTTCTCTGTCAACCTTCAAATTCATTGTACGTCAAGCCAAATCTGGCCAGATTATTCAGAGATTTCCATTACCCAAATAAAATCTACACATAACATTTTTTTTGTAGCGGGGGTGCTGCGAAATCTTCTTTTTACTTAAAATGTATCTAAAGCAGCTTCCGCTGTTACACAATTCTATAGAGATGTGCAACAGCCGATATACCATTCAAAGATTTCACTTTTTCTCTAACAACCTTGTTATAGCCACAACTGAACAACAATCTGAGAGATATTCCGAGTAGAATCTACAGAAACTCTTACTGTTACACAATTCATTACTTTTCTAGAGATGTGTAACTGCCGATATACCACACAAAACTTTCACTATTTTCTCTGTCAACCATCGAATTCAATATCTTCTTTAACTACGTACCCAATAGCCCAACCTGATCTATATTCTAAACAAACTGTCGTTGTCACAAAATTCATTACTTTCCTAGAGATGTTCAACTGTCGATATACCGCTCAAAGCTTCCACTATTTCTTCTGTCAGCCTTCAAATTCATTGCACCTCAAACCAAACCTGATCAGCAATCTGAGATATTTTCGATGTGAGTATTTCGTTTTAAAATCTACAAAAACTGAAGCTTTTACACGACCGATATACTGCTCAGAGCTAGCACCATATATTCAGTCAATCAATCACAACATTTTAATAGCAAAATCAAGTCAGTACTCAGCAAGATTATCCAAAATATTCCGTCGCTTAGATAGAAGCACAACTTATTAGTTTTCTAGTGATGTGTAACTACCGATAAACCGCTCTTCTGAATTAATAGGTAAGGATCAATGCACACTTCATTGAGAAATATTCTTGACTATTCACTACTCTAACTAGAGTCTTTAGAAGATATCGCTGTCAGCATTGCTAATCTTAAACTCAGCACATTCCTTCCAAAGTATTTTATTAAAATCAAAAAATTAATTCATTTTTAATTTATAAAATTTTTCTCCAAATATCTCCATCACTTGCAAACACAAATTTATACAACAACTATCTGCTTCATTCTCTCTCAAAAGCTGCCACTTGAATTGTAATACGTGATTGATTTTTCAACGTTAAGGCTAAATGTACTCAAATTCATTGCACCTCAAGCCTTTCACACAGAACTGTGAACTGAACTGAATTGATGACCACTTAAGCGCAATTCAGGTCATATCAAGGCTGCTTGATGTTTGTGTAAAGGCACGCGGTCATAGTGGTGGCGAAAATAGCGTCAATGAGGGCGTCACAGCAACTCATCAAGAATCTGTCAGTAAAGTTGTTGTTGTGCTGCGGTTGTCGTAAACAGCGACCAGCAGCAACAGCAGCGGCAACAACAACAACAACAATCTGCTTAAGTAAACTGACTGTCGCACAAAAGCACTTAACTCGTTAGCGGTTAACGATTTCGGTTAGCCAAAACGCACTCCACATACACGTATTGTAGAGTATTTAACCTCCAATACAACTTACAAAGCTTAAAATTTACTGAGGTTACTGTGGCCGCAACCAAATCGTCTTTGATTGATGTTGATGTCGATGGCACACATCACACATTCACACTCAAAGCAAATCCACAGTTGAAATAAATTCTTACTCTTCTTTTTTTTTTTGTTTTTATTTTTCAATCAATTCGCTTCATGTACTTTCAATTAAGCAAAATTAACGCGATTAGCGTTGATTAAAGCCATTAAAAGTCTAAAAACATGAACATATAACAGAATTGAAAGAACGAAGGAATAAAAAAAATGTCCAAATATAAAAAAAAAAACTTTTACAACTTTTGCTGTTACTATTTCTCTGTGCCAGAAAGTTTAGCGCTAATATACTTCGGCTGCTGTCTGCTTATCGTTAATAGGATATTAAGTTCAAACATGCTTAAACTTTGCTTTGTTGTTGTTGCTGTGAAACACATGAGCAACTATGAGTAACACTCACACAGACACACATACACAAAAAATGTTTTATTATATTGAAAGGAGCGCGCCTAAAATGCTGCAACAAAAAAGAAATACAAAAAGCTAAAGTGCAAGAGTGAACTCTTGAAAAAATATATAAAAGAAATAGTTGAAAATAATACAATAAATGAAGTCGAAGTTTTTGTAACCTACACACAACTACGTGCTTTCAGTTCCCAGTTTAGTTTCTTAGAGATGTGCATTGCTCGATATACAAATGATGGAAACAATTTATTTTCAATAAAGGCATTAACTTCTTCCTGCTCAAATTTAAACTGATTAAACTATTCGTTCCCTTCTTTGATTTGTAATGAAACACCAAAACGTTGTGTAAAAGTAAGCGAACACGGTCGACGCGTTATTTGTTCCATGGCCGTCTGTATGAAAACGTCTTTCACTAAGGTAGATGGTTTTGTGTTGGTCTTTAATGCCTAAAATACTGACAAAAATTAATGATCCAAACATGCTGCCTCAATAATTCAAAATCGAAATTTTATGCTGCAATTATTGCTGCATAGCGTATAGGAATTTCCATAGACCAAATCAAGAGAACTAATCAATTTACGTCTTATGACGCAACACGTCGGGGTCACCAGTAAGCAAATTAAGATTTTATAGAAACTGTCAATATTGTTAACTAAATTAATTTTTACACTTAAAATTTCCCATTATTTTCCATGTCGGGGTCACCAATTGTTCGAAAAATTATACTAGAAATTTTGGTAAACATTTTTTAAGAAACAGATTGTCAGGCACTGCCATAAATCGAAAGTGTAATAATTTTCATGTTCATAGCAGATAGAAGTTCGCATTTTATTCCATGTCGGGGTCACCAGTTTGGATTTAATAGATTTTATAAAAAAATTAATATCAGACACCATTATTATTACTTACTAAAATCATTTTCATACTCAAAACTGATAGAATTTCGCATTCTAGAATATCTCACGTCGAGGTCACCAGTTTGGGCGAATTTATATTAGTAATAACCAGCAGACACCGCCATTGTTTCTAACTAAAATCATTTTCAGCAGTAGAAGCTAACTGGTACCACGTTGGGGTCACCAGTAAGCAAATTGGATTTAATGGATTTGTTAAGGTAACAAACTGCCATTATTGCTAACTAAAATCATTTTTACACTTAAAGCAGTAATAATTTCCCATTCTTTTTCACGTCGGGGTCACCAATTGTTCGAAAAATTATACTAGTAAGTTTTGGTTACATTTTTAGGCAACAGACTATCAGGCACTGTCATAATTCCAAAGTGTAATCAATTTCATACTTATAGCAGGTAGAAGTTCGTATTTTATTCCATGTCGGGGTCACCAGTGTGGATTAAATAGATTTTATAAAAAAAATTAATATCAGACACCATTATTATTACTTACTAAAATCATTTTCATACTCAAAACTGATAGAGTTTCGCATTCTAGAATATCTCACGTCGAGGTCACCAGTTTGTAGCGACATTATATTAGTAATTTAAAAGCAAAAAACTAGCAGACACCGCCATTGTTTCTAACTAAAATAATTTTCAAAGCAGTAAGAAGCTAACTGGTACAACGTCGGGGTCACCAATATGTTGCGATATTGATTAAACAGATTTTATAGAAAAAAATATTATCAGATGCCGCCATAATACTTAAATGAAATCATTTTCACACTCAGAGCAGATATATATTCGCATGCTATTTCACGTCGGGGTCACCAGTTTGTCAATAGATTAACGTCGGGAATGGAAGCATCACTTCGGACGCTCTTTTTTCTTTATTTCAGGCAATCTAAGGTCGCAACTACGTCGAGCATAAACTTCCAGATGCATTCTTATTGTGTGGAAAGACGAGAGAAAATATGCTTTTACTTTTTTGTTGCCGGAAACACTAAGAATGACCAAATAAACTATAAAACAATATAACTCTTTCACAAACACAAATTGCAGGGCATTTAATAGTAGCAACACTTCAAAAAAAAAGTCTACGTTCGAGTCGAGTCAAAATAAAAATAACAAATATCCTTAGTTAATTGAAATTCCTTAACTTTCTCAATTAAACTTTTGCAACGCTTTCAAGTTGAGCGCGCGTGTTGCTGCCGCTGGACTCAACCAAAAAGTGGCATAAAAAAAAAAGAACGAAAGGACGAAAAAGAGAGAGATATGAACGGAAAAGGAAGTAAAAGCGAGAGACCATAAAGAAACGTGCAAGAACAAACTACGAAATGAACGCACGAAAGAACGACCGCCGGAAGTTGCTTTTGTGCATTTCAACATGGCGCGTTGGCTTGTTTCCTCTTTTGCTTTCATTTATTTTCGTTTATGAATGCCACTCGTACTCGTACGCTTACGTTCAAACGCATCAAGCGTTACTATATACCTAAAAGCTAAGAAAACTTCTGCTTCATGAAACCTGTGGGCGTTTTTTTTTTTTATTTCTTTTTGGGCAGCATTTCCTCAGCATCTTCAAGTAGAGTTTATGAACTTTGCTTTGAAAAGATATTTTTTTTTTCTATTCATACTTTTTTATGTCACCCAAAGTGCATCACTAGAAAAAATAACAACAACAACAAAAATAAATGTCGTCTGTCGAAAAGTAGCCAGTTTAAATAGAATTGCTCGGAAGAAAACTTTTGTAAATAAATAAAAGCAAAGCGTTCACCACTTGCTTACTTCAAAAAAAAAAAAAATGAAAAAAAACTTCTTACATTTACTCAGCGTCATTTTCGACGCATCGTAGACTGCACTCTATAAAAAATTCAAAAGCTTTCGTCTACAATCTTCTTATATTTTTTTTTTTCTTTTTAATGCAACGCATTCTCTGTTGTGATTTTGAAGTTATTTTATTTTTGCACCCATGCGAGTGTGCTTTTCAAGGCAACTCTTTGTATCATCTCTTTGCGTTAGGTCGTTGCCGTAGACACCAGGGATTGACAGTTTTAAAGATTAAATGATTCTGTGCATTAAATTTTGTTATGAGCAACTATTATGATAAACTGGAGGAAAAGGAGCTCGTTTTGATTTTCGTTTCTTTTTTTCATAAGTTTGTAGGTTTCCAAGGAGAGGAAACCATTTTATTAAGTGTCTTCCTTACATATTCAAGAGACGCTATACCTTCCAAACTCTTTTTTAAATGTATGCTTTTCAAAAGTGATAAAAAGTTTTAGGTTTGGACTAACTTCTGTTTGCAGCCCTAATGTATTTTTCTTTAATAAGCTGATATACAAAACCATTCCAGCACTATCTTGTTCCAGAAGCATGTCCGGAATTATTGCAAGATCCAAAGAGCTTGCCTTTATTTATGGCAGTCCATTTACTCCAGGTGTCTCAATATCTTATCGTATCATAGTAAGGATGATTAAATGACCCACTTCGTGAATTTTCGCTCTAAAAGATCTATTGTGAGTCTCTACTGTTTGGATGACTTGATCCAAACATATGTTCAATATGAAAATTTGAATCTATCTAGAAATCATTAGAAGTGGAGATGGCCACTTCGTAAGCCAGTGGGCAACATTACACGAAAAACCATGCAATGGAATCCTCTTGATGGTAAAGTTCGAAAAAGAGGACGTCTCTGAGAAACATGGAAGAGAACAGTGTCAAGGGAGCGACGCGAAGGACTTCACATACCAGGGTGAACTTAACTTGCAGCTCTTGCAGAGAACAGGACGAGCTGGAGAGCAGAGTATTGATGCCCAATGACCCATTAGGGTTTAAGGAACCGAAGAGAAAGAGAGAGAGAAATCTTCTTATAGAAATCTTATAAAATAAGGGGTTCATTTCTGGCTTTCGCCTGTTATTGCCTTCTTTCGTTCATAGAGCCTGTGATCTACTTACACCCATTATTGATAGGTAACTCTTTAGTCTACATTGGCCAGTTAAGATTAACAAAAATATTATCAACTGCGCCTACAATAGGAATTACTTTAGCTCTTTAGGCATAAATAGATAGAAGAATCTAAATAGCTGCACGAAATATACCAAAACATCACTGCTAAATTCTCGGAAAGACCTTGCGACTATCACGGGGCAGCTGCCAAACTAGGAAGCCTATTCAACATAATTAGTAGCAGCTGCAAGAAGGAGGACATCTAAGAAATGTTTGAACATTTTCTGTATGTGTTTCCAGCACATAGATCGAGTAGACTAAGGCACAAATGTCTCCTTCTTATGTTACTGCAAACTGCGGTCCTTCCTTAACTGTTCTGTTCTGGTTGTCGCTGATTCTTTAGGGTCAAGATTCCCTAATGAAAAAGTGGTATCACAACGGTATCTTTAGCTAATTTTGTTCAAAATATGTCTCTTCTCATCAGCAATCTCTATCAATATATTCTCAGCTGCATTAGAAGTTTTGTTTTCATCATTTCATTCCATCAATTTCTTGGTCTGACGAATTAATAGTTCTATAGACATGAGAAGTGACATGGGGAATGGAATTTCTGACAATAGTATAAAAAAGATCTTTGTTTTTTTAAAAGGAGTTAAGCATATAGCATTTTGCCAGTGAAGTTATCTCGCAAACCTTTCCTTTGATTTTAATAGAAAGAGAGAGAGACTTATAGATCTATAGTCTTCGAAAAGAGATATAAAGGGAGATATCGTTTTGAGGTTAAATAGGAGTTAAATGGGAGTTTTTTCTTATCATTACTATTCTTCCAATTAGTTTTTTCAGAAATATCACTTCCAGAGTTTTCTAATTTTCTTCTGTTAGGTTAGTTAGGTTAGGTTAAAATAGCCGTCGCGAATTTTAACCATATGATCCCTGATTTACTTATAAATGCGAGTACTGCACTAATCTTGATTGATGCAATTTCCGCGAGACTATTGAGACCATATTCTCCCAAGGGCTGAGCAGTGACAGAGAAAATGTTTAACTATCTTCTCCTCTTCTTAGATTCACAGCTCCTACAGGAGTCTTTTAATGCTTTCCCTTATCGGACGGCATATCTGCCAACCAGGCAGTGTCCAGTGAGAGTTCCATCCTGTTATTGTGGCGCATGAGTTGGGCTGTTCGTTTGGTGCTGTATTCTGGCCACGTGAATTTCGATATATTTGGGATTTGTGGTTCACCTAATCTCTGCCAGTCTGATTATTTCTTATTTCACTCTCAGCTTCAGAGAGACCATGGGAATTCCTATCGAAATCATCTCTGCAGGAATAACGGAATTTGTACCTTCTCTGGCCAATCTATCTGCTTCGCAATTACCAAGTTTATCTTGGTGATCTGGAACCCATGTGAGGCAAATATCCCATTGCTCAGCCATCTCGTTGAGAGATGTGCGGCACTGGGAGATAGTTTTAGATGAGTTTTGTATGAGTTAAGTGCTTCTAGCTTTTAAAGCAGCCTGACTAACCGAGAAGATGTATACTTTTTGCTACAACCTGAGTGGTGGCTTATATTCTTTTTTCTGTTAAAAAACACAAAATAAATACTTTAGATACTCCATCTGTGGCTCCTTCTAGCTATTTCAACTTGACTTCCACGCTTAAATTTCAAGTTCAAACTTCAAAAACTATTCATTCTGCTGCCCTGTTTATTTAACTGTTTGGTTACAGCGTTGCATTTATATTGCTGCTATCATTTGTTGTTGTTGTTGTTGTTGCTGTAGTGATTGTTGTTTGTGTTGTTAAGAACTTAAGCTAAAACTTGGTACGGCTTGTTTTATATCCTCTTGTTTTTTTTTTCTTTCTTTCTTATTATTATTATTTACTTTAGATGAGTTCCTTTTGCACTTGCTATGAAAAGAAAAAGGAACTACTGCTGCGACAACTTGATGACGTTGAGAATGCTGTTGCTGCTACTGCGTAATAGTTAGAGTTGCTTATCAACTTTTGCAGGATTATAACTTATGCTGTATATGCGGAAAAAGAAAGGACTTTATTTGTTTGTTGAGGTAGTGTTGGCAGCCTGTTGTTATTATTGTTTACCATACGCGACAAGAGTAAAAGCCACAAGATGAAGGAACGGAACTGAATGAACGAACGAATGAACTATTTATAACAACAACAACAACTACAATAATAATAATAATAATTGTTAATAATGTTTATGCGAAAGTTTCGCAGTGACAGAGCATCGCCATATCTTTAGTTCGTGTCTTTATATTGGTTATGTTGTTGTCCTTTTGAGTTGTTTAGTTTTGTGTCCTTTTGTTAAAGTTCTATTGCGTGTTTGTTGGTTCTTTTTGTATTTGTATTTGTTGTTGTAAGAAGATCGTGTTTCTTGTGAAAACTTTGTCGCATTCAGTTGCTTAAGTTTAATCATATTTATTTATTTATGATTGGCCGCCGTCGTTGTAAATGCAATAAAAATATTGTCCAAAGCATATTTCGTCTATTAAACACAATTGTCTTGCTTTGAAAATGTTTTCGCTATGCAATTTACTTGTTCGTTTTGTTAATGAAATATGCATTATTTTGGCTGGGAGTTAAGTAAGCAACTCATTTCTAAACATAAAAAAGGAACCATATGCAGTTTTATTTATCGTTAGTGTGGGAACTAACACAATAAAGCACAGAGGCTACGTAAATAACTAATTATGGAATGGGAAAAAAAATATCGATATCAAATCGATAATATTGCGCATATCGATATTTGTTTTATCTATGACAACTTTTCCATTTTTTTAAGAGATGTGCAGCGATCGATATACCGACACATTGTTGCTTATAAAATTTCAATGCAGTAGAAGTCTTGAATTTAAGCGCTGACATCAGCACGTTTTTAAAATTATTAGAAAATGAACAAGCTTTCGTATACGCAATTAATTTTCTAGAGATGTGCAGCAGCCGATATACTGTTTTACTACTAATTTATTACTTATAAGTAAGTAAAAATCTTAATTTAAAGCGTTGTTGACACTATGTTGTTCAAAATTTAGTATACCTAAATATTTTCTTTTTAATTTATAGAGATTGCAGCTGGATATACTGCTTTACTAATGATTCGTTATGACGTAAAAATGTAAAAATGTTGAATTAAAGCCTTGTCGACACTATGTTGTTAAAATATGCAAACCAAAATATTTTCTTATACGATTAAATTTATAAAGATGTGCAGCAGCCGATATACTCCATTACTAATGATTTGTTACTTTTAACGTCAAAAATTAATTCAAAATCTTTAATTAAACTCGTTTTATAGCAACATTTCACAGCAACATTTCATAGCAACCTTTTATAGCAACATTTCATAGCAACATTTCATTAGCAACATTTTATAGCAACATTTTTATTCATAGCAACATTTCATGGCAACACTTAATAGCAACATTTTATAGCAAAATTTTATAGCAACATTTTATAGCAACATTTTATAGCAACATTTTATAGCAACATTTTATAGCAACATTTCATAGCAACATTTTATAGTAACATTTTATAGCAACATTTTATAGCAACATTTTAAATCAACATTTTATAGCAACATTTTATAGCAACATTTTATAGCAACATTTTACAGCAACATTTTATAGCAACATTTTATAGCAACATTTTATAGCAACATTTTATATTACAGCATTTTAGAGCAACATTTTATAGCAACATTTTTATAGGTAATATTTTATAGAAATATTTCATAGCAACATTTTATAGCAGCATTCTATAGCAACATTCTATAGCAACATTTTATTGCAACATTTTATAGCAGCTTTTTAACGCAACATTTTATAGAAACATTTCATAAGCAACATTTCATAGCAACATTTCATAGCCACAGTTTACATTTCTTAGCAACATTTCATAGCAGCACTTCATAGCAACATTTTATAGCAGCATTTTATAGCCACATCTAATAGCAACATTTTATAGCAACATTTTATTTGCAACATTTTAGAGCAACATTTTATAGCAACATTTTATAGTAATATTTTATAGAAACATTTCATAGCAACATTTTATAGCAACATTCTATAGCAACATTCTATAGCAACATTTTATAGCAACATTTTATAGCAGCATTTTAAGGCAACATTTTATAGAAACATTTCATAGCAAAATTTTATTAGCAATATTTCATAGCAACATTTTATAGCAACATTTTATAGCAACATTTTATAGCAACATTTTAAAGCAACATTTTCAGCAGCACATTTTTACATCATTTCAAAGCAACAATTGAGATTTATAAACGTCCTAACGATCAAACGATTATTTGTTAGAACTATTCTGAAATCTAAGAACGTGGTCAATTTTTTCTTTTGTTTTTACTAAGGACTATAGTTTTCTTTTGATATATATCGTTAGAAACTCTTTAATTCTAATATCGAAAAGTTTTGAGAACTTCCCATCCCTAATTTCGATTTTCGAAACCGGTTTTTGATTGCTCAAGTGATTGAACCGAGAAGTCTGCAACTTCTACTGCAAAAATACTGCTTATGCTTTTAATTACGTAATTGTTTTGTTAGAAAAAAATTGCATTTATAGCCAGAGTTACTGGGAATGATTATTAGTCGGTTACTCTATACAAATGCAAGGGCAATCGTAGTGAAAATGTAGCTCTACTGTAGCACAATATCACTATGAGTGACACCTAAGCGATATATCGGCGACTACACATCTCTAGAAAATTAATTATAAAGTAATAAATTATTTAGGAATTAAGCACAACAACAAAAAAGTTAATTTAATTTATTATTTGATTGCCCAATGGTGACAATTTCAGCAGAACTAACCACCATAATAATTTTGATATATCGTATCATCACTATTTGAAAATAAATAGCAGTGATGGTGGTTAGTTCTGCTGAAATCGATTAATTACTTTCATTTAACGTTTTAATTATGACGTAAATTTCCATTTGATTAATGGATTAATTAATATTAAAAAAATCCAAAATGATAAATCACTAGTTTCATTTGTTTGCTTAATGCGCTTCACTCTTTTACATCTGAGCTGCAAAAAAGTCAACATTCTTATGCCTCTCTGAGCATTAAATACAATTTTACGAAACACTTTGAATGCACTCGTCCACTCGTAGTTTTAAGCCTGCTAAAAGCCTTTACAAAAAAAAAAAGAAACTGAGCCACATCGTTTAAGTGATTGTCTGTTTTAAAAAATAAAGCAAAAGGCCAAGAAGTTAGAATTTTTTAGATGGAGAAAACACACACACGCATAGATAAACAAGAAGAGAGAAGTGTTCGATATATCAATCAAAGGTGTTGAAAATAAATGGAAAATGTGTCGAAAGTTTATCATTTCATAATAAACACCCCACCACCACCCCTAAACCTTAAATTTTTCTTTTTTTTTTTATTATTTGCTGTGGTCTGTAATTACGTTGCATGACAAGACAACAGCTGACAAAAAAACAACCAGCTGAAGCATTTTTTCCTTCTAGCAATTTTGCACGACAATAAGTAAAATTTTCCGGTAATAAGTGTTTTTCTTTTGCACAGTTCAAATAGTGCGTAAAAATAACAAAATAAACTTAGTGGAAGTGTCGAAATAAAAAATGATAGAAATAAAATTCTAATACGGTTTACATAAAACGAAGTAAAAGTCTCCCAAATATATCGATACTTCTACAAATATATCGATACTTCTTTAAAAATATTGATAGTTCTTTAAATCTAACGATATTTCTCCAAATACATCGATACTTTTTTTACATTTATCAATACTTCTTCTCTAAATATCGATTCTTCTTTAGATATATCGATACTTCTTCAAATACGTATATCTATACTTCTCCAAATATAACGATACTTTCTTTCAAATACATCATATATATTGATACTACTCCAAATATATATCAATATTTTTCGATATTCTAAAAATATCGAAAACATTGATAATATCGAAGTATCGAAATGAAGTGTAAAAAAAACATTAACAAAATTCTTAGACAAAATACTGACAACAGGCCCAGAAGCTAAACTCTTTTAAAGTTTACCAGAAAATATCGATTTGACAATAATCGATGTAGTATCGATATTTCGATAATTCTTCACATCCATGCTGAAGTTTAAATTAGTGTAACTTTATTATATCTTTTTGTTGCCTAACTTTGTACTTAATAAATTGAACAAAAACTAACAACTTTTTTCATATTTTTTAGCGATGTGCAGCGGTCGATATACCGACAATTTGTTGCTTATATAATTTCAATACAGTAAAAATCTTGAATTTTAGTGCAATTTTTAGCACGATATTAAAATTTTAAGAAAATCAACAAGCTTTTCATATACGCAATTAAATTTCTAGAGATGTGCAGCAGCCGATATACTGCTTTACTACTAATTGGTTATTTATAAGTAAGTAAAAATCTTGATTTAAAGCGTTGTTGACACTATGTTGTTCAAAATTTAGTATGCCTAAATATTTTCATTATACGCATTTAAATTTATAGAGATGGGCAAATGCCGATATACTGCTTTACTAATGATTTGTTACTTATGACGTAAAAAAGTAAGTAAAAATGTTGAATTAAAGCCTTGTCGACACTTTGTTGTTCAAAATTTAGTATACCTAAATATTTTCTTTATACGCATATAAATTTCTAGAGATGTGCAGCTGCCGATATACCGTTTCTGTGGTTTTTTATGTTCTGACGAAAAACATAACAGTTTTCGATACGCATCTAGTTTTCTAGACCAGCTTTATAATCTCTTCTCCCAAATAATGTAAATTTTGGGCATGATTCTCTACAAGATTATTGCGCACTTCTTCATATTTTTCCATCAAATTATCTTTCTTAAACACCATTCTCTCTAATATCCTAAAATGCTGCCTTTAGTAAATCTTTTTGTGAATTCCATAAAATAAAAATAAGAAATAAATATTTAAATCTAAAAACTGGATATTCACTTAAAATATCGATAAATGTGATAAAAGCTGAAGTTGTACACTCAAATGTATTTTTCATGCTTGTGTGCACTTGAAAACTTACCAATTTACTTCAATTTATCTAAAAAAAAAAAAAAAAGGATTTAAATTATTTTCATAGAGCAGAGAATAAAACATTTTCACACAAACGCACCCAAAACACTAATAGCGTAAAACAATTTTCAAATACATGCCAAACAAAAATCTGTCGAAAATAATCCCCAAAACTCAAATATACTTCAATATGCAACTTTAGAATTTGTTACACACCTCTCTGCTCGGCTACATAAAATACTCAAATAAATTGATACAGAAAATTTTTTTCTGAATTGGTTGCACAAAATCCAAAAAGTAAAAAAAAAAAATATGCATTTGCAATCTGCAAGAGGGCAAACTTAAAACCATTCAATAGTCTCCAGACTCTTCTATCTGATTGTTGATTTCGGTTACCAATCGACTTCGAGTTTGGTTAGCATCTTGTAAACTATTTTCGGAAGCTTGTGTATGTATTGTGAGAACACTTCTTATTTTTAGTGTTTTGCTTTTTGGGCAGAGTATGATTGGAATTTTATTTCAAGCCAAAAAGAGCCAGTAATGTACTCAAAAATGAAAAAGAAGAAAATTGAAGAAAAAAAGTTTATGCTAGAAAATATGGCAAACACGTTTGCCACGTTTTGTCGAAATACTCCAAAAGTGAAACATTGGCACAACTGAAGGGCTGATAACTGACTGACTGGATGGCTAACTTAGTGGCTTTTTAACTGTGAGTATTTTGGTTTGAATTCTGTGTTGCTTTTTCAAAAATATTTAACAAGAGAAATTGTTAGAAGAAAAAAAAGAAACGAAGTGTAGCACTTAGCTACAGAATCTTAAGAACCCAAAAATTAAGAGCAATATTGCTGTTGTGTTTGTTGTGTAAGAGTTTTTCTATACTTTAAAAATACTCGAGGGTAGTCTCAAAAGAACTTATGTGATTTTAAGCAATTGATTGTCATTTACACACCTAGAGATGTGCAGAGTACGATATACCAAAGTATCGATACGGATATTTTGCTTATGTTTTGATGCTAATATCGTTTTAATACAGTAAAAAATTGTTATTCCCTGATTACACTCTATTGTTTTAAATTACGAACAATTTCTAGAGATGTGCATCATCCGATATATCGCTTATGTGTTGCTGTCAATAATAAACTAATGTTCTGAGGCTTGCAAACGTTTTTTTATACTAAAAACCTTAAGTTTAGCTAATACAAATCAAAAAACTTTCTATTTAGTGTACTAGTGCTCTATAACATTCGATATATTTATTACGTTTAAATCTAAAATTGTTTCAGTAATCCATATGCATTTAGTTTCCTAGGGATGAGCAGTGATCGATATTCTGTTTACATTCCGCTGCAGTTCTGCTGTTTATAACATTTCATTTAGATTTTAAGCTCTGCCTACACTAAGTTATTGAAAATTAATAACAAAGCAACATTTCTATTTATACATTTAATTGATTAGAGATGTGCAATGAACGATATGTAGTTTACATATGTATCGTTATTAATATTTTGTGTATATTTCTTTGCTTATTACGTCAAATCTTTGACGTTGCTTAAAATGAAACAAAAATTAACTACTTTTCTATACACAAGAATATATTTTTAGAGATGTGCTGCGGTCGATATACTAACATTTTGCTATTTATACAGAAAAGTATTACATTTAAATGCTGACAATAACACTTTATTAAAACATTAAACAAACCAACAAGCTTTTCATATACGCTACTAATTTACTAGAGATGTGCAGCTGCTGATATACTGCTTACCTAATATTTTGTTACTAATAACATTTCAATACAGTAAAAAGTACAATTTAAACGTTATCGATAGTATATTGTGCAAAATGAAGTATAAATTTGTAACTTTTCTTTATACGCATTAAATTTTCTAGAGATGTGCAGCAGCCGATATACCGTTTTTATAACGATTTTGTTATTTTGATTGCGTATTCCTTTTCATTACGTTAAAACCGTAGATTTTGAATTATTTTAAATATAAATCTAGTTTTTTTTTAGAGATGTGCAACTACCGATTACTATATCGACAGCACATTTTACTGAGGTTTTGTTACTTACAGCGTTTCAAATTTGTTAAAACTTCGAGTGCTGTCAACAGAGATAAGTCAATAAGCTTTTCATATACTCATTTAGTATTCTAGAGATGTGCAGCGATCGATATACCGCCTATGTAATACTAGCAATATTATACTGATGTTTTGTTACTTAAGTTAAACAACATTTCTATGTTCAGTCCACAAAATCTCATAAATAAAACAGTTACACACACATAACAATTTGTCGCCTAGTGTAATCAATACCACTGCTAACAATTCAATAGCCAATGCTCAGTTCAGTTCAATTCATTCAGCTATACAATATATTCAACATAAAAAGCATGCCAAGCTAATCGGAAAAGCAAAGTTAAATAAAATCCATGAACAAATTGTTGAGTACGCAATATTATTATTAATTTATGAACGAAGTGTGTAGTGAGTAGCTTACGCTAACTTAGCATCAGCGGAACATAGCAAATGAAGAAGTCGTTGGCATTTTATGAAATGAAATGAATTGAAATCAATAAACTAGTCACGTTTATATATAACACTAAGACCGGAAACACAAAAGCAAACCGGATGGAATACATATCAACGCATGAATGCGTATCGTATCAACGATGAAGATGTAGATGAAGGGTATACATAACATTGCCATATCGCATAACGTTCATTTGCACAATTTGTACATTTTCTACATACAAAATTTGTCTACATTTACGCATTTAATGAAGTTCTAAAAAATGTTGACGTTGTTATTGTTGTTGTTGTTTGGCATTCAAGATGCCAAAAGAATGCTTAATTCATGCGCATGTGTGTTATGAGAACTGATAAATATACAAAATGGCGCTAATTGAAAATTAGCTTGTTATCATGCAATTATCTAGAGGTTTTCTCTATAATATAGCGAAAAGGAAATTCAATTTACCGCCTTCGAAAAGATAAGCTTACAAAAAAAAAGGAAATTAATGAATTGATCTAAGTATAAAAGCATAGATTAATGAATAGACTTGAATAGAATTGATATAACTTTGTATTAATGATGTGCATTTTTTTTTGTCTGTAGCTGTATAAGCAAGTTTAAAGATAAAATATCTATGTAAATCAAATGATTTATGTATTTTGAAATAAATTGCTTTTAAATGGTTTTAGACATTGATTTAACTGTTGACAGAATTTTTTTTTAATAAACTTCAAATGCTTGTGCCACAAATGAAATAAATATATTGTAGCAAAATGTATTTTCTAAATTTTTAAACAAAAATGTATCTGCAAAAAAATTCAAATAACAAAAAATATATTAAAATTTCTACAACTTTTGTGTCACATAGGCAAAAACGTACTACACTGAAAATAGCAAAAAAAAATAACAAATTTTTAAACAAGAGAAATCTTTATTTTTTAAAACGCAACGTTGCTTGCTTTTACTTTATCGATTCTCTATAAACTCGATTTTTTTTTTCGATTAATCGATTTTTTTCGACTAATCGATTTTTGTATTTTTTGACTAATCGATTTATTGATTAACAGATTTAAAGTGAAGCACAAAAAGGGCACACATTTTTTGTATCCATCTTTTTGAAAAATCGAATAAATCGATAGATCGATTCAAATTTTCAAAAATGATTAAATCGATTTTTTTTTTTTTTCTCACTAAAAATATGATTTTTGATAGCGAATCGGTCGTACGCTACAAAAATGGTTTTTCTCTGTCTCGTTTTTCTCGTTTTTCTTCAAAAAATTGATTGAATGGGTTAGAAAAAAATGGAAAAACATTGTAAATATTTAACATATGTAAAAATGTTGTATCTCGATTCCAAAATGAAATCTTGCAAATTTTGGCAAAACAAGATTAGAACAACAAAAAACTTCGATACATGGAATATTTTGAAATATTTTTGCTCTGGTTCTTGATTTTGAAAACGCGTGTTTTACGTTTTGCATTCTGATATATCACTTCTCCGGTTTTGTGCCCCCATTAGGCCCTGGTCAAAAGCGTTAAACTGTTGATCTCGAAATGCGCCTACTACAATCATATTCAATATTTCTCATATTTGTTAAAACCCAAGAATTTGTATATAAAAAGTTTGCGTCTATATTAGGCATTGCTTTCGATAGCAACAGGTTAACTAACTAACTCGAACGCGGAAGCCAGTGAAAATGGACTATTAAATGTATCTCATCGTCTTAGATTGTAGTTTCCCTTTCAAAATTGCAATATATTATTCGATTAGGTCGCCAGCCTTTGATAGTTATAACCCCTTCTTCTTAACTCATCACCCCTAATGATGATTTTCAGTAGACTCTACCCAAGATTGCTTAGTTTGAAGCCATCTTTGACCCTAAAGTTATTTATATACCAATTATAGAAGCTCTTTTCAGCTATGCAACCCCTTTGTACCCACCAAGAAACTTGAGCATCGTTTGAGACCTTAGAACCTTGTCACTTATAATTTATATAAAATGTAAGTATAATTTACATTTTAATACAAAAATTATTATAATTCACATTCAATTTATATTTCAAGCACATATGGGCAAAAGCAAAAATTAAAAGATCAGAATAAGTATTTTTTTCCTTTATCTGCACTCCGAACGTTTTAATTTGATCTTTTATTGCGAATACATTTTTTTTGGATTAAGTAACTCCATTCTATGAAAGTCCTTCTCACAGAAAAGTTGAGAGCGCAATATGTACTAAACATAGCACTGATCCTATTTCATTGTCTTTTTTTTTCGGTGGGGTGTTAAAAAAATTCCCAAAAAAAAAATTGTCAATACATTTACAAACCTTGAATATACAGATTGAGACAAGTGAACGGGCCAACAGCCAGACAGACACGTCAAACAAAACGATATGTAAAATGCTACCCAAACGCATGCATCATTTTTATATTTGAATTCCATGTCTGGCAAAAAATAACAAAAAATATGCATTTCACAATAATAAATAAACTCAAATATGTCAACGCTTTTCAAAATACTGAAAGATGTCTTCGAAATGCTTTGATAGAAACAAATTTAAAGAATTTTTTTTTTTTTATTATTATTTTTTGTTATTAAAATATTTGTACCTTGCATTTTTCGTTTTGATTTATATTTTTATACCCCCACACATAGTGTGAAGGGTATATTCAGTTTGTCTGAAAGTTTGTAACGCATTAAAGGAGGCATCGGAGACCCCACTAAAGTATATATATTCTTGATCAGCTCGACGAGACGAATCGATCTAGCCATGTCCGTCTGTCCGTCCGTCCGTCCGTCTGTTTGTTTCTTCGCAGTTTATTTGGTCAGTTTAAAAGATATTAAGCTGAAATTTAGAACTTAAGCTTTTCTCTCGAACGACTATAACATGTATGGAAATGAAAGTGCCACGCCCATTTTTAGGTATAGCCCCCATACAAAATTACCTTTTTTTAGGTTATTTGTATGAAAATAGCTTTTATTCATGAATGTATTCACTCCAAATTGGGTAAAAATACTTCTAATGTCTTCTAATGTCAAAACTAACGTGCCACGCCCATTTTTAGGTTTAGCCCCCATACAAATTTACCGCCCATTTCGAATTTTTGTATAAAAATAGGTATTTTTTATGATTGTATTCACTCAAAATTGAATAAAACACCTCCTATATCATCCAGTTCCAAACCACCAGTATGCCACGCCCATTTTTATGTATAGCCCCCATACAAACTTACCGATTATTCCCGAACCTTTGTATGAAAAAGTACATTTATAAATGTGTATAGGCCACTGATGATCGCACAAACTATTCAAAGATTCGTGTGGCGGGTATTTAAGCTTCGGTTCCACCGAAGTTAACGTTTTTCCTTGTTTTTATTTAATTCTTTGCAGTAAAATATTGCTGCAGTGTTAGTTGCTCATAAAGTAAATAAAGCAATTTTATTATGCAAGAATTTATAGTTTTTTTTTTAATATAAATAAATATTTTTAAAATATTACGCATACGCATCATGTTTGCAACTGTCATATGCAAACCCCAAAAGTATGCAATGAATGTTTTTATTTTTGAAGCGAAATAATCTAAATTAGTTGTGGAATTGCAAAAGTTTTTTTAAGAAGAAAGAAAAAAATGTTTAAATTTTTTTAAAAGTTTTTTATTTCTTTTGGCAAAGGGCTTGGATAAGCAAAAAATAAACTAGTTATTTTTAAATATTTTAAAAACAAAAATATGCATAAATATATTTTTTTCTTACTTTGCAAAATTATTAATGAAAAATTTTACAGAAAAATTACTAAAAGCTGGGAGATTCAAGGTCTGCTTGAGTAAAACCAAACTGCATATTTGGAATTTGACAAGCAATATCAAAATGGGGACTTATTTAAAAATAAACTGATTATTAACGTATTTTTCACTTAAGGTGCTATAACTCAGTTAACTACGAGCCAAATTTTATTTTTTAAACAATTTTGAAAAGAAAAAACTTAGATTTTTCCAACAATATGTATAATTTTATGACATTTTAGTTGATATATATATATATTTTTTTTTTTTTCAAGGCAAACCTAATTTTGGGTTTTTTCAAAATTTTTACACAAAACATTCTTTCCAAGTTGCTGTGCCGTAGTTTCCATGGTACACAATTTTCTTTCATCTGTAGCATTCTTATTTAAATTTAATTGCTTCACAATAACCAAAGATGCTACAAGTCTTGGACAAGTCTTCGTCGCGTAAACTCTCCAACAATTTATATCATAATGAGTATGTCCGTAACTCTCAGCAGACGAGTATCAAAGATAATCGAACTGGAATAATTTCCAAAGATGCGGTAAATTAATATTGCGTCTAACATGAATCTAAATCGCGTTATCTATCCTATAATTTATTTCACAAAGCAATATCAACTCTGTATGTCCGTAACTCTCAGCAGCAGAGTAACGCAAAGAAATGTGTTAGAATAATTTCTAAGAATGCAGCATGTCAACACTGCATCTGCCATGAGTCTTTCTTAAATAATAGCTCCAATTATGTATTTTATAATACAAAAGCAGCTCAGTATGTCCGTAACTCTCAGCTGTGGAGCAGCGAAACGAAGCGTAATCCAGAGGAACATTTAACTGTCGTCAAATTACTTTAATAAAAGCTTAAACTCTCAATACTTTTTTTCTTTAAATTAAAAATAAAAATAACCAAAATTTGTAAACACAGCATGACACGTGCCAGCGTCAGTGATGACACTTATAGACAGCCTTAAATGACTGACAGCAGATAGCTGCAGCTAAACGATTTACAACTTTATTACAAACATACAAATGGAACCATATTTCATAGATATATAAATTTTTATAAAAGCTAAAAGCTGTCGAATGTACAACTTCAACAGCGCAACTCAATTATCAGAACACTGGAGAATTACAAACGAAATGAAATGAAACGTTTTCATACTCGTACCTATGCTATGCAGCTATCAACATAGAACAAATATATTTTGGGGCATACATGACATGTATGTACAATTGCAACAAACAGTCGAACACGATACTCAACATATTTACAATAAACAATATGAAAAGCATAAACAGACAGACGGACAGACAGACAGACAGCAGAGAGACAGTTAGACATAAAGTCGAATATTTGGACATTCGCATTCACATGAAACGCATTCAACGGAAATGGATTTTTGATTGAGTGCACAATAAAATGTGAAATGTGTGTATTTTATGTTTTTACTACTGTGAAGTGGTAGTACCACACCTATAAATGAGGAATACGAATTTAAGTTGCACACACGAAAAAAAAAAAACGAATTTTTCGACAATCAATGTAAAAATATCATAAATATTGTAGTCAAGGACTATGCCGATGTTGTAAGGCCGCGGTAAATTGTTGCAATTGAAATATAAGAGCGAGAGAGGAGAGAGTGGGAAAAAGTAAATAAATAAAATGTTAAAAAAAAAAATTTAATAAATAAAAAAAAAAGAGTATATAAACGAAATATAGAATGCCAGAAATTATTGCAAATTGACCAGTGGTCAAATGTTTGATAGAGAGAATTGCATTTAACAACTTTACTTGTATGCGCTACGGTGTAATTTTTTTTATTGAGGTTTATTGAAATGCTAAAGCAGTTAAATGCGTTTTCTTTTATGTAAAATTTTTTAAAAAGCAATTTTTTAACTTTAAAACATGTCAAAAAAGGCTTAAAATCATCGAAATAAAATATTTTAATTTTTCGTTGCATATTTTCAGGCGCTAATTAGAAATCAAGTTTTTCTTTTTTAATATTAACCAACTAGATTTGAGATTCAAGGCTTTTGAAAATCTTAACAAAAGGCCTCTTACTTCTTACAAAATAAATACAAGCGAAAATTGACAAGTCGAGGAATTAAGTTTGATTTATGAACATAGTTTCTCTCGTTGTCTAATTTTATGTCTTCCAAATTATAGATTTTTTTCTTGGTTCTCAGAACATGTCTTTATTTCAATGGTGTTCGTTTTATTTAACACAAAACTCTAACTGCCAATCGATTACATCAGAGAGAAGTAGCAGATGGCAAAATATAGCGAATACGCAGGGTGGCGTTTCAGTTCGTAGTATGGCTCCTGGACATGTCCAAGAAGTCATAGCCCTTTTACTGACCCAAAACTTTTAATATTATTTGCTGATGATCGTTTTAGCATTTTAAAGGTAAAAATCTTGTTAGTTAACCGACCTTGACCTTTTTTAGTGCACATTTAGCGTATTTTATGGTCACTGATGCATTATGACGGCGCCGTATCTCGTCCAAGGTTAAAAATGTCCTTCACTTGGCCTTCTGTATGTCTTTCCGTCTGTCTATAAATTGAACAGTCCCACATTTCAGTCTGTTTGAAGTGTATAAAAATTTGGTTTTATACAAATTGATCTATAACATTGCATTTATATCAAAGACTACCATCAATTTTATGTGGAAACATCCAATTTATTCGATTCAATATTGACGCCTACCGCCATACATGAGTGGCAATTTATTTCATTATAATTTCTGAACGCAATCACGCTGTTTTTTTTTTTTTTTTATTGCAACAGAGCAACAGCGTATCTGATTCAGGAAAAAAAATTAAAAACGATGTAGTCAATTTATGGACAATAACATTTAAGCTAACAAATTGCAAATGTAATAAAAATTATTGCCAAAAAATAAAATAAACTTTTGTTTTACTAGACGCTTTATAATTGGAATTTATAACAAACAAAACAAAAAATTAAAATTTTTTATCTTGAAAACTATAAAAAAAAAAACAAAAAATCTATGAAAAAGTTTTATGCAAAAATATGCAAAGCAAGCTAATAAATAACTAAAAATAGACTAAATAAGTAAAATTGTCTGCTAAAAATGCACAAAAAAAAAAAAAAAAAATTTAACGCTTCAATTGCGTTTCAATTTATATTGAATTTTCCCAATGGGCAAATTGGCGACCTATAGACAGACGGACAGATACATTGAAAGACATTGCACCACTTTTGAGCTAATATAAACACAGAATGCCATGCTGCTGTTCGAAGATTGATAATCGAATTCAAAAGGAGCAACCAATCGAACCCGACGACTACTACAATTCAGACAAAAAAAAAAAAATATTAAAAAAAAAAAATGCAAGCCTTATTTCTCTTGAGTCAGTGACTTTTATACATACAGTACATATAGATAGATTCAAGATTGAATGGTTCTAGACACTGTCTAGTTTGTCTTTTACAACAACAACAAAAAAAAGATAGATGATGACGCCAAATAATAACAATCGAAACCGCAAAAAGACATCTGACAACTGAATTCAAAATATTATTCAAGCCAGACAAGTCAAGCAGAAAAGTGTTCAAGAAATGTGTAAAATACATTTTTCTTTTATTTATTTTACTTGAAAATACATAGTCATGTTGAAAAGGTTACCAGTTAGCACCAAAAAAAAAAAACCATAAGGCTGCAGGTTGAGACAGACAAAGTGGTTAAGAAGAGGTTAAATTTAAATGGTTTACAACGTTGCATTCCGAATTATTTTTATATAAAGTAAACATTTGAAAATAGTTCTATTGAAAATGTTATAAATTAATACAAAAAAAAATTAAGTCTGCAGGTTGAGACAGATATAATCATTGAAAAGAGTTTGAAATTAAATGGTTTAAAACGTTGCATACCAAATTAGTTTACTTTAAGTAATTGTTTAAAAATAGTTGTGCTGAAAAAGCTATTATTTAGCACAAAAAAAAAACTATAGACTGCAGGTTGAGACAGACATATTGGATTAAGAAAAATTAAGTCTGCAGGTTGAGACAAAAAAAAAAATTAAATGGTTTAAAGTGTTGCATTCTAGATTCTATTACTTTAAGTAAATATTTGAAAATAATTGTATTGAAAATGCTACAATTTAGCACAAAAAAAACAGCTGCAGGTTGAGATAGACATAGTGGATTAAGAAAAAATTAAATTAGAGGGCATTTACAACATTGCTTTTGGATTCTATCATTTCAAGTAAATCTTTGAAAATGAGCGAAAAATATAGTCAATGAATTTATACAGCAAGCATTTTTAAACATTTTAAATAATATTGTGGCATAAGTTTGAAAAAAATAGTGATCAGTAAATGATTTATACTGCAGTCATATTTAAGACAACTAGATATTATAGTAGGCATAAGTTTCAGATCTCATTTAAGTTTACTTTTAAATGAGATCTGAAAGTTTCGAGGTACTCTTGTATCTAGTTGCCTTAAAATATGACTGCAGGTTGAGACACTGAGCGCTTTGAATCAGATGTCATGTCAATCAAGTGTCATGTTAGTCAAGTTGACTACTCGCATAATACGGCATTGGAAGATCGTGGGCTCAAACACCGCTTTGACCTTTTTTTTTTTTTTTTTTTTAACGTTTTAAAAAGTATTCAAAATCACTAACTAAACTTTTTAAATAAAATCATGATTCTTTTGCATTAGAAAATGTTCTCCTCTCAGTGCAGGTTGCAGTTTAAGACAAAATTAGGTTAGGTAGGCTACCCCTTTTTGGTGGGGTTACACAAAGACCGATTTGGTCCTTAGTGATGCCTATTCGGAGATCGTTCTGTATTCCTGGAGAATTTTTGCGTGTTTGACGAAAGTTAAAAGCTGACTAGGAATATTTCTAGCTTCCAGTAATGCTGTCCAGGATGAACCTAGGTCTTTCAGTCTTATTTTGACGATAGCTATGCGAAAAGCCATATGCGAAAAAAACAAATCTCTCGATATTCTGTGTCACCTATGTATTTTTCAAGAGATTTACAAATCCACTGATAGCAAAATCTCTAGAGATTTCGTTTTTTTTTTCAAATTTAAAACGAAATAAATTTTGTTTAAACGCCAACTTTTAAGAAAAGTGTTTTAGTTCTATGATTTAATTCTGCGACTACGGAACAATCTTCAAATGCGTAATTTAAAACACCATTTCAAGCCATTTTTTAGTTTATATAAAATATTTAAAATGAAATAAAATTTAATAAAAAATTAAAATTTACTAAAAAAAAAGAGTAGCAATTGTTTGAGTAACTAAATTGGAATTTTATTTTGATAAACTTTTTAATAATTAAAAACTAATTTTATTTTTTATTTTATAAAATAAAAATATTTAAAAAATATACACTTGAACTGTTATAAATTAAAAAACTCAAAATCGAATTCGATATAAATAAACTATTTTGTTTCTAATAGCTTTGTTAGCAATCATAATGTTTTTATATAGAAGTATATTTAGTACAGATATGTATATTTCAAAACTATAATTTAATTTGTTTGATTGATGCTGCTGTTGCTGCTGTCACACTCAAATTCAATTTATATATTATATAAATATTGATAAAAATGTTTTAATAAAAATATTTTCGATTGGTCATGTTTATTTGGGAATGCAATTTGTTCTTAATTTAGTTTTAAAATAAAAGAAAATAAAATAAAAAAAAAAAAAATTAAAATATGTCTTCATATACGAAAACATTTTAAAAATAAATTAAGTTCTAGAAATAGCTAAAAAAATTTTTTTTAATATCAAATTTTTTCTCTTATTTTATTTATTTTTTATTTGGTTATATATTTTTTTTAATTTTTTTTTTTTGTTCATTTATTTATTTTTATTTATTTATTTTTATTGATTTATTTTGATTTATTTATTTATTTTTTTTTGCATTTTTATTATATTATTTTTTTTTTTTTTTTTTTTTTTTTTCTAAATTTAATTTTTTTGTAGCTAAAAGAATTTACTGCATAGAAAATTAAAATGTAACGGACGGAAGACTCGAGCGCCATCTAACGTGCTTTAAGCGCTTGTCGTTAGATGGCGCTAGTATCTGGTATTGTGGCACAGTGTGTCGTAAACGTAGCACAGCAGTTGTAATATTATTTTAAAAACAATCGTTAACGATAGGTTATTCTGATATTTAACCGTTTTTTGAAATTTTAGGTCCACGGTGAGAAAAATTCAGCTTCTGTCAAAATTTGTTGTGGTATTTTTAAGATACTAAACTAATGGGTAAACCCAAAGAGTATGATTAACAGAAAAATAGTCATTAACCGATTAAGAAAACAAACGATTCATACCAATTTTGCGATAAATCGTAGAAAAGACAGAAACAACTAATTAATAGTTTAACCAAATAACCGATTACTAAAAAGGCGATTTATAGCAATTTTGCGATTAATCGTAGAGATGGCAGAAAAATATAACCGATTACTCGATTAAGAAAATAAACAATTTATATAAATTTTGCGCATAGTCTTAGGGATTGCAGTTAAAATAAAATAATTAACCGATTAATCGATTAAGGAAGTAACGGATTGATACAAATTTTACGATTAATCGTTCCACCCCTACGAAAGAACACTTTAAAAAGTTATATATTAGCTTAAGCTAATTAAGTTTTTATTCAATATTCTAAAAAATAGTTTCAAAGAAAAAAAATATTGATACGCATGATAATTTATACCAAGTGAAGTAGTCCGGAAATCTTTGGTTTGTAGTGAATTATATTTGATTTCACCATGACAGGAGGGAAGAGTACTTTTGCTTCGGTTGTTTTGGTGTTTTTTAAATAAAAAAGTTATTTTCGAATTTATTCAAACCCAAGTAGCAGACAAATTGATACATGTAATGTGAAATTTTATAAATTCACCATAACATGCATACTCAACAAAATTAGTTACCAAATTTAAAAGAGACAGTAGCAGAATACGTCATCTGCTATATTTGCATCATGGTAGTACGTATCTGTCAATCTTTTTTTTTTTTTTAAAAATTAAAATACATATGAGACAATACTACTCATGTGGGCATTCCCTCTCTTACACTTTTCAAATGTCATCCAGAACCATATTATAATACCTCAAAATAAAAAAGAAAATGTCAACCGTTGTGCTCTTTTTGTTATATTAAATTTAGAACCAAAAAGTTTTAATGTGGGAGACGCATGTAGAGTTTTGACAAATGGAGAAAGGCGGTGTTCCACTTGAAAAATATTGCTTCATAAGTTTTTAACATAAAATCAAAACTCATTGAAGAACAAAATTATTCCATAAACTCTTTGTAAAACAACTCAAACAAGACATCAAGACAAATTGTTGCCATTCTCTAAAAGCTTAATACTCTTTATAAAATAAACGTTCATTAATTTATTGACATAATTAAAAAAAAAAAAAAATTTTAGAGAATCATTAATTTACATAATTGACAGAAGCGATGAAAAAATAAACTCTAAACCGTGGAGATTTGGAGAAAATTAATATTCATGCGCTGCTAACATTGTTTCGCATAGCTTTATTTTCAGAACTTTCTGTTTCTAAACATAAAAAAAAAAAAATATATTTCTTAAAGAAAGGCAAAAGTTAAATATAAACTGACACCAATTTTTTTTTGATTTGCAAAAATTTTGCTATAAAAACGAAATTTAAACTATGAAAACGTTTAGTATTATTTTGAAGAACGATGCTGCGGATTAAGATGGAATTGGGTGCGTTAAATTTTGAAAGAATTTAAGCTTAGTTTAAATTTAGTGGATTAAAATTTTTTTTTTTTTAAGTGATTATGAATGTTAATTGTGAAAGTGATGAAAAATATTTTAAAATGCTGGAATAAATTGAAAAAAATATTTTTATTTTTATGCATAAACCAACGACGGCGTCGTCTAAATCTATTTTTGCGGAAAACCTTTTTTCAAGGATACAAAATTATTAAAATTTAAATGTGTGCGTGTGTGTGTGTCGGTTTTCATGGCAACACGCTGCGCGTGCGCGGAATTTTCCGCGACATTTTTCTAGTTAAACACTTAATTTACCTGCATAAGCGACAGCGACAGGATAATTAGTATAAAAGTGAGACATGCGCAGCAAACTGGTAACAGATACGCACTATCCTTAGAAGCGTTAACAACTAAAAGTGAAAAAAAATTGAAATCGAAAATGAAACTTAATTCAAATATAAAATTAGATAATTTTTTTACCACGAAACTGAATGATGATGGTCCTAAGAAAAAGGAACTTAAGACAAAATTCAAAAAACCAAAACTTATAGAACTAGAATCACGTTCGCGTGCACCAAAAGTAACATTTGCATATAGATTATTTCTTTATCGTGAGGAATTGCGTCGTTCCGAAGTGAATTTCTCCTATTTACGCTTGACTCGTGCCAAAATACGTCTAACCGAACAACTTATTGCGAAGAATATGAGCATGAATTATAAATTGAGTAGCGTCGATGAATTAAAGAATCTCAGTCGTGAGGTGAAATTTAAGAATGAAATGAGCACACAAATACAACGTTTGGAACAATTTCAAGAGTTGGGTCTAACCGATGTGGTGCTCAAGGGAAAACGTGTGGTGCTATGAATTTATTTTGATGAAAGATTATGGTGGAAAACTTTGGTAAACGACTATGGTGGAAAACTTTGGTGAACGACTATGGTGGAAAACTTTGGTGGTAGACTTTGGTGGAAAACTTTAGTGGCAGACTTTGGCGGAAGAGAGAGATTTTTGATTTTTAAAAAAGATTTAATTTTTCGTGTATTTGTATTCATATTTTTAATTTTAGTTAGCTGTAATGTTTTATATAATAAAAATTACAAGGAAAAGGAAAATATCTGTTTTTTTTTTTTAAAATTTAAATTAAGATTTTTTTATCTTTCAATTTTTTTTATTTTAACTAAAGTTCAATTAAAAATTCCACTTCATTATAGCACTTCTAACGCTCTGCTTTGCCAGCAGCATGGCACTACATCTAAACAGTGATACAGCTAGCAACAAAAATATTAATTTGGAAACGTTAAACGTTACCAATATTGTAGGCGAAACAACAGTTATGGTAGATCTAAAATTAAATACGAATACGAAAAATAACAGCGATACAACGTCTGTAGAAGAGGAAACCACAATATCTCCAAAACATTTAGATGTAACGAAAACTATACCTATATCTCCGAAACATTTTGAAGTAACGGAAACAACTACTGTACCAGCGGAAAGTGCTAAGGATGCTGCAAAACTAGAGAATGCATTTGAAGATAATGATTATGGTTCATTTTTAACCGATAGAATGCCAGATTTACCAGAGGATGAATATTTGGATCTGGGAGAGGATGCTACACCGTTACATTTTCTTAAGCGTCCGAATAGTAAGCGAGAGGTGAGCTTGAACTATTTTTAAATTTATTTTTAACAATATTTTTGAGTAGTTTTTATAGGTGAGATCATTATTTTATTGAATTCGAGGCACCCCATAGCCCATACATATGAATATAAAATTTATAATGTATCACCTATTCCTATTCCGTACACCACTGTCTTTGGCTTAATTTTTCACAGAAAAGTGAAAAATTTGGCACATTTTTTCGTAAAAGTTCCAAATGGGATTAGTTTCAATGGGAGCTTTAAAAATTGCGGGATTGATGTGATCCAAACTCGTACATTTTATTGGTCTTAACGTGAAAATAATACATTTTTTTTTCATAAATTTTATAAGTTAAGAAGAAAAACAATTATACATAACAAAGTTCCAAAACTTTGTATATGTTTGTATGGGGTTTATTTATTTTTCAAAATCTGAGCTAATTTGAAATATTTTATTAAGATCATTTGTGGTGTAATCCATATTTCCATATATCCAAATTTATTCATTGAAGGTTTAGTATATAAAATGTCCAAAAATTCGGTACTGGTATGAATGGGATCCTTTTGTAAAAATTTTCCAATCTAATAGATCCAATAATTCGTACCAAATTTGGAGATTGTAGGTGTAACCATCAATAAAAATTTGGTGTTTGGAGAATAATTAACAATTTATAATAGCTGTCCCATCTGAACCAGACTTAAAATTATGTTTCGAAATTATTATAGGCGTATTATCTTCACCGAATTTTGTGTTTCTAGGTTATATAACAAAAAAAATATACTTGTACTTACTTGGTTAAAATTTTCTTCAACTGTGTTGAAAAACGATTTTCTTTACTTGCACCCATACATTCGTTTCTAGAAGTAGAAAAAGAAAGATCATTCGAGCTTAGTTAAAGATGCAACCCCATATTTAATAAAATCTCTAACGGTTTTTTTTTTTTGGTATAGCACTATACTTCCAAAATCACTGTGCCTAATCGATATAGAGCCACAATAATCTTGAAAACTATAAGGAAATATGCATGAAACTTAGAACCCGAATTTTTAGACTATCTAATGCAGTTTGAAGAACTCTGATTAGTTTCGTATTTCACCAATTCATTTTCATCGATAAAACATATTTTAAGTAAAATTGTGCCTTTGTGTTAAGTAAGCACACAAATGCCTGATATCGAGTTGTGATACACCAATAACTGTCCCATAACAAGTTCTAAGTTTATATATTGCATCTCATACAGGCAAATTTTTATGATTTATCCTCTATTGTTGCTTAGTTCTACTAACAAAAACACACACATTTCTTTTCTCGACTTGCAACACACGAATAAATACCACATAACTGCTTTTTAATTTAAATATTGCATCTCATACAGCCAAATTTTTATGGAAACTTTAATGTAACCACTAACGTTGCTCAGTTCTACTAACAAAAAGTACACACATGTCCATTCTCGACTTGCAACACACGAATAAATACCTCTTAAGTACTTCTTAGTTTATATATTGCATCTCATAACAAGCAAAATTTTGAATATTGCTTGAAATTATCATCTATCGCTGTTAAGTTCTAATATAAAAAAAATTTAAATTTTAACACATTAATTTAGCGAAGATAATGTAGTGGTACTTCAACTTCGCAACTTCCAATTAAAAAAAAAAAAATTTTACAAAATTCTTACATCATTTTCTATTTCCTCCAAATTTCTAGAAAACTCCACTACAACACCCCGCACCCACAGAGGCCAAACGCGCAGTAACACCGATTTACATAACAATTCCAATCTACATAAATACAGCCGAAAAGCTGCCCTTAGCGCTATCCATTGCTGGCCAGCAAGTACCACTAAATATGGAAAAAAGTGAAATGACGCGACAGCACAGTGCGCTACCACAAAAGACTACGACAACAACTGAGGCACCACTAACCAAGGCGCCCAATTCACACTTTAATCGTTTACTAAATTATGTCGAAGCACCAAAACGGCGCACTACAAATCGACATCGCAATAATATACGCAATAAATTTAATGCACGGAAATATCGTAATATAACACGTGAAAAATTTGTTTTATATAAATAAAAAAAATTTCTTTTTATAGAATTTTGAATTTAATAAATAGCAAATAAATAATTTAAATAAATTAAAACCTATGCTAAGCGTATTATTTCAAGCAGCTTCGGCTTTAATTTCATTATTAAAACTTTCGGATTTTATAGCATTCTGCTCATTTGGATTGCTCCTTTTCACTTTGTGTCTCAGGTGCCTTAATTAGCTCCTGTTCAACTACCGCTGCTGCAGCAACAGTTTCGCCGGTGCTCTCTAATTCAGCAGCGGGCGGTATTACAGTTGTTGCTGCTGCTGCGGCGTCCTCATCTTCTTCATCGTCGTCGGTAATATATTCCTCAATTGTTTGTTGTATGAAATGCTCAAATAATTGGAAATATTGCAAAGCATTTGTCGCTACTTGTTCTGTGGGCAAACCGGTGGTTACCTTCTTCAAAGCATCACGTATCATAACCAACACAGCATTTGGTTTACGCGTAGGACCTGCAGCAGCAACGGAAGCTGGTGCCTCCGTTACTTCGCTAACTTTATCCACTTTTTCTGCATCAACATTTTCATTTACTGGCACCGCTGTCTGCTCCGCTGCAGTTTCTTCAGCTTTCTCGCCCTCATTTGTATCACGACGACGTCTTCTTAGAAAAGAATCATCATCATCGTCATCTTCATCGGATTCTTGCTCATCCGAACGTTCATGCGCTTCTTGTTGTGCTATTGCTTGTTGTTGCGCTAATTCTTCGTCGATATCTTCATTATCTTCATCGGAATCTTCGCTAGAATTATATGCTTCATCATGATTACCACGCGATTCGGTTAATTCCTGACTTTTGCTCACTTCCTTAGCCGGTGCTCCAATGGAGGCAGCATTAATGGTGCAGACTAAGACGAGTAGTGCTGCAACTTGTAGAAAAAATATTTTAAAAATAATTTTCAAAAAAAATAACTCCAAGAAAACTTACCAAAACTCAATACGCTTGCGTTTTTGAACATTTTGAAAAATTTCCTTTAAAATTTCTTTAATATATTTTTTTGGTTTTTAAATAATTCCTCTGAAATTCGGTTTTGTCAATTTTGCATTTGGCGCAAACAGTTTCGCCGTCTTTATGAGCGAAACGAGCGCATGGCTTTCGCTTTTTATAGCCCACAAACTAAACAGGCTGTCTGACTGTCGTCTGGTAGCGCTGAATTGCGGGAGCGTCAAAAAAAAAAAATACAAAAACACAAAAACAAAAAAAAAAAAATGAAAGTAACCAAAAAAATAAAAAAATAAAAACCACCAAAGTATCCATTGAGCAACAACAATAACCGAAGTATTTCATCTTTACTTTTTTTTTCAGAGCGCATAAAATTGACACACCACAGTGGATGAGTGTTTAAAAGGGGACCATTGAGCATAAACGATCGATCTTCTTCTCGCTTTTACTTACACAATATAATTCATATTTACAATGATTTTTTTTTTTTTTTGTAAATTTTAAATCTGGACATTTCTCTTAATACGCTGCAAAGAGAATGCAATTGCACAGTGGAGCAAAACTACGCTTAAAAATATTTCATAAATTAATATTTTGTTCAATCAAAACCATTCAATTTAGTTTGGCTGTACTGTATGTGGAGGTAGTACTGTGCAATTATTCGAAAACATCGATTAAAATAAATTCTCTAAAAAATTGATTTTTTCCGATTAATCGATCCTTTTTTTAGTTTCAAAGTGAAATGCAAATAAGAAATGGAACAGAGGGAGCAAAACAAAAATGTTGACAAAAAATAAGTTTTAAATTGAAGAGCAATCGATTAAATTGATTTTTAGTATAATCGATTTTTTTTGATTTATCTTTTTAGAAAAATAAGTATGAAAAATGTCACAAACTTAGAAATACATGGATTCTAGAGAACCTAAATTAGAGAATCGAAAGGCAATCGAAAAAATCAATTTTTAGAATAATCGATTATTTTCGATTAATCAATTTAGTATGAAAAAAATTTAATAAATTTAGAAATACATGGACTCTAGACAACCTAATTTAGAGATGGGTATTCCAAATAATCCAATTCCTTTGTTTTTTTTCAAAATTGTCTTGTGTATCCAGGTGTGCCACACTCATCTCAAATCAAACCTTTGGAAAATACAACTTTAATTTAAAAAACAAATTTTTCCATTCACCCTTGTGTTTTAATTGGTAGAAACTTTTTTAAGAAAATGCCAGCTTCATTTATGTAAATTTTTGTAACACTATTTGTGCCAAAATCAAATCTTTTTCAGTAAATTTGAGAAGCTAACGTCTTAACTGCTGGGCCGATTTCAAAACTGTATAGATGAAAGTTGTATGGTGCATTTATCTTTAATTTAAGATGCTCTTTGGTATAATCGGCTCGTTAGATCTTGAGATATACCTAAAAACGTTAGAACAATTTTAAAAATTTTAAAAAAAATTGTATAAAAATGGGCCAAACCTAAAAGTTACCATGGCATTATGATTTTAAATTATACAAAACTTGAAGGCGAAATAATATTAAGGTTCAATTTTCAGCTTAATATCTTCAAAAGTAAACCAATGAAAGATGTAGCAGCTCCGAATAGTCTGGGCAGAAAAAATCAAATTTGTTTGCTCCACCGAGATTTGGACCGAAAACTACAAATGGGCGTAGAAGGAGAGTACTATTGAGGTCCCGTTGCAGATCCGGAATATTCTTAAGACTCCGAAAAACTAAAATTAATTGTTTAAATAATTCTGGTCTTTTGGGATTATTAAAGAAGCTCTTTGATTTTTGAACCTAAAATAATCGGGAACAGTCAACAGCTGGGAGATTCCCGCCCGACCAAAAACTTACAGACTGACTTAACCATGCGCATATTTTCTTGGTGACTGAATATTTAAAAAAACTATTACCCATATCAGCCCACTGTGCATCTAACGAATCGATTTGTGTAAGTTTCTGGAATAATATTTTTTGAATTTTTTTTTTTATAAATTTCATCTTTTGTTTACTCCTTCTTTTTTGAAAAGAAACCCAATCATTATTCAAAGCTTTGCGGTTGCTTTTTGAGAGCATAAAAGCCAACTCATTTGTTTATTTTATAATTTAGCAGCTTTTTATTGGTTGAGGGTGTTGAAAAATAAAGAGATTTAGTTTTATAATGTAAATACAAATGAGGAAATATTAGGCGAGTACTTTCTTAAGATGAGTCAAACAAAACAAATAAACTTTAAACCGAGTTAAATGATGATCTATTTTTTTTATTATTATGATTATTAATTTTGAATTACATAAACGAAACAGTTCAAAGCAGTTCAATTTATTTGTTAACTTTCTTCAGCTAGACAGACTTTCTTCTTTATTTCGACATATTGCATTGGAAATTATTTTTGTTTTTTTTTAATATTCATTTTGGCTTTATTAGAAAATCAAAATCATAAAAAACAGCTTAAAGTATATTAACCTTTTTTTTCTTCTTTTGTTTGAAACTAACGAATCATGCATAATTTATAAAGCACAAAGAAAACAAAAAACCACTTCATCAAACGAACAAATCCAATAAAATTAATTTTAATAGCAATTTAAAGCTATAAAAAAATATAACCTTTAGAAACTTAAATACAGAATTCACGCTATCCGCTGCAAATTAAAAAAGTCAGATAAAAGGATTTGCCGTTGGAATAAGCAGTACACTGATGACCATTTTTTGGGAAAAGAAATTAAGTTAAGAAATTAAAAATAAAGCTATAAAACCCGCTGCAAGCTACATTTGAGATTAAATAAGCCAGATTTGGCGGGTATATTAAAGCTGTTCTGGCAAGATAAAAGGAATAAGCTGTATACTGATGACCATTTTTTTGGGAAAAGAAATTAAGTTTCGAAATTAAAAATAAAGCTATAAAACCCGCTGTCAGCTACATTTGAGATTAAATAAGCTAGATTTGACGGGTATGTAAAAGATGTTCTGGCAAGATAAAAGGATCTGCCGTTTAAATAAGTTTTGGGAATATAATATTAGAAATTTAAAACAAAACTACAAATCCCGCTGCCAGCTACATTTAAGATGAAATAAGCCAGATTTGGCGGGTACAAAAAAAAGCTATTCTGGCAACAACTTTTTCAAAACATACAAAAAAAAATGAAATTCAAATTGCATTTATTTATAATTCATCATCATCATCGTAGGCAAATATATCAGCGCCATTCGAGCTCAAAAGACGCGCTGCAGCTGCTGCTGCACCTGGTAAGCCACGAGGACCCGGCGCACCAGGTGGTCCACGCGGACCAGCTGCACCTATTGCTCCAGTAAAACCACGTGGACCACGACGTCCATTTTCACCAGTTGGACCACGTGCACCAGTGCGTCCATCATGTCCACGTATGCCAGGACGCCCAATAGGACCAATATCACCAGGATCACCAGTTGGTCCCTTCTCACCGATATCACCATCATCGCCTGTAACACCAGGTGGCCCAGGCAAACCAGGTGGACCGGGCGGACAATTACAAGCATTGGCAGCAAATTGACGCATTTCACCGAAATGTGTATCTAAATTGGCGCCGAAGAACTGTGTGCTCACGAGTTGCCAATAGGCTGTGAGAGCTGTGAGTGGAAGTTTGGTATAGCTTTAGTTTGAATTTACTTTTTCAGTTCCTTCAGTTAGAACTTACCCAGCGTATATGCTAACAGTTGCATCTTTTATATGGAAATGATTTGGAAATTTTGGTCTCCTGAGGTATTTATATCTTTTTGGAAGCATGCATTTTGGAAAGAATCTCAATGAAACTGCTCTTCATGAACATAAAAGGTTTTACAGCTTACAATAAAAAAACAAAAATAAATAAAAATAAACTCCTTAAATTAATTAGCTTTGATTTATTGCTAATAAAATTCTAAACCAATTAGAAGCAGCATAATCTTTCAGAAAGAATGGAAAACATTTCCCACGTAGAAAAATTCTATAAAAGCTGCAACCTGCAGCTGCCAAGTGCACAGTAGACTGACGGACAACGACAATGAAACTAATAACATTTCTATTTAGCGTCACATTCGTAATTTGCACCATGGGTGCAACAACTGAGCATGTTGCAGCAGAGGAAGGGAACGCTGCCGTCAGCGCAACACGTGAAACACGTGCCATACTCGGACATCGTAATAAGAATACAGCAATACAAGCAAATCTATATGCTACAATGCCACAATGTATTTGTACGCCAGGACCACGTGGTAATACAGGTGAACCGGGTGCACCAGGTTTAAAAGGACCACGCGGTGATCCGGGCATAAAAGGACCAAAAGGACCAACAGGCTTACCTGGACCAGCTGGCTTACAAGGTACACCAGGACGTGATGGACCTGTGGGACCACCCGGTTTGCCAGGACCACGTGGTCGACGTGGTTTTCCTGGAGGACGTGGTGTAAATGGCGTAATGGGCATGCCTGGTTTACCAGGACCAGCTGGTGCACAGGGTGCGCCTGGCGTAGCAGCACCAGCGGCACCAGCGGCACCTGCAGCACCTGCGGGAACTGGAGGTAATACAGGTACTGGTAATAATGGTGCTGCCGGTAATAATGGGCTGCTATGGTGCTGCCGGTAATGCAGCTGGTGGATAGGGAAACGCCGCAAATAGAGGAACAACGCTTCAACAAACAGTACTGCCGCAAAATATAGCAGAGATGCCAGTAGAAGTAGAAGAACAAAATGCGAATAGTGAAACGAATGCGCCTAATATGGAAAGTAATGAATTGATAGACAACGAGGAAGTAGAGGAAGAGCAGTATATAGATGACAGCGAAGGAACAGCAATAGAAAATGAGCATTCAAATTTGGAGAATGTATCACTGTATGAGTACGAAAATATCGACGAAAATTATGGAAGTTTAGGCTATGAAAATATGCAACTAGAAGCTGTAAACCATGAGAATATTCCACCATACGAAAATATGGAGCACAAGAACACCAAAAAGAACAACACAAACTGGCATCCAAATATATTTTACATAATTTGGAATAACGAAAATATACAACCGCAAGCAGTAAACTGGAACACAACAAATGATATAGATAATCCTGAAGAAACTACTGACACCATGAACTATTTCGTTAATGATTATCTTTAAAGAAATTGAAGCGTAATTCTTTTATTTGTGGGTAAAAAAAAAAAAAAAACAAAATAATGAAATGACTAAACAAAATTAGATGAATTTTATTGTAATGAAATTTTCCATAAACACTTCAAATACACACAACAAAAAGCACCAAGAATAAACAAATCGAAAAAAAAAAAAAACCTTAAGCCAAATACTCTTTCATTTGACCCAATTTTAGATTAATATAATAATCGAAGAAAAAAAAACCGGCTTAATTGAGCCAACAGATTTTTATACACGCCACACGTAGGGTGAAAGGGTATATGCCGTTTATCAAACAGTTTGTAACGCATGAAAGGAGTCACCGTAGACCCCATAAAGTATATATATTCTTGATGAGCTCGGCGAGACGAGACTATCTAGCATGTCCCTCTGTCTGTCCATCTGTAGTTACACGTTTCATTTGCTCGGTTTTCAAGATATAAAGATGAAATTCAAAACTTAAGCTTTTTTTCAGTCCTAGGCAGTTAAACTAAAGTGCCACGCCCATTTTTAGGCATAGCCCCCATAAAAATTTTTAAGTTTTTTTTCTTAAAAATGGTTTACTAATGAAGCGATTTGCGTCAACTACAGTCAAAACATTCAGAATAGAGCCCCATGTTTATAGAAGCACCCATAATTAAGGGGGGTCTATTATAGTATAAAGCCGCCATACAAATCAACCCCCCATTTTTGAGTTTTTATAAGAAAAAATAATTTATTTATGAAGCAATTTGTGTCAAATACGGTACAAAGACTTCTAATAGCAACCCATGAATAAAAAGAGACTTATGGTTAAAGTGGGTCCACTATAGCATATAGGCCCCATACAAATCAACCATAAATTTTTGAGTTTTTATAAAAAGAATAATTGATTTATGAAGCGATTTGTGTCAAATGCGATAAAAAGACTTTTAATATTAACCCATATTTAGAAAATGACCCATGGTTTAGGGGGATCACTATAACATATAACACTTATAGAAATTTAACTCTAATTTTTGAGTATTTGTTATAAAAAAATGTTTATTTATGAAGCGATTTATTTAAAATATCTTCAAAATATTTATTGTAGGCTTAATAACGCAGATAACCCCTATTCATTCAAGAAGATATAGTCTAATCATCGTGTGACAGGTATTTAAGCTTCGGTTCGGCTTGTTTTTTTTATATTTGTACAAAATATTAAGAAGCAAACGTTCGATGAAACGTAACAAATCTAAATGAAATGAAAGCAACAGCATTCTAGGAAAAAAATAAATAAATAAATAAAGGCAGACGAACGGACCCACGCTCAGAAGAGCAAATCTGTTGCTTTGAACTGCATAAAATTTCACCAAAACATTGAGTTACAAAAACAAACAAGATTTCCAAAAGAAGAGCAACGAACGAACAAACTACAAAAAAAAAAAAAACAAATATAAATTGTATGCGGTGTTAATTACCAAGAAGAAACCGGTAAATCCCTGCGGCACCAGAAAGCGCTCTTTGCACAGAAGAAAAAAATATTACTTAAGACGCATGCGCAGTACATTTTGAGTTCAGTACACAGGCAGATGCGCAGCGGTGTAGTTTGAATATTCTAGAAACGCAAAAAAAAAAAATGAAATGCTATCAAGTAGGAACGCTTGCAGTAGGTAAGTAAAAACAGGTAGCAAGAAAATAATATAGAACCAGGTAATTAAAAAAAAAAAACCTTCTCTCCTCAAATATAGTTGCGCTGCTACTGCTCGCCAGCATAACACAAATCGAAGCAAAACGCAAGAAGCATAAAAATTACAATGCTGAAGAATCGCGTAAAACTAAAACCAAAACTAAATGGTCTACATCAACGGATTTGGGTGCTGGTGCACATAGTTCTATGGTCGCAACCGAGGAACATGGTTACTATGTGAAACGTACTTTTGTGCCTGCCAATGCAACACGTAATAATTTACGTAGTCCACCATTTTTGGGCATACCCATTGCCTGGTTTACTACGGAAAAGAAGGAAGAAGGTATTAGTGCATTGAATAGTAATGCTAATCAGCACTCAGTGAAGGTTTTCTCTGCGATGATGATTGTACGGAGCCATATGCGCCAATTTGTGGTAAAACACAGAGTGAAGTTGCTGTTTTCTATAATAAATGTAAACTGAATGTTGCTAAATGTCGTACACATGGCCAATGGATTGATTTGGCATATGATGAATGTCAGAAATTATATCCGAATGAGACAGCATATACAGATAAGAAATTCCGTTGTAATCCGTTCTTTAGAGATAGTAATGCAACGACGAACGTAGCAGCAAAGGAGGAAACTAAAAATAAAAAAGTGGAACAGCAGCCAACAGCGGCAGAACAAAAGGATGAAATACAACCAGTACCAGCAAAAATTGATGATATGCATGTGCAGGCTGCCGTAGCAGCTTTGGATGAGATTAGCGAAAAATTAGCACAAGTTGAGGCATTAGAGGAAAAGCAGCAGCCACAACCACAACAACAGCAGTCAAAGGCTAAAATTGTAGCAAATGTTAAAAATGTTGATGATCGTATGAAATATGCTGTCCTTTAAAAAAAAATAAACTATTCTCAAGAGACTATTTAGTATTTAGTTAAATTAAATTTTAATAAAATTCAATTATTTATTTCACAAATTAAAAAAAATTTTTTTTTTTTTTAAAAAAAAGAAGAAGTTTTTTTTTAAAAAAAAAAAACAACAAAAAAATTTTAAAAAAAAAAAAAAAAAAAAAAAAAAAACAAAAAAAAAAAGAAAAAAAAAAAAAAAAAGTTTTCAAAAAAAAAAAAAAAAAAAAAAATTTAAATAATCTTGAAAACCGATGGTGAATAATTTTGACCACAGATCCATAGTCAGCGCTTCAAAATCATTTAGATACACTATATGCAGTCTCTGGTTCATGAGTTTTGTCAAATTTTGTAGGTCTGGAATGGACAAATTTAAAATTGAAACCATAAATTTCCACCTCAATGAGTGGCTGTTCTAGAGGGCTCACTGGGAAACGTTAGGTCCCCAGAAGCAAAAATCTTAGAAATTTTTTACTTAGTCCTCCATAAAAACGTTTACCCGACTAACAGTTTCCACGCCTAAATATCGTTTTGTATGTTATATATCAAGCTGTACTTCACTTAGCCACCATGAGCTATACAATCAAACCTAAACTTGTAACCTTAACTATGTATAACCCTAAGCTCCATATCAAACCTCCAACATAAGGCTTAATATATAAACCTTACCCTTACCTTTCATTTCAATTATAATAAACCCTAAAGTTAACTCTCAAAACTACATATTAAACTATATTTTTTTACGCTTATAAAAACTTTTATTTTAACAAACAAATTTTACCATAACCTCATCTTTTACAGTCAACCCAAATACCAATCAATAAACCTAAACACAAAAAAATTCAAAAACAAATATTATTAGATTCAAAACTCTAGCCCCAAGCACAATTCATCCTCTTCTCTTAGCTAAAAAACCTTAACCCTTATTCTTAGTTCAAAAGCCTTATCTTTAAACGCAGGATATAAGCTCTACACAATAAATCTAAACTAAGCTCTTCGTAAGTCCTAAGCATGAATCAGAACCCAAACATTAATCTCTTTACACCTAACCAAACACTAAAACCTAAGGACTAATCCAAAACCCAAATCCCAACTCTAAACAAATACAAGAAGGAACGCACTAACTTAATATACCCTTTTTAAACTACGGGTACATGGTAGAATATAGGCCCATGATCATAAATTCAGCCCTAAAATTTTACTTTTCCATTTTCAATACTTTTTCGTATACTCCGTAAGGATAACATTTGTATAAATGTACTCAAAGAGCATTTGCTCATAGTTTGAAATGAACCGATCTAACCGTTTTCCATCGGGTAGATTCCAACTAAAGATGGCAGCAGGACACCGGGATCTACAATTGTAAAAAAGGTCGGGATAGGCCGGATCGGAAAAGAAATTCAAATGTTGGTATTGGTCTAATTCTGACCTTCCCAAAAATAGAAACTTATTTAAATTTTAGATTAATACAGCACATTTGGTCTTCCTAAGAAAATGTCCAAAAAAATTTAAAAAATAACCCAGGATGGGCGGAATCGATATTAAAAATTGTATTTCGTGGAGGGTTCAGGCTAAATTATTTCCATCTCTTGTCCCTACAAACAGGAGAAAAACAATTTAATTACACTCTTCAAAGTGTAGTACCAAACAGATCTTACTATCTATTCATTCTAAGAAATTCAATAAAACTTTTGTTTAAAAATTGCCATCTGTGACTGATTAATGGAGAACCGTAACTATATGAATTTTATCAGTCGATAAGTATAACAATTCCTTAAAGTAAGATGAAAGAAGACCAAAATTTATCTAAAGGTTTGATACATCAAAAATTTATTATTAAACAAACTTTGTATAAATAAGAAAGTATCTCAATATGACCTATAAAAATTCATTGAAGAAAAACTTTCAATTGACACAGAATTTTCTATTTTCTTTCACCCACATATATAACCTGTCGATGGATGATATTCAAAAAACAAAAAAACAACTATTCAGAAAATAAAAGAGTTCAATGATCCTAAATTCAAAGTCATAAACGAATCGAATCGAATTTGAGAAAATCAAACAAGCAACATAAACTGATTAATGAGCACAGATAAAAGTGAATTGGATGTCATAAAAATAATACTTTTAGAACACTTTAATTTTCAAATAAAAAAAAAAACCGAAAAGATCACAAAATGAATGCAACGTTTTATGTGATCCACTATAAAAGTAACGTTTAATGCACAAACGGCTTTCAGAACGCAACAAAACGTGCAGCATGAAGCGCACAAATTTCAAACTAGCAGCGCTAATATGGATTAATAGTGGTAAGCAATACGATTTATTTTAGAAAATGGAGGACTTTTTAAAATAAATTCTTATTTTTTTCTGCAGCATTTTTCATATTAGCAGCGCCGACGACCACTTTGAAACCAAACATAGAACAAACAACCAAATTATTAGCAGAATCAAGAGCAAATTTTGAAACAACCAATTCCGAAACAGTTACAATAGCACCAACACAACAGGAAGAAAATACCGATGGACGTAGTGCTTATATAAATAATCAATATGTAGCCGATGAAGAAATCGATGTAAATGTTGAACAAAATCAACCAATTTATGAAGTATTACAAAAACAAATGGAACATGTGCTGGCTGCGGAAGTACCAACATATTCCGGTGGTGTACAGCGACCACCAAATAAACCAAATTTTGATAATATACACGAAACGGAAGAATCCGAAAATGAATATACAGATGCTGATGAAGATGATGAAGAATTGGATACAGAAGATACGGAAGAACAAACAGAAGATGAGAGTATTGGAGGTGGTTATCAGTTAGCTACAGCAACAAATATTTATAGACCAATTATAACAACGACAACTTTTAAGCCGACTACAACAACAACAACAAAGAAAGCAACGACGACAACTTATAGAACAAAACCTACAAAACGTAAGCATACAATTATAACAATACGTACTACACGTTCACCATATCATAAAGTCAGTGCGCAACCAAGTAATGGCTATGGTAGTGCAGCACCAAGTAATAGCTATGGTATACCAAGTATTCCAAGCACTACAAAAGCTACAACGACATCGACAACAAGCACAACAACAACGACAACCACAACACCACGTCCAACCACACGTCCCACGACTGCAGTCTTACAGAATGCATATGCTAATCCTACAAATAACAATAATTATAATAATAATAACTATAATAATCATTATAAACCACGTTCAGCATTCAGAACAATCTCAACCGGTTCTCAAATTGTACACTCACCCATTGGTGAATTATTGATTAAGTTTACTGTTGGTTTTGCCAAGCCTCAACATGGCATGGTGCAGTATATAAATACGCGTTCTGCAGCTTCTATCGATGAAGCAATTAGAGCTATCTCGGATGATGTTACTAAGCAAACAGATTCAAAGAAGCAGCGACGTGTTAGAAAAGTAGAAAGTTAATAAAAAAAAAAAAAATATCTTTAAAGAAAATTCAACTGTTTTTTTTTTTTTTTTGGAAATGGATGTCCTCTTTTTCAACCTCTACCATCAAGAGGATTCCATTGCATGGCTTTTGGTGTGATTTTGCCCACGGGCTTACGAAGTATATGCCCAATCCATCTCCACTTCTGTGAATCCTTCTGCTGAACGGCTCGATGTTAGCTCTGCGATACACCTCCTCATTTTAAATTCTATCCCTCCAATGAATTCGGTGAATGCTCCCCGAGCAGCGATTAACAAACACCTGAAGTTTGTTGGTGATGATTGTGGTTACCTTCCAAGTGCAACATACGTAGAGTATCACTGATAGCACAATAGATTTGAACAGTCCGACCTTAAGAGTTGTACTCAAATCGTTGTTTCGCCAGATGGAAGAAATCATACCGAAAACAGCACTGGCTTTGCTGATCCGACTGCAAACATCCAGCTCTGTTCCGCCTTCTTCTGCAAGAATACTGCCTAGGTGTATGTTCTCAACCATCTCGAGTTCGTCATCCATCGATTACAACTCTACTCGTGGTCGGTCCCATTCGGGATAAATCCGTCATGGTATGTGCAAAAAGGCAGATGTCGTCAGCGCAGTCGAGGTGCTGGAGTTTGTCAGTCATCGTCCATCGTATTGATTAGGATACTTTTAATTGTTGATAACCAAATAACGTACCGTCCACTAGATTATACAATTAATATTGTCTTCACATTAATGCTGATCTTAAATAAATTAAAAATATACATCGTTTCATTGCAAAATTTGTATTTCATTTATACATTTGGTCAGGTTTAGTACACAACATTAATGCACTATTTATTTAGTTAGCTAATATAAAAATTATATTTTGAGAGTCTTCTTAGTTTCGTTTAATTAAAATTAATTATAAAGCACAATAATGGCTTTTGGAAGTGTGAGTGTGATATGTGCTTATTTATATAAAAAAAAAATGAAAAACAAAAATAGGAAACATGCAAAGTTTTGCTTAAATATGAAAATGCATTAAAGCTGCCATTTTTAGAGGTATTTAAAAGTACAACAAAGTCAAGAAAATATATGTATATCGTTCTCGTTTCAAACCAAATACATTCAATGCATTGGCCAAAATTTGAGTGCCAGTATTGGCATTGTGACACCGGTAACGATGCTCGAAATTAAATTTACGCTATGATTGTCGAGAATGCGAAGACCACCAATATAGCGTACATTTCTACCAGGAGTTTCAACAATATGCCCCTCCTCGGTAATGCCCGAATATTGTAGTGTAGCACCAAGTAGCGAATCGATTAGAGAACCAAAAAGACCTGCAATGCCACCAATTACAATAATTGGCCATTGTGACGGACTGACCATTAAAATTTTGGCATCAACGGTTAAGTGTACCGTAACAAAATAACAGAAACCAACCAGAACACCACCGAGTAGACTTACTATGAGACCTATCAATGAAACGCCACCATTTGTGCCGCGCGGTACACGCTTCCAAGTTGTTATCAAATATGGATCTCGTTGTGACAGTACGCTGCCTAATTCACTAGCCCAAGTATCGCCATTGCAACATGCAAAGGAACCTTAAAGACAAATATTATAATTATTATTTTCTACTGAAGGTCACAATTATTTTACGACTCACTCATTACGGCAATGCCTAACCAGCTGGCACGATACTGCTTGGCAAAGTCTATAGCATGTTCACCGCTACCACAATCGATTAGATAGAGTATAGCCAATTGTGTAGCCATGCCACCATTGCATAGCACCTGCACCCAGTTGCGTTGTCCTTCGCCATCCTTGAAATCATGCTCAAATTTACGTTTCATATGTGCACGAAATTTTGTAGCACGTGAAGAGCTAAAGAAGAATGCCACTAAGCTGAAGAAAAATGCATGATTGGCTATGGATAGAATGAAGGCAACGATAATGCCCAAAGCAGCACCGGATTTGTTCACAGAACGTCGACGCAGCGCCACTGTCATCAGCGCTAGCGGTGCGAGTGTAGAAAAGAACCAACGTGTTGGTGCTATAACGGTGGGCTCTGTAAAGTGTGTGTGTGTGTGTTTTTTTTTTAATAAATAAATTATATTGATTTTAATTTGCAATTTACCATCAAAAATATTGCTCCAGAATTTAGAAAACGCAACATTGCCCAGCCACATGAAGAGAGAAATCGGTATGGATAAACCGCAAAATAGCACCGGCATCCAGTTGCTCGAAGGCATTTTTGCAGCTTTATTTGTTTAATTGTTTGTACACAATTAAATTGTTTATGCAAACGCTACAATGTTTATAATTGACGTCAGGTCAGGCGTGTGTGGCTTCAAATTTCATATTTGTTTTTATTTTCTTTTTATTCGAATGAGAGAGGTTTAGGTGTAGCACTTGTAGCGAGCGTATCTGCTCAATTTAAGCTGTACAGTGCTAAGTATGCAAGTAAGTGTGAACGTGACGCTAGATTATTATATCTAACTCTTTTTCACTTACGAGGCGGTTGTGTTGTTATTGTTGTATCTCGCTCGCACACATTGGCACACATCGGCAAAAACTTTCTAATCACGAGGGCTGCAATAAATCGGTGCTCGATAGAAATCATGTGGCATGGCATGGCAAAAGAAATCTAATCTATACAAGTGCTGCCATCTATTAGTGAAATGGAAAATGCTGTTCAATTTAAATTTACAGCATAGGAAACCGTTTTTAAATAAATTTCGGTCGGAAAAAGAAACAATCCAAATCCCAGGGACTTACTTAAATTTTTTTAAAAGTATTTTTCCATAACTATTCCGTGAATTTTTAAAAAATTGAATAAAAAGGGAGAAGAAGAGCAATGAACTTCTTCCCGATGTAATATACACTTCAAATACTCAAGCCCAACAAGAAAGGAGTAGTAGTAGTAGTTCAACTTATGCGATGAGGCAGATCCAGCGGCTGGTCTCTACGTAGGCGGCGGGTGACAGCGCTGTTGTCCAACAGGTTTGTGTGCCTTTCCAGTCTCTCCAGGCAGGCTTTGGCAAACCTGGGGATTTCCTGATGAACCCAGGCGACTCCGAGCTCATTGTGTATATTCCTATTCGTATGGAACGGGTGCGCATTGAAGTTTGGAGTACTTTGTTTTGGCAGTGCCCTGAATCGAGATTCACATTACTAGTTTGGCAGTGTCAGTTTGGGCTTCCATTTGACCATTTGGGCTTTATTATAAGAAGCTTGACGCGTAGCCTCAGGGTGGTGTTTTTCCCAGAAAGCCATAGGTTTTTTTTCAACCTAGCATTCAATTTTCCATATTGATAAGTTGAGAGGTCTCATGTCAATCTCATATTGAGCTCCAGACCAGTCAGTGTCACTAGGCAGTGTCACTGGTTGGGATAGGTGAACCATCCAGTTGAACCTGGTGGGCAACTTCCTCTTCCTAAGGAAAACGTTATTTGCGTGCACTTCTCCGGGTTAACCATTATATTCCATCATTTTAGCCAGGAGTTTAACGTTTACAGCTGCATCTGAAGGATATCAGTGGCAGTTTAAGGAGAGATGTCACTAGCTTAGAAGGCCGGTTTATGTGGATTAGCAGCCTGGTATCAGGAATCGTTGGTCAGCAAGTATATTAGGGTGTATAAGAATGGACCAAGAACACTTCCCTGGGAGACTCCTGCTCTAACATCTCTAAACGACGATCTCTCATCTTCGTTTTTAACATAAAATTTTCTGCACACAATGTATGTGCAGCTTAGGGACAGGTAGTGCGGTCTTTATTTTATATAGCAGGCCAATGTGACAGAACATGTGGAAGGCTTGCTTGATGTCGAGAAAGAATGCCATGTAATACTTCTTCTTTTCAAAAGCTTCCAGAATCCTCTTAACTATCCTGTGGCACTCTTCCGGTCGGCCATGAAATTACCCGAAGCCAAACTGGTGACAAGGGATTAAAGCGGCCTTCTCCAGATATTATGGTTCCAAAGATTACGTACTCTTCCATATCTTGCATTTATGTTAGTCAATACCCAAATCTTTGCTGTCATTTTTTAAATAACTCAATATTTTAAATTGAAAACCATAAAAAGCAATTTAAATATATTTCAATTACAACAAGAAAAAAATTTGATGCTCCCAATAGATTTGAGTCAATGCAAATTTATGTTTTTCTTCAAACATGAAACATTTTCATAGAAAATTTTTTTTTTAGACTCAAACGCACAACAAAAATATTATTAATGAAAATTTTGATGTTATCAATTTAGGTTTTTTCTATTAAAATTTAATTGAATAGCCTTGAAAATATGTACAAGCATAAAGAATCTAGCAACATTGTAAGCCTTTGAAATGGAAACTTAGAGAATTTATATAGATTGTTGTTGAAATAAATCTATAAAATTTAATGCTTGATTTCTTTTAAACAACTTTTTTTTTTAATACTTTACACAGATAGACAATCTAATTGTGTGTATTAAGAAGCGTCGAAAAGTTGCTGATAAGAATTATGAGCAACATCTCACACACACACACACACATTGCAATACAATACATACTCAAGTCCGTTTCAGTTCATTTTCAATGCTATAGAATACTAGCCTGATAGTAGAAATTATAAAAATAGATATTACGGCTATGTTTTCAGTTCAAAAAGGTTATCGAAGAAAGACAAATTGAAAATGAAAAAATAAAAAAAAATTATAAAAAATCAGCACTTTTATTTTGTATGATTTTTTTTTTTTTGTTGAAATATTTACTTCCGCTAAAAATTTGGGATTAAAAGGGTTTTCAATCTTAGCTTTAAAGATACTTTAAGCATCGCTGCTAGACTTAAATTAATCTGCAAAAGAAATCTTACCAGAGTAGACAACTTTCCAGAATTATAATCTATGAAACTCCAACATTTTTTTTTATTTCAAATTATTTTTTTTTTGTATCCAAAAAGTATTTTGTATCAAGTTTTTTGCTCGAACTATCTAAAATACAACAACATCAATTAACGCAAACTCATTTCAATAAATTTTCATAAAAACCAAAAAAAAAGAAAATAAAAATATTGTGCGTACATTATCACTGAAGCAATTGTCACAACAATGATTCGATGAATCTTAAATGAAAATGAAACTAAAATGAATACAGGGACACACGCATACCACTTAAGAATAACCAAAAAAAAAGAAATAATAGAATAGCGCCAACAAAGTTGTCGATGAGCAATTTTAATAAAGACAAAACACAGATCCCCTCAATCCAAATAATATTTACTCCAAGTGTTCTAGGCAAATGTATCTTGTATCTTGTGCATAATTACAGCAAAGAATATGCATATGAAGTTGTTGTATGTATGTATTTAATGTGTTGCTGTTTGGGGCGGGTGTCTAAAATTCAGCAGACGATAAAGTTAAGCGTGTGTTTTTTTTTTTTTTTTTTTTTTTAATGGGCAACGCTTCCTCAAAATGGGTCAAAAGTCTATGACAAACTATTTCTCTATGTACTCGTATTTATGTATTTCAAAGATGCGTCTGTCTGTGTTGAAACGAGGCATTGAATGGGGAGTCGCTGAAGCGAAGTAATCGATTGACACGATCAAAGTGTTGATATGAATGGACGATTCAAGTAGTGGCACAATCTTTAGATAGGGTCTGATTTAATAATTCTTCAAAAAATTCTCGATAGATGTTTTGAAAAAATAATTTTGGTTTTGTCGTTGGAGATTTTTTTGTGTTGTTGGGAATGGAGCTCAATAAGATTGTTTTCTATGAAAATGAAATTTCCAAAAATTATGGCTGTATCTCTCTTTTAAAGTCTTCCAGACTGATACAGGAAAGATAAATGGACAGACTGACTAGAAATGCCTGCAAACCAAATGTAAGTGGGACGTCACGTTGTTTCAGGTGACGATCGCCTTTGTGTGCGTCTGTGTACTAACTCGGAAAATTTCTTAGTCACAGAAATGGATCGTCAATTGAAACGAGACAAATTATCAAACCCGGTACGGATCTGTAAGTCTGTTTACTCCAACGCGATTCCTTCGGAGACTACTGGAGATATTTAGCTGAAATTTTAAACTTAAACTTTTCTCGGCAATGTCTAAGTCAAGTTCGAAACTGAAAGTCCCATGCCTATTTTTAAGTATAGCCCCCATTTTCGAATTTTTGTAGGAAAATAGTTATTATTTATGAATGCATTCAATCTAAATTGGGTACAAAACCACATATAATGTCATCCTAAGTATATGATAAGAATCGGGCAACTATGAGAAACAGCCCTACACAAGCTCACCAAATTTTCTTTTATTTTCAAGAAAATTATTGTTACTTCTGTCTTTTTTTATTAAAATTTTATATAAATATTTTGTTACTTGGTTGTATCAGAACCCACCCGTCAAATCTCGAAGTTCTATCTAAGCCACTTTTGATCACACATAAACTATCCAAAAACTCCTTTGAATGATGTTTAAGCATCGAATCCCCCGAAGTTAATTTTTTTCCTTGTACTTCTTTGTTTTTATAATCTAAGTGTAACCATTTTTGTCAGTTTAATGGCTGGGTTTCTGCTTCCAGAATATTTTTGAAGTTTGGTTCAAAACAGGTTTGCAGCCCTGAATTACTCTAAAATCGAACAGCAAAATTCCTAGAAATAATTTTTTTAAAAAAAGTGTTTAAGAACTTTTAAATACGACTCAAAAACATCATCATCGTACACATGTCGCTTTTTGTCTCTATATAAATTTGATAGATAGTAAATAGCTTGGGAATCGATTGACCACACAAACATAAACTTATGTCTTCTCTGTATTTGTGTGTGTGTGTGTGACTTATGCAAATGTATTTAAATTCTTAAAAGAAATAATGAACAAACTGAGAAGCTCAATGCGAACGCACTTCAAACCATTTAAGTTATTCGCAATCCAGCAGTTGTCGCGTTCGGAAGCAAACAAAAAATAACGGAATAAATATAGACAAGGCGGATCCTACGCGAAAAAAGTAATACTATTTCTCATATATAAAGTGTAATGTGTAATAAAAAAATTTAACTATGAAGTCCTTTTTAAAATAAATTTAAAAAAAAAAAAACTTTAAATTTATAAAGTGTTTGTGTATTATAATTGAATTATAATTAAATAAAAAACAACCCAAAAAATAATGAAGATCATTTTGGAGAAACAAATAAATTTATCAAAAAAGGATAATTAATTTTAGAGTTTTGCTGTGTTTAATTAAGTAAAAAAATTATAATAAAGTGACAAATTTATTTCTTGAAAAAGGATAATTAATTTAATAAAAAATTAATTTTAAAGGATTTTGAAATTAAAAAATTATTTTGTTTAAAAAAAAAAAAAATTTTTATCAAAAAATTTTAAAAAAGGATAATTTGAAATAAAAATAAAACAAGAATATATGTGTTGTGGCTAAAAACTTAATAAATTTATAAAATATAAAATTTAAATCATTATTGAAATCATTTTAAATAATCTTACGTATGACATAATACAAACTGTGCCAATTTCAAAAAGTGTTGTTGATAACCTCTGAACAACAATTGTTGTCTTTATTAAATACAAAAAAAAAATATTAAAAAAAATTAAAAGTGATAATTTTTTGAAATTTTATTTACAGTTTGCTGGATTTTTTTTAGAATTAGTAACATTGCGATTAGCAATCATCAAAGTTTGAACTAACAAACCGGAAGTGAGTGAATTGAAATCACTCAAAAAAAAAAAATGTTGCCCTTTCGTTGGGGCATATTAATTGGATTAGCGCTTCTTATAGCGTACAGCAATGGAGCAGCTATAGTAAGTAAAATATAAAGCTAATACCTAAACAATAAGGATTATTAAAAAAGTAATACAAAAATAAACTCCACGTTGAACTCAGGATCTGATTAATGAACTAGAATATAAATAATAAAAACGTATGTCATTTTAAAAGATTTAAAATTAATCCACAAATCTCAAACATTTCAAATAACTCCAAATTTTAAAATAAATTTCCATAAGTATTCTATGGGTGGCAATCACAAATTATGGTAGCTCCAACTTCAGACTTGGGAAGAGGGTTTCGTTTGGAGAATAATATATAAATATCATATAAAAAAACATCAAGCATTGGTGTGCATACTGTATTAGTTTGTGTATACCCTATACTGATTAAGAGCTATGACGAAAGAAAAGTAAATAGTACATCTCTATTAAAAATATTTTAATTCTGGAGTACATTCCGTTTTGTTTTTATATTCGAAAGTATTTTTTCAAAATAATATTTTTTAAAGTAAAATCTCACCATGAAGCATTGTTGGAAGACGTTAATGTTTGGAAAAAAATATATAACAGACCCTATACCATTTTTTTAACAATTAAAGGAAACATTATACATACTCGAATATTTTTGATACTGGAATATTATTGATTGATTCTGGAAAATACACGAAAGGAAATGTTAAAAGATTTAAATTTCAAACGTTTAATCGTGTTCTCGTTTTCGCTTTCTGAAGTATAAAGTATCTTTTGGGAAGAGAGATTCGTTTCGAGAAGATATACATATGTAAAACAACCTTCTTGTGATGACTCATTTATCGACAGAAATATGCATATAGACTTTTTTTGTTGAGATAATTATGTCAATGTCAAAACGGAGATCAATATTCTAAAAACTGCATTGGCATTAATGACTTCTAGAAGGACTATTTTCGAGAGTTCTTTAAAAAATTAAACATTAGTTAATCTCGGAAATCAAAGATCTATTCTTCAGAAAGTTATTGGATATATGATTAGAATATTCAAGTTTTTAAATATTTAAATTGAAAATATGTACAAGTAAAGTATCTAAAAATTTGGACTGCTTCAGGTTTTTTTTTTGTTTGTCCAATATTTTGTACAGTGCTATGTTTGATAATCAAGAACCCTTTTTAAAAAAATTTTCTCTATGAATTGATTTTATGTTTTTTTTTTTTTTTTTTTTTGACGAAACCCACAAGAAGTAGATCCGGGTAGGGATGACAATAAATAATATTAAACATTGATCGATGATCAAATAAGGAAATATTCTTTGATCCGGGTTTTATACTAAATCTTTATGAAAGGGTTTTAACTTAATACTGATTTAGGAACGTTACAGTAGTAAAGAAAATTAAGTTCTTTAATTTACTGCATTCTTGTGTCAGATCTTTACGATGAAGCTATTCAAAAGCCATAAAAGTAACACGTTGTTGAGAAATCTTCCGGAATTTTCCGAAATAAATTATTGAATATATATATTGTTGTTGCTTTGGTAACAAAGTAACTATTTTGAAGCTATAAAATTTAGATTTATAATACGAAAAAATGAGAAAATATATTCAACAAATAAGACAACCTCAAGATTAAGAAATTCATTCATCATTAAAAATTATGAAAAAACGTGGCGCGATAAGATTATAGAAAATCTCTGTTTTAAAATTTAATTTCAAAATGAAAAACTGTCCAAGGTCAGTTTCGAAATTAGATTGACAAACGTTTCAATATAATCGAAATCAATTTATAGGCGATAGCATTGAACTTTTACCAAATTGAGTACATGTAGGGTTCAACAAAATATTTTTATGACGTTTTTTACTCAATTCTAATTTTTTTTTTATTTAGAATTCCGAAGATGAAAACAATTATGATGCAACTTTTGTGGATGAGCTTGACACACAAAGAGTAAAACGAAGCGGTAGAGGCTAGTAAGTGTAATCAAAACCTTGACACATATAGTAAAGCTTAAGTGTATCGAACGCTCTATTGTTTCTAGTACACGTGGACAAACCCAATCACAGTACTTAAACTTTGGAAATCCCGAACAAGATGGTAAAGCTGATGCAGAAGCTACTGAAAATGGATCACGTGCAACAGTTTGTAAGCGCAGTAGTCATATGAATAATTTAAAGTTTATTAACCTGATTGAATTTCTCTTATTGCAGCTGGTAGCCACGGTATGGGTCAAGCGCAGAGTCAATTTTCTTCCGGCGATTGCAGCGAATGTGGCGCTACTGCGCCAATTTATGGTGAGTATTAGCAAAGATTTCTAGAACACTCGAAAATTATTGCAATAATTATTTTAGAATATCCTGCAGGAGCAGTTTCTTATCCTGGTGGTGCTGGTGCAGGCGCTGGTATTTACCCTGGAGGTGCTGGCACATTCGGACGCCCCGATGCAATAATAAGTTTGCCAAGTGGTGCAGGTATGTTTTTTTGTGTCTATCTTTATTATCTTCTTAATAAGGCAATTATTAAAAACAGATGGTCCTGGAGCAGCTGGTGCAGGTAGACAGCCAGGAGCAGGCGGTGCTGGATATCAACCTGGCGCAGGAGCACAACCTGGCGTTGGTGGACCTGGATATCAACCTGGTGCAGGAGCGCAACCTGGAGTAAGTGGAGTTGGAGGACAACCAGGTGCAGGAGCAGGAGTGCAACCCGGAAGGCAACCAGGTGCAGGAGCACAACCCGGAGCAGGCGGTGCAGGATATCAACCAGGTGCTGGAAGACAACCTGGAGTAAGTGGAGCTGGTTATCAACCTAGTTCAGGATTGCAACCTGGTGCAGGAGTACAGCCTGGAGCAGGTGGCGCTGGATATCAACCTGGAGCAGGTGCTCAGCGTGGTGTAGGTGGACCTGGATATCAACCAGGGGCAGGAGTGCAGCCTGGAGTAGGAGCTCAGCCTGGTGTAGGTGGACCTGGTGGTTATCAACCTGGGGCAGGAGTGCAGCCTGGAGTAGGAGGCGCTGGATATCAACCTGGAACAGGTGCTCAGCCTGGTGTAGGTGGACCTGGTGCAGGAGTTCAGCCTGGAGCAGGTGGAGCTGGATATCAACCAGATGCTGGAAGACAACCTGGTGCAGGAGTACAGCCTGGAGCAGGTGGCACTGGATATCAGCCTGGAGCAGGTGCTCAACCTGGTGTAGGTGGACCCGGATATCAACCTGGGGCAGGACTGCAACCTGGAGTAGGAGCTCAGCCTGGCGCAGGTGGACCTGGTTATCAACCTGGGGCAGGAGTGCAGCCTGGAGTAGGCGGCGCTGGATACCTAGGTGCACAGCCTGGTGTAGGTGGACCTGGTGTGTGGACCTGGTGCAGGAGTGCAGTCTGGAGCAGGTGGAGCTGGATATCAACCAGGTTCTGGAAGACAACCTGGTGCAGGAGTACAGCCTGGAGCAGGTGGAGCAGGATATCAACCAGGTTCTGGAAGACAACCTGGTGTAGGTGGAGCTGGTTATCAGCCTGGTGCAGGAGTGCAGCCTGGAGTAGGAGCTCAACCTGGTGTAGGTGGAGCAGGTTATCAACCTGGGGCAGGAGTACAGCCTGGAGCTGGCGGCGCTAGATACCAACCTGGAGCCGGAGCTCAGCCAGGTGTAAGTGGACCTGGGTATCAACCAGGTTCTGGAAGACAACCTGGTATAGGTGGTGCTGGTTATCAACCTGGAGCAGGATTGCAGCCAGGAGTAGGAGCTCAACCTGGTGTAGGTGGAGCGGGCTATCAACCTGGGGCAGGAGTACAGCCTGGAGCAGGAGGCGTTGGATATCAACCGGTAGCAGGAGTTCAGCCGAGTGGAGCCGGTTACCAACCTGGTGCAGGAGCACAGACAAGCGTAAGTGGAGCAGGATATCAACCTGGAGCAGGAGTACAACCCGGAGCAGGAGCACAACCTGGAGTTAGTGGAGTAGGATATCAACCAGGTGCAGGATATCAACCTGGTGCAGGTGCTGGATATCAACCAGGAGCAGGTGTACATCCTGGAGTTAGTGGAGTAGGATATCAACCAGGTGCAGGTGCTGGATATCAACCTGGTGCAGGTGCTGGATATCAACCTGGTGCAGGTGCTGGATATCAACCTGGTGCAGGTACTGGATATCAACCTGGAGCAGGAGCACAACCTGGAGTAAGTGGAGCAGGATATCAACCTGGTGCCGGAGTACAACCTGGAGTAAGTGGTGCAGGATATCAACCTGGGGCGGGAGCACAACCTGGAGTGAGTGGAGCTGGATATCAACCTGGTGCCGGAGTACAACCTGGAGCTAGTAGAGCAGGTTATCAACCTGGTGCAGGTGCAGGATATCAACCTGATGCAGGTGCAGGATATCAACCTGGCGCAGGAGCACAGCCTGGAGTAAGTGGAGCAGGATATCAACCTGGTGCCGGAGTACAACCTGGAGTTAGTGGAGCAGGATATCAACCTGGTGCAGGTGCAGGATATCAACCTGGTTCAGGTGCTGGATATCAACCTGGAGCAGGAGCACAACCTGGAGTAAGTGGAGCAGGATATCAACCTGGTGCCGGAGTACAACCTGGAGTTAGAGGAGCAGGATATCAACCTGGTGCAGGATATCAACCTGGAGCAGGAGTACAACCTGGAGTAAGTGGAGCCGGATATCAACCTGTCGCCGGAGTACAACCTGGAGTGAGTGGAGCTGGATATCAACCTGGTGCAGGTGCAGGATATCAACCTGGTGCAGGTGCTGGATATCAACCTGGTGCAGGTGCTGGCTATCAACCTGGAGCATTAGTACAACCTGGAGTAAGTGGAACCGGATATCAACCTGGTTCGGGTGCAGGATATCAACCTGGTGGTGTTACTGGATATCAACCAGGAGCAGGAGTACAGCCTGGAGTAAGTGGAGCTGGATACCAACCTGGTGCCGGAGCACAACCTGGTGCAGTTGCAGGATACCAACCTGGTGCAGGTGCTGGATATCAACCTGATAAGTGGTACTGGATATCAACCAGGAGCAGGACTACAACCTGGAGTAAGTGGAGCTGGATATCAACCTGGTTCCGGAGTACAACCTGGAGCAGGCGGCGCTGGATACCAACCTGGAGTGGGATCACAGCCAGGTGTTGGTGGAGCAAGATATCAAACTGGAGCAGGAGCACAAACTGGAGTTAGTGGTGCAGGTTATCAACCCGGTGCAGGTGTACAACCTGGAGTAAGCGGGCCTGGATATCAACCTGGTGCAGGAGTACAGCCTGGAGCAGGAGTACAGCCTGGGGCAGCTGGAACTGGATATCAACCTGGAGTAGGTGGGGCTGGATATCAACCTGGAGCAGGAGTACAACCTGGAGCAGCTGAAACTGGATATCAACCTGGAGTAGGTGGCGCTGGATATCAACCTGGAGTAGGTGGTGCTGGATATCAACCTGGTGCAGGAGTACAACCTGGAGTGGGTGGTGCTGGTTATCAACCTGGTGCAGGAGTGCAACCTGGTGCAGGAGTACAACCTGGAGCAGCTGAAACTGGATATCAACCTGGAGTAGGTGGCGCTGGATATCAACCTGGAGTAGGTGGTGCTGGTATAAGTAGTACAACCTGGTGCAGGAGTACAACCTGGTGTAAGCGGTGCTGGATATCAACCTGGAGCTGGAGTACAGCCAGGTGCAGCTGGAACTGGATATCAACCTGGAGTAGGAGCACAACCAGGTGCTGGTGGAGCTGGTTATCAACCAGGTACCGGAGTACAACCTGGTGCTGGAGCACAACCTGGTGCAGCAGGAGCTGGATATCAACCAGGATTCGGAGTTGGTGGAGCTGATAGTGCTAAATATCAAGTGGGTGGTGTGGGACAACCAAGTGGTCAAGTAGGAATAGGAGGCGGTCAACCGGGCACAGGTCTTGTACCTGGAGGTCAAATAGGAGGTGGCGTTTCAGCAGGTACTAAACAATACAAAAAATATATATTATTGCATAAAACATATACATTGCATACTTTAAGGCGGTCCCGCAAGCTTAACAACTGGAACTGGTGGTGCTGACGATGCATTCTCGCAGGCCGAATCATCAATTGGTGATGGTCAGGCTGCAGCAAGCGCACAAGGAAAGAAGAATGGTGGCACGGCCAAGACACAAGTCTCAGGAACATACAGTGCTGGCGGAACATTCAGCGCTAGCGCCATGACTTCGGACAGTGATCGCTCAGCTAATGCACAAGTGCAAGGCAATGCTGATGGCGCTATGAGTCAATCGCAAGGTTCAGGCGGTGCAGCACAATCACAGGCACAAGTACAAATGAACAACAAAGACGGTGGCACTAAGGCATCATCACAAAGTGGTGGTATAATACACTCCAGTCAGAGCGAGGTAAAATTAAAATAAATCGTTTAATTTTTTTGGACTGGTTTATCAAAAGTTTAATTTTTTTTCGATAGGTACAAGCAAATGATAAAGGTGGCCTGGCCGATGCACAATCAAGTGGCCCAGGACAAACTTCTTCACAAGCACAAATAGGCTTCCGTCCTGGTCAAGGCGAAAGTACAACTTCCAACAGCGGCGGTTCTGCATCATCACAATCTGGTAGCCAATCGGGACAGAGTCAATCGCAAATCTTTGGAAAATCTAAGTAAATAACAATTTTTTTTAAGATATTTGAAAGGTGTTAAATTTCATTACTTCAACAGATTTGGCGTTTCATATCATGGCGCAGCACAGTCTGCTTCAGGCACTAAGGAACAGGTTGCTACTTATCGTGAACAAAATCGTGAACTCTTTCATACAATTAGTCAATTCGGCAATAGTGATGCGTACGATAAGATTAATTAGAATTCAAAAAAATCAATTTTAATTAATCAATATTTTATTTCAGCGTAACTGATCGTGTTGATACAGTTTATAGTGGACCAGGACTTACTGCTGAATCTGATAGCATACCCGAACTGCAGCTTAAATCGACAAAACCAAGTAAAGACGGTAAGTTAAAAAGGAACGACATTCATAGACAATACAATTAAACGCTTTTTTTACAGATGATGACAAGAACAAACTTGACAACGAGAATATACCATTACCCGAAGAAGAAGAGGAAGAAGAGGGAGAGGAACCCTATGATGAGTACGATGATGATGACTATTACAATGAGAAACCAGTGAAGCTAGAATCAAAACAAGATAATTTAATTAAACAAGAGGAAACTAAACCAGTGCATACCTATACACAACAATCTCCAACACAAACACAACAAGTGGCTGTAGCCAATTTACCAACAGATAAATATACCGTTGTACAAAATCAAAATGGACGTGTTAATCGTTATCCCGTACGTACAACCACCGAATCAGTGCCTAACGGTTTCCGTGGTACTGTCAATGTAGAGAAGAAATTCCATACCAAAGCGCTAGAACTACACAGTTCGGACAACAACAAGGTGAACATTAGCGCTGAGAAAAATGCATCCGGAAACGGTGATACAAATAAGCAACGTGCACCAGATAGCTATGTAACGGTAACAAAATCAGTTACCGGCAGCATGGATAATTCACAAAATCCACCAGTAGAGAATAAGAATTTCCAATCAACATATTACACCAAATCATCGACATGTGGTTACTTTACATTCTCATGCAATATTGTCTACGGCAACAATGGGCGCAGTAAAGTCTGTCGACCAAAGGCGCCCACGAATGGCAAATGCTAAAAGGGTACAACGAATTTGTAGCAAAGGGGGCTCAAGCGACACGCAATTATATAGTTAATAATTTTAATTAAATCTAACCTAATTGTATTGCATTTTTTTATTGTTTTAAGTTTTTTCTTTTTTTTTTTTTTTTGTTTTTGTTTGCTCTAACGCTTTTTTGAATTAATTAATAATGCTGCCAAACTTAAATATTTTCTTTATACCGACGAATATACAAACATATTTTAATTGTAATTAATAATAAATAATAAAAGCCGTTCAAAAATCGAATAAATTCCTTTTCATGATTAAAAGACTTATTTTACAAAGAGGATCCCTATGATGTAATTATATCAGGTGACGTATTCCGCCACCGTCTCTTTCTAATTTAGTAATACATTTTGTTGAGTATGAGTATGTTATGGTATGTTATGGTGGAATTTATATAATTTCACCTTATAAATGTCAATTTTTCTGCTTCTTGATTTTGAAAACACTGCTGATAAAATTCAAAAATTTATGTGGCCTCTCCACCCTCATTTGAGATTTCACTTATTATACCCTTTAAACAAAAAAAATACAAAAAAAAAAAAAACAAACAGACAAAGAGACAGGATAGAAGATCCCCCCCCCCCACAAAAAAAAAAAAAATTTTATAAGGTTTCTTTTTTAATGGTTAAACTTTCAAACATTTTAAATAACCCCTCCCTATTTGGAAAAAAATTAAAAAAAAAAAAAAAATTTTAAAAAAAATTTTAAAAAAACCCTTACCAAATAAAAAAAAAAAATAAATTTAAATTTAAATAAAAAATAAAAAAAATTTTTTTTTTTTTTTTTAAAAAAAATATTTTAAAAAAGAAATAATTAAAAAAAATAAAAAAATAAAAAAATTTTTTTTTTTTTTTTTTTTTTATTTTAACAAAAATACACAGACCGTCTGCGCAAGTAGATCAAGAAATTTCAATGGCGTACTATACCGACAAAGACAAAAATTATAAGCACTCTTTTAACGCCACTATTTGAACTGAGGATTTCTAACGCGTTACCGAATACACATAATAATTAAAATCAACTTAACATATTGCATATAATAATGCATTAATTAACACAAATTTTACGTATAAATTCACAGACTCTAACGGTACATTTAAATTTTGTTTATACATTTTACACAAGCACCTACTATGAATGCGGCTGCACACCCTGCCTTACAACACTATTCACATAAGTATTTGTAAAAGTATTGTAAAATCACCGCGCACTAAGTAGTGTTGTAAAATTCACATAGCCGGCACATGTCAACAACGTCGTTGTCAAGCCAAAACTATTTACTCGAAATAAATAAAATATTCTAGAAGTTATATTTCTATACAAAACGGAAAAAAATACGTTAAACAAATATAACAAAATATAATAAAAAACAAATATGGCCGAAACTGATAAAATCGAAGTGCGCGATATAACGCGTATTGAACGCATTGGTGCACACTCGCATATACGCGGTCTTGGCTTGGACGATGTTTTGGAAGCACGCGCCGTTTCCCAGGGCATGGTGGGTCAAAAGGATGCACGACGTGCTGCCGGCGTTGTAGTACAAATGGTGCGTGAAGGTAAAATTGCAGGACGTTGTATTCTATTGGCTGGTGAACCGAGCACAGGTAAAACTGCCATTGCTGTCGGCATGGCACAGGCGCTTGGTACAGAGACACCATTTACCAGCATGTCTGGCTCAGAAATCTATTCACTGGAAATGAGCAAAACCGAAGCACTATCACAGGCATTACGCAAAAGCATTGGGGTACGCATTAAAGAGGAAACAGAAATCATTGAAGGTGAAGTTGTTGAAATACAAATTGATCGTCCGGCCACCGGTACTGGACAGAAAATCGGCAAAGTGACACTCAAGACTACTGAGATGGAAACCAATTATGATTTGGGTAACAAAATTATCGAATGCTTTATGAAGGAAAAAATACAGGCAGGCGATGTTATAACCATTGATAAAGCTTCCGGTAAAGTCAATAAATTAGGACGTAGTTTTACACGTGCACGCGATTATGATGCTACCGGTGCACAAACACGTTTCGTACAATGCCCAGTGGGTGAACTACAAAAACGCAAAGAAGTGGTGCATACAGTAACACTACACGAGATTGATGTCATCAATAGTCGTACACATGGTTTTCTAGCGCTTTTCTCCGGTGATACTGGAGAAATTAAGCAAGAAGTACGTGATCAGATTAACAACAAAGTACTTGAATGGCGTGAAGAGGGCAAAGCAGAAATAAATCCAGGTGTACTATTTATCGATGAGGTACATATGCTGGACATTGAATGTTTCTCATATTTGAATCGTGCGCTTGAATCGGATATGGCACCTGTTGTTGTAATGGCTACCAATCGTGGTATAACACGTATACGTGGTACTAATTATCGCAGTCCACATGGTATACCAATTGATCTATTGGATCGTATGATTATTATACGCACTGTGGCATATTCAGAGAAAGAGGTAAAGGAAATTCTGAAAATACGCTGCGAAGAAGAAGATTGTGTTATGCATCCAGATGCGCTTACCATATTAACGCGTATTGCTACTGATACTAGTCTACGTTATGCTATACAATTGATAACCACTTCGAATTTGGTTTGTCGTCGTCGCAAGGCTACTGAGGTGACTACTGAAGATGTAAAGAAAGTCTATTCGCTATTTCTCGATGAGAATCGTTCAAGTCAAATACTTAAAGAGTATCAGGATGAATATATGTTCAACGAAATAGAAGGCGAAACTAAAGGCACTGCGCGTCGTGATGTTGGCGGTGGCGATGCCATGGAACACTAAAATTAATTTAATTTTTAATTTTCCCCACCACAACATTCTCTTTTTAGCTATTTTAGTACATAAAATTTTAGACTAAAACTATATGTAACTACGCACCAAACCAACGTTTCCCACATTAATGCTACTATATACTGATTCATTTAAATAAAACAATAAAATATTTTGAGCAAAAATATATAAAAAATATAATATATTAGTTGTCTTTTATAATTAATTGTACCGGCACACTTACATAATTGCTCTTTGCAGTCTATTACAAATAGACATCTGGGCGCTATATTCGTGCTTAGAGTTTGACTAGCAAATAATTCCAAATGATATAATGTGCATAGAATATTGTAGAGTGTAGTGGTAGAGCGAATAAAACTTAATTTATATTATATAGTTCTTATTTTTTGTGTACTAATTAGACGCTTAGTAACCGACTATTGCTATAAAGCTGTCCTTTTTTTGTTTTTGTTTTTAAATTAACTTATAGCCAATGTGCTACATATTTCTTTTCCTTTTTTTTTTACAATAAAATCTACTTAATTCCTTTCATTTCAAAATTAATTTAGAATACTCATGCAGGCAGCAGCTGGCTTATATATATAAATAATTTTTTTTTGTTAAGTAAAATATTTGCCAAAATTTAATCCTCTTTGATGCCAGCAGTATTGTTATCCGTAGTGTTAGCGCCGCCGCCCACTATGGGCGATAAATCTGTGGCACCACTAAACGTACGCTGTTGCTCTGCACGCGCTGCTGCACGTTTTTGATATTTGTAGAGATTATATAGTGCAGCCCAAACAGCCATATAGATAAATCCAAAGTAATTAACTGCACCCATGACATTTATCCAACGATCAAATTTGAGATGTACAAATGCAATTAGGCACCAACCCATGTAGATGATATTATAAGATTTCATAATAATGAAATAAATTGCTTGATATAGTTTATTATTGTTTAACGCATCACCATAAACGGGCAACACTTCCTTTTTGTAGACGCTGGAAATCTATGAAAAAAATGAAATATTTAGTTAACATTTCTTTAAAATATAAATTTTTCTACGCACCTGTTTCTCGGTCGTTACAATCAAGAATTCCATAACAAATGTCATATAATAGCCACTATGCAAACCATGCCATATCGCTAGAAATGTTAATGCTGCTGCATAGCTTATATTACGATTATTCATAAACTTCAAACGTTTGTATATGTAATTTGCAACCCAATGATTTGTATTCACATTAAATGAACGCACATAATCTTCCATAGTGTGTCCACTTTCGAGCAAACTAATATGTACATTTGTACAGCCAGACCAATCCTCTTTGCCTTCAGCATTTTTGCCATTATATGTTATGCCGAAACAGATGAGTGCACCCTCGGTTACCAGCCAACAGAGTATATATTTGTATAGTGTAAATTTACCCCATAAACCCAAATATAGTAAACGTCGTATAAATCCTTCGTTGCGATATTCCGCACTCAGGAAATAATCATTTGGTAAATAGGCGCTACCCATTTGACTTAAACCCAAATAGAGCATGCCAACAGCTAAGCGACGCATGCCTGCATTAACGTTACCCGTATACGGTCGAAAATCGCCATTTGTAAATTTACTATAACGTCTGAATGGATATTGTGGTCCAACGAGAAAACTGCTTGGAAAATATGTATATGCCATTAGTTCCAATAGTGTAGGTACTTCATTGAGCGCATTTTCTTTTTGATCTTTCGATAGCTCTTCGACAGGTCTAGTGCCATCGGCTACATCAAAACCAAAGCCAATCATACGTAGCACAAGTATACAATGTGGCATTGTCCAAAGTATATCGTATTCATTGCTTGCCGTATAGTAGTAACCCATTATTAAATAGGTCGAATGAAAGATAAAATTTACAGTTAACATGCAAATTGGCCAACTGCGTAAGAGTTTGACGAAAATATAAGTTGCAAATATTGAGAGTATTGAATGATAAGTATCGCTGCCATAATTGAAAAAGCACAATGCCAGTCCACATGATGCAAAGTAAAGATGATGTAATGATTTATTTGAACTTTTCTCCACTGAGATTCTATAAAGTGCAGCAGCAGGGTAACCTGGAAAAAATTTAAAAAAAAAATAATGAATAAATATGAAACTTTTTTTTTATTAGCTTATAATTTTTTTTCTTTATGTAGAAACACGCAATTTAACAATAAAAAAAATATAGTTTGCTTAATGAACTTTGAAATTAAGTAACGAGACAGTTACGTGGCTAGGGAACATCGGGGCTATTCAGAGTACAATTTTTATTTACTTACGTTTATGGTAAGCTAGACATTTGAAATTTAAACTGAAAATGGTTCTTGGAACCACAAATAAATGTCAGATGTAAATAAACATTTACGACAAAGCTGAAACATTCGATCTAAGACATATTGGTATATTTTTAGGACTATCATAGGTATTCTCCATAATGAATCTGGTGTTCCTATATTACGAAGTTTTCATACAAAAACTTTGGTTGGTTTACAGATCTGCTGTATACCATGTAAACTTCGGAAACAGTGGTCGAAACGGTCTAAAATTTTAGTGCAATATTAATCTATTATACTAAGCTTCTACTCTGTAGCTGCGTATTTTGTCATTTGGTTAAAAATGTGCAGAGGTCTGTTCACGTTGTGCTTTAGAGAAGCATAAGTAATTGTGTCTGTTTCATAATTGGGAAGTTTTCAAGTGTCACAGAAGTTAGTGTATGTCTGCAAACTACTTTTCTTTAGGATCAAAGCGAAGTATGTGAAATACAACACAAGGTGCATCCTTTGAAGTATACAATAATGTACTGTTTTAATAATTTAAACGCTATTTACTAGCTTCAAAAAAAAGCAAAATGACTGACAAAGAGCAAACAATTAAAATCGAATTATATTGATTTTTAAATCATTTTGGCACGCAAGAAACTTCAGAACATTTTCTTACCCCCTGCCAAGACGCTGCCAGTGATTTCATTATGATACTTACCTAAAAATAATGTAAGTAGTAAACGCATAGCCTCTTCAGGTGCTCCAGCCCAATTGGAAAATGAGCTCATAAAGCCCAATTCTATGCCTTCAGCTGCCATTTTGTTGAATTTTTAAACTGTGTCAAAGATAAATAAAAAATAGACTTTAATAGAATAAAATTAGTATTTAAATAGACTTTGTGCTTTTATTATTGTTAATGTTGTTGTTGTTATTATATTATATAAATGAAACTTGCATTATTTAATCAAATACGCTGTATGATTAAAACAAACGTATTTTTTTTTTTTAAAATATGTTATTAACCTTTGACTTAGATAAAATATTTATATTTTTTTTTTTTTTTTTTTTGGTCAACTTTAAATTGTACACAGCTGCTACCACAAGCAGCTTTTATAACAGATTTTAATGACGCAAATAAAATTCATTCATTACGATTGATAAGCCTTACGAGCGAAGCAAGCACGCCGTTGTATGACAAAGTAGTTTATTGGGTTATCAAAAGTTATGCATATGGCGCATGACTTTTTTTATTTAAATGTTTATAATTGTAATATAAACATTTACAACACAAATATTGATTGCAAGTTTTTAACGTAATAATAACAACAAACAACAACAACAAATACAAAATCACACCGAGTACACAAGACCTTGTGAACTTTTGTGACCTTCACACACTTATTTTTCTATGCACAAAAATATGTTTAAATTATTTAGTTAGCATACATTTTTTTTTTTTTTTTTTTTTAAATAACGCACCTTTATCCATACACAACTAATTTAGGAAAACTTAATTCCAAAAATCATTAAAAAAAATGTTTCCTCTTTTTTTTCTCTTGTTTTTCACTTTATAGAAACGGAACAAGTGTGAACCAAAACAGCTGAAGCTTTGAAGTTTGAAGCCTCAGAAAAAATTTTAACGGCGTTGCCAAATATGATTTGAGATTTAGGTTTCACCAAATGCATTTTTTAGCATTTTTTTTTAAACATGCGAAAATGTAATACATTTTTTAAAATTTGTTTTGTGTAATTAAAAACATAATTTTTTCTCACTTTGAAAAATCGAGAATTTTTTGTATTATTCTTTTTGCTTTGTTTAAGCTAAAGTATTTCGTTTTTATTTACATACACAATTTTAATATAAGAAGTAAACATATTTTCTGCACTCTTCTATTACAGTTTTCTTTCAAACTAAACAAAACTTAGGAAAATATGTAAGCAAATAAATTTTACTATGATATTTGTAAACAGCGCAGTTCATCGTTTGACACACTGTGCAGCATAATAAAACTGTAACACAAAACAAAATCAGCTGTTTGATTTGTGAACTTTGCTAAATGTTATAAATGCGTCAATTAGCATTAACATGTAACGCCGTTGCTAACGTAAATTAACGGCGCAGCTTAACAATTAAACTAAACAGATTTGTTTATAAAAAAAATAAAGTAAAAAATAAAAAAACAACTCAATAAATTAATATTAAACAAAAAGTTAGTAACAAATTAAGCAGCAATAAATCAAAAACATTTGCAGCATTTAAACTAAATTATAAAAAAAATTTACTACAACAGACCCAAGTACAAATTTAATTGGTTTACGTGTCATTTGCATTAATTTCACTTAATGCAACTTTTATTACAGCATAACAACACAACAACACTGCATGTCTACACAGCAAACTGGCAGCCAATATGCGTCGCAACAACAATTATCCCTATCAACCGCTCAACCAATATCCTAGTAGCGCCGGCGCCGCTCAAACAGCTCCACAGGCACACGATGAATTGGAAGCGGAAAATGAACGTGCCGCTGAGGAACTAAAACAAAAAATCGGTGCACTTAAATCGCTGACCATTGATATTGGTAATGAAGTACGCTATCAGGATAAATTATTACGTGGCATTGATGATGATATGGATCGTACCGGTGGCTTTTTAGGCAATACAATGACTCGTGTAGTACGTCTGGCAAAGCAAGGCGGTGGCTCACGTCAAATGTGTTATATGTTTCTATTTGTGCTCTTTGTATTCTTTTTATTGTGGATTGTTTTGAAATTTAAGTGAGTTAAATTTTTTTTTATATAAATTTATTTATGCGTTATGCTTCTTAGAAGTATTTCGCATGCAAATTCCTTTTAGAAATATACTTTTGTTTTTTTTTTTAATATATATAAAAAAGTAAATTTTTTTTTACAAATAGTATATTTTCATTATAGCAAAATATATTTATATATGTTTTTATATATTAAGTGTGTACAAATAATTGAAAAACTTAAAACTAGTTAAAATTAAAAAAATATTTGTTAGTATTTTTTTTTTTTTATAGAGGCTTATTTTTTGTTAGACATGAAACGTTTTTAATTTTTTATTGCGACGACTAAAATCTTGTTCCTCAGTATCTGTATCAGTCTCTTCACCATCCAGATAATCACCAGAATCTAATGCATAATCGTTTTGCGAATTTTCAATGTAACGTACTAAAAAAAATAAAAATATTCAAGTTTATTTAATAAAAAATTTAATTTTTTTAATCGCTTACTTTGTGAATCGAGTACAGCATTTTGTTTTTTAGCTCATCAATATCCTTTTGGCTTTCTGATATTTTTCTACGCATTACCTGTATGCATTCGGTGGTTTTCTTTAGTATTTGTGCACGGCTTGCCTAGAGCGTATGCATAGAAAAATTATTTATAAATATATCAACTCAATTTTGTAATTAATTACGCACCTTTTCGCCTTTTAACGTGGGCACTGCTTCACGTAGATTTGTAAAGCTTTCCTTTATATGATCTCTTCTTTTTCGTTCTAATGCGTTGTGATGTGCACGTTTTTCAGCCTAAAAAACGTAATATTGAATTAAAATTAATTATAACAAGGAAAAACGTTAACTTCGGTGGAATCAAAATACCCATTAAACAACAATTCAATAGTTTATATGTTCATCAGGGGCTTAGATTATGGAGACTTTATGCTATATTAGCCCGATCCTTACCATATCGATAGTGTTCACTTAGGCGGACAATGGAGTTGATTTTACCAAATTTTTATTGGATTCATTTAGAAAAAATAAATGTTTTCATACAAAAACTCGAAAATGGGCGGTAAATTTGTATGGGGGCTATACGTAAAAATGGGCGTGGCATCTTGATTCTGACATACAAATTGCCTAGGACCAAAAAAGCTTAAGTTTAAAATTTCATGTCAATATCTTAAAAAATTCTGAGTAAAATGCATCTCAACAAGCAGACGGACATGGCTAAATCGATTTGTCTCATCGAGTTGATCAAGAATATATGTACTTTGTGGGGTCTCCCAATCTTTGGCCGAATTTTCTCTTGTTTGTATACATCCTTAGTTCGTTCAGGATAATCTAAATGATTTTTTTATATATACAGTAGAATCCGGTTATAACGACTCCGCTTATGACGACCGACCGGTTATAACGACAAAATATGATGGCTTGCTTGATCCCATACAAGCTCGTAGGGAACTACTCCCTTCGGTTAGTCTGACGTCCGAATATAGCGACGTAAATCGTCGGTCCCTTGGTCATAGTTATAACCGGATTCTAGTGTACGTATATAATTTTTGATACAAATGACAGCGAAATAGACGCACGGAGTAATAAACAAATATAGAGACGAAGAGACAGACGGACAGACCTTTGCACAGAGACGGACAAAGCACAGAAATCAACCGACCTTTAATTTTTTTTGTTGCTTTTAAAAATGCTAGTTCGTTTCGGAGAATGGTTTACTAGGTAGTTAATGCTATCATATAGTAGGTAGCATGAAGGACGGAGATACTGGCGGACGGACGGACGTTCATGAGTGTAACGAGTAAAACTTACACTAACAAAATTCGGTGTCATAAAAATGATTAGTTTCTGTATTTCGTTCTTAAGTGAAATGCCAAATCTCAATGCATGCACCGGACAGACAACGTGCGCAGCATTTTTACTACCAACTTTTGTTTGGCTTTTCATTGCATAAAGAAGAAGACTAATTCTCTCCTTCTCATTCATACACATTTAACATGCTTGAAAGCGTATTGAACTTTCTTGAATGGCAGTGACGTCACAAATGTTTGTGTTTATATTTTTCGTTTTGTAAATTGTCTCATTTTTTTTTGTTGCTGCATAAATTCTGCGTATTTTTTTTTACCTGCGTAAAATTTGCAGTGCTTGATTGTCGTTGGGAAGAGGAAAGTCCATTATCCGAATCAGCATCATCCTGAAATGTTTATTTATTTTTAGTTAGGTTTATTTTTAGCTGTTATCTGTGTTTCATATTCATATATATGTATGTATATATTTCTATATACATTTGTACATATGTATATAAATAATGCGCATAACAATTTCAAAAGCAACCACTTTCACGTGCTGCGCTTTTTTTTTTTTTTTTTTTTTTTTTTTTGTTTATGCTTTTGCTGTTGTTGTATTTTTACTTTGTTTTTCTATTTTTCTTTTCTTACGTCACTCTCGATATCAATATCACGATCATCGTCGCTTAACATTATTTTTTTATTTTATTGTACACTAAATTCTTGTTTTACGTTTTTTTTTTCAAACAATTATAAATTATTTTCACTTTGAACTTAATCCTAAAGATATTTTGGTTTCGTGTAGGTGTGGAGTACTTAAAATGAAATATAAAAATCTACATACCTACAAATACAAAACAACCACAGCAACAACACACGTGTAGAGTTGTATTCGGCGCAGTGCTTAGCAAGTGGACAGTTTTATTTTTGCTTTTGCGTGGTGAAATTATGATTTTTTTTTTGTTTACATACACGTGTGCATGCATTTGTACACTGCGAGAAAAATAATTGTTTTAGTATAAAGTTTATATTTTGAAGGTTTCTTTTCATTGGAATACTTGAATGAATAACTAGAAAAGATTTTTTTAGTCATTAAAAAAATTGAAAAAAACTGAAAAATACAATGAATCTTTTGTTTAAGGTTTTTTTTTTTTATTTGGTAGCTTTTTGCAAATTGTAATATTTTATGTAGAAGTAAAAACTAAATTTTTAGCATTCCTCATTTTTTCTATATTATAGCTGAAACCACATTTCGATTTTACGAACTAGTTATAAATGTTCAATTTTATATAGAAGTTAATTTATTATTAATTTCATAAATATTTCTCTGTTTTTACGTTTTTTTTTTTTTTTTAAAATTTGTTTTCAACCTATCCATTCATTTTTTTTAGTGTACAGCGCATTGTACATATATTGTATTCACTCGCACCTATGCAAAACAGCATCACTTTCCATTTATACGCATTGGCATATATTTACACACATATACAAACATTCACATATATATTTTTGCTTTAGTGACAACTAAACGCATTTTCAGACATACACTCACTCATGGCTTTTCCAACCTCCAGTGCGCAACAAGGTATTTACATACGCGTTTCCAAAAATTTTCTTTTTTTATAAATTAATTTAAAAATTTACATTTGCAGCTGAAACAAATCGCAAAATCTTAGAAGATATACAACTGAAAAAACAACAACTATTACAAAAAGGTGCTGCACCTGGCGGCATCATTATAAGTCCAAACATTATTAGTCAACCGACCACAACGACCCAGCTGCTGGGTCAAACAACAACGGATTTTCTACTACCAAATGTAGGTGGACCATTGACGGTTCCACGTCTTGCATTCAATCCGACAAGCTCCACGACGCTGGGTTATTTCATACAACAAGATTCATATTTTGGTAACAGTTTTATACCGGTGCTGCCGCGTTTAGAACCGCAAACGACGCAGCAACAAAACGCAACGAATCCTAACGCAAAATAGACAAAAAAAAATTATTCTGATAAAAATAACAACAACAACAACAATGGCACGCATGAAACTAAAAAAACTGGAGGAGTATTTGCAGAGTGTAGACGCTTTTGAAAAGCCAAAAATTAAATTGGAACAATATCCAACACCGCCACATATAGCTAGCTGTGTGCTATATAATATACAAGCAAAATACGGTGATATTGAGGGACATTTGGTTGGTGATTTAGGTTGCGGTTGCGGCATGTTGAGCATTGGTGCATTTCTGCTGGGCGCACAGTTAACCATTGGCTTTGAGATTGATAGTGATGCGCTGGATGTAAGTAACGTGTTAGACGACGCTTTGTTTGTTTGGTTTAAATATTAATTGTACTAATTTCCGTAGATCTTTCGCTATAATGTTGCCGAAATGGAATTGCCCAATATTGATTGTGTACAGGCAAATGTATTGGAATTGGCCGATACGAAATGGGAGAATACATTCGATACTATTGTAACAAATCCACCATTTGGTACTAAACATAATGCCGGCATGGATATGCGTTTTGTTGAGTGTGGTGTACGTTTGGCCACCGGTGCTGTCTATTCGCTGCATAAGAGCTCAACACGGTAAGAAAAACTAATTAAATGAGATGTTGTAGTGGAATGATTTTATTTTGATTTTTAATCTTTTTTTTCAGTGATTATGTACAGAAAAAATCCAAGGAATGGGGCGCACGTGGCGAAGTTGTTGCTGAACTAAAATATAATATAGAAGCTAGTTATAAATTTCATAAACAAAAATCCGTAGATATTGAGGTGGACTTTTGGCGTTTCGATGTCAGTGAAAAGGAATTGTAGTGCATTTAATTTAATGTAATAAATTAAATATTAGTTTTATATTTATATATTTGTTTGTGTCGTGAAGCTGTGTAGTTGGCACTAATAGGGACATAGGCTTAAGTAAATAGAGTATTTGGCTCTAGGTCTCTATCCACTACTAGAAGAACAACGCTAGCTTATCTAAGATCTGGCTGGAAACTCTAACGCATCATCTAGTAGAAGCGTACCATAACAGCTGCAAACCATCCATTAGTAAAAAGATATTCAAGCCCCTAGGTGGAATTCCAAGCTAAAGGAACAAAGGAAAGAGTTACAAGAGATTTTCAGACTCGTCAAACAGGCAGCGGAAGAAATCGTCTGGGACGAATATAGAATCAGACTACGAAACTTTAAAAGATAAGTTCGAATAGCCAAGAGAGACTCCTGGAGAACCTTTTGCTTTGGCATAGAGAAGGTCTCTGACCATAGCATTAATAGTTTTTGCTTCAGAATCATGTCTGGAGTTAACAACATCTGCACAGATGGCACTCCATGACATGTCATTTGGCAGCCCGGAATCTCTTTGCAACCCAGCTATCTCAACAACCGCAAAGTTGAGCGGATCAGATCGTTGAAGACATCCGAAACCGGGTGACAGTGGTAGGGACTATATTAGTTTCGGCAACCTGAGGAAGTTCTTTTCAAATTGTTTTTTTTTTTTCTATAAGCCCAACATCATCATCATCCACAAGCCCCAAGTCACCAGTTCCTACTTAAATCTTTCAGCTAAAGGGTACCAAATCCTTCCCGGCCTAAGTCATTTTATCACGAAAATAGGGCAACTCAGAGTCGACCTTTCTTGACTGCATCGAATTCTTTCTTTTCAACACATTAAGTTATCCAAGGACAATGTAACACGCCAACACCAATTACTAGCAGCAAAAAGGATAAAGGTTTGTATGTAGCACAAAATATCATCTAACAAGACAGTTTGGTGGTTGTTGTGACAAAGTGACAGACAAGTAACACCTGCCAAAGTGCATTCATGTCACGAATTATAAAAAGTTTTCGAATATAAAAAAAAAAAAAAAAAAATAAGTTTCCGTAACTTAGCAACCATTGAGGCAATTGTTAAATTTTTAAAATTTTCAGAATAATTTTCTCATTTAGTAGCGTAGCTTCTACGAATTAGTAACAACGAATCTCTTGAAGAAAAAAATATTTTAAAAAAAATATGGTTAATTTTGTCTTTCCGGAAGAATTGAGCTACTTCATTGAGAGCTTGCGACCATTCTCCATACTGGAAGTTGGTTCCGCCAAATGGCTTGATGTGCACGAAATGATTGTCAAATTAAGCCAGCAGGCCATACTCGAAGCAGCCGAACATCGCGAAGAGGAGGTCAAGGAGTTTCTCATTTCGCGTGATAAACTTAAAATACTCATACATGAGGCATTTGCCGTTTTTCTCTGGAAGACACGTGTGCTGCCCTATTTGCTTGAAACCGATCCCAATCCGCATGCAACATTTCTCATTTATACGGTGTTCTTTCATGAAGCTGCATGCATTTCATTGCTCGATACTGCACTCTTTCATGTCAGCGGCTGTGAAATGTTACAAAGTACTTCACTGGATCTCATCGACTATTGTGCACAGGCAGTGGCGCAGGTTATTGGCTTGGTAAGCATGGGCTATCATGAGAATGAATCGAAGATTGATGTTGACGAATCGGTGCTTACGGAAATGGAGCGTCAGAAGCGTGATTTAATCTATAAGATTGGTTTGCGTTGCATCTCAATACTCAACTATTTGGCGGATAATGCCGCAGCGTTGCCGACTAGCGCAGTGCGACGCATGGTGGTGACACATGATATACCATGGCTTATGGTTGACTTGCTATGCTTTCGTCCATGGCAGCGTAGCATTAGCAAGGGTTTGCAAAAGTTTATAGGTGCGTAGTCAAAGTTGTTTTTGTGTTAAAATTTTTCTAGTTTTTAAAAAAATTATTTGCAGAGGAAAAATGGGTTTTTGTACCCAGCAATGAAATGGCCAAAGTTGTAAAACCCGAAGCACAAGCTTGGTTCTGTTTACGTCAATTGCTGCTGAATCCAAAAGTTATGGAATCCTATCCGCTAAATCGTGAACGTTGCGAACATTTGGGCAAAACATTAGGCATGCTACACGAAACTTTACTCGATCAGTTACCACCACTGATCGAACTCAAACAATTTCTTAGTCGCATGAGCGTCGTTTGTAGCCAGCAGGATGCTAGTAGCTCAAGCAGCGCTAAAAGTAATTTAATACTTGAAGAAATACCCGAAATACGTGAAGCGCTTATGGTACAAGCCGAATGTGATGGTGGCTTTATACAGATTGCGCTCGAGCAGGAGCAGATTTTCTTAAACAATGATAAAGAGCACATTTTAGAGCTTGCACAACGTTTGAGCAGCGCATATAGCACTGATCTATTGGCTGAAATGGAGCAGCAGCAGCAGCAAGTGTCTGATAGTGAGCAGCAAGTTACAAGTGACGCCGTGGAAACTGGTGCTGGCGGTGATGCAGCAGACGACAATCAATTCAAATGTGGCAAATGTCAGCTGAAAGCAGAGAAGAAATGCGCCAATTGCAGGCTGGTCTACTATTGCTCCAAGTGGGTATATGCGGCTGTAATTTATTTGGTTTTTCTTTTTTATTGCTTCTTGCATCTTTTTAGAAAATGTCAAAAGGAAGACTGGCCGCAGCACAAGCTCAAATGCAACAAGCTCTAAACGCAAATATTTTTTCCATAATTTTCTTTGCTATAATTTTTAAAAATAATTAAAATAAATGTTGCACACAGCGTATACTTAGTTTACAAATTGGATTTTATAGTTTTCTTGTATTTTTAAATCTTTTCTTTAAAAAATTTCATGACAGTCACACAGCATGATGTTCTTAGCAGTATACAATTCTATATATACGTGCGTCTGTCCCTCTGTAACACACACACTAACTTGTTGTTGTTCTTAGCATATTTTTTTGATAACGGCGTGATACACTTTTTAACTGTTTTGTCTCAGATGCTCCTTGACAACATCCAATGCTGGTGTCTCCTCACCGAAATCCTTAATGACAACAACAGAGCAACCGCATACCTTACGTGGTTTGCCCTCTTTGTCAATTTTGCACAGACCAGACCATTCGCCGAGTTTCTTGTGCGAATCGACGCGGATCAATGGAATCTGATGTTCGTGGCACAGAGCAGTGACAAGCTTCTTGTAGTTGGGCTCATCGAAAGACTCAGCAAGAATAGCAAGTACAGCTTGGCGTCTGTTTGGAGAGAGAGAGAATGGAAGTGTGAAATTATTAATAGTTCAAAAACTAAATAAAATATATACATTTTTTTTTTTATTTAAAATCAGTAATTGGAAGATTATAATCAATGTAAATTCATAAACACGGACCAATTAATATCATCAGTAAAGGCTACACAACTTCGCTGCGCAGCGTGTTTTTTTTTTGGCGGCGCAGAGGTAGCAGCGTATTTACACTTTGTTATTTTTTTTTTTAACTTACTTGTCCAAAGCTTTGCATGCTTGATGAATACCGTGCACGAGACCATCAGCAATCAGTGACTTCTTGAGTACTTCTTGCAGCGCGGTATTAATATCCATAGCGGCACCGAACAACGGGCGCGGCGGAGGGCACATCTCTGTTGTTGTCAAATATGAAATTGAACAATTTTATTATAAATTAAAACATTTTCTAAACAAATTTTTAATTACAATACATTTTAGCACACATTATTAATCAGTAATTGGAAAATTTATAATCAATGTAAATTCATAAACACGGACCAATTAATATCATCACAAAAACACTTTACAAAAAAAAATTCAAACTGTTTACAATTTCATTTTTACAAATAAAATAAAAAAACTTACACATCAACGTCGGCCATTATTTAAGAGTATAGTCGTCGCTGCACTGAAATTGTAAATTAAAAACCATTTTAATCAAGTGATGCACGACATATTCTAAAATATAATTCAGCCTTTAGCGGCTTCTAAAAATTCATTGCTTTCGTACCTATTTGACAACCGGAAAGAAAGAGAAAGGTAAGGAGCGCTACAACAACTGTCGACATGCTGTCAAAATGAAATGTCAAAATGTTAACAGTGCTGTAAACAGTACAACAGTAACACTATGCAACACTTAAATTGTGACATATTTTGGTTGGCAGCACTGATTGCTACAATAAAAAAAAAAAAAAGAAGAAGAACAACCCCGACCACAAAAGAACAAAAAAAAAAAAGAACGAACGGCGTATAAAAAAACTAAAGCAGCTAATTGATTTAATTAATTTCTAAGCAAAATTAAATTCTGCATTAATATAAACATGTCAAATAGCAATACAGATACGGGTGATACATTTTATAGTACCACGACGCAGCTAAATACGCAGGATAATAATGACGCTGCTGCCGGTATTGTTTCAGCAGCAGAGCCGCGTGAATCGCTGGTGTGTAGCTTTAAAATAAAAAATATATCATTTTCACTTCTTTAAAACACAATTAAAATTTATTAGATAACCACTGCGGTTAATTTTCTACAAAATTCCAAAGTACGCCATACAACATTATTGCAAAAGCAGCAATTTTTACGGTCCAAAGGTCTGACGGCGCATGAAATACAATTGGCTTGCGAACGTGCTGGTGTCTTTTCACAGGATCCAAATTCTACCGTTATAAATATGGGCATTAGCGCACAGACACATTCACAACTGGCATTACAGCCACGCAGCGCATTTGAACGTTTACGTGAGCTGCTCAACTCGGTGGCATTGTTTGGTGGCGCAGCCTATGCCATTTATTACTTTTGGAAGGTAATATTATTTTTTTTTCCGTTGTTTTTTTAATACATTAACTTTTTTTTTTTTTTAGAAATACATTGAACCATTTCTTTTTGGCAAAAAGAAAAAGAAACCAATTGACACTGCTTTAGAGGATATCGAGAAAAAAGTCGATACACGCATTACCGAAGTTGGCAAAGATTTGGAAGAACTTAAGGATACATTGTCCTCACAACAACGTGAACATGCGCAAACATTAAGTCGTGAATTTAGTAATTTTCGTTGCGATTTAGAGGCTATTAAGGGTTTATTGCTTAATCGTAAACAATTTGCATCACCACTGACATCGGTTGCAGCGGGTCCATCTATACCCGCTTGGCAATTAGCCTCATCACCGCATCATCATCGTCATTTACATAGTCAATCGGATGATAATGAAAAAGCTGATGATGCTGGTTCCGGTTCAGGTTCATCCGAAACTGAAGTTGTTACCAAAAATAGTGATTCCAGTTTAGAGATTATGTAAGCGCCGCCGACGCGTCGTAGGGTCAGGCTATAGCAAACTCTCAGCTTTAACTCAGTATAAGTTTTTTTTTTTTTTTTTTTTTTCTGTAAAGAGGCCAATAACTAAGCATGCAGCTAAGTTGTACAAAACTTAGCAGTTAAACTAACTGTTTGCTTAGTTCAAGTACTGTAGAACCTTAACTAGTTTAACGCTGCAAATTGCCTACAAACTTGCTCATAATTCTTATTTTTTTCTTTTGTATGTATAGTTTTAATCAAAAAAAAAAATATAAACCACTTTGCTTTATGTCTCTATGCAATGGTTTATTATTTTTTTTTCCTTTTGTTTATTGTATATTTAGTTTTTTAATTGACAGGTTTTTCTTATCTTGTAATACTTCCGTATCGCATTGCTTTGTCAAGTTTAAGTCCAAAGTTTAGCATTATATAGCGTCAGTCAGTCAGTCAGTTAGCGAGTCGGTTGGCTCATTATACCTAAGACCCACTCTGACTACACAACTGGTTTATATACAGTTTTGTGTTTTAGCGTTAATACTAATTAATCTAGTATGAAACAAGCATATAATTCAAATATAAATAAATCAAAAATAAAATGTTAATTTTAATAGAAATAAAAAAAATTGATGTGTCTATAATTAATTTATAATATATCCTTTAATACCACCCATAATTCTCCCAGTTAAAACAGTAGCATTATTTTATTTTATGATTATTTTTATTGTTAAACGTTTGCGGCGCGTGTATACGCATAGAGTTTTAGGTTTCTATTCCGGATTAATTTTATTTATATATATTTAATTATGTATATTCGCTAATTGTTTTCTTTTTTTCGCTACATGGGTTACATTGCCTAGATGTGTGGGTATGTGTGTGTGTGAATGTATTTCGAGGTGACAACAGTGGTTCAATATGAGTTAAAATTTGACGAAATATTTTTAAAGCTTTAAAAAAATCCATCTAGTTTAATAATAAAAAAATAGATTTATTACTTAACAACAATTTTTTTCTTTTTACCAAATTCGTTTGATGAGGAAAATTCGCTTTTCTGGCTAAAATAAAGGGAACTATTTATTTTGAGAGACCTTTGTATTTTTTACTCCTCTGAATAAAATATTCAAAAATGACTTTTTGTAAATGTTTTAAGTCTTGAAGCTTTGAAATCTTGTGTCTGATGTTATTTTTATAATTTTTGTTTAGTCACTTCATAATCTCCTGCGTAGAAATTTCTTTTTTCAAGCATACTAGAAGTAATTTATAACTTTCATAATTTTTAAAATAACAGCATCATTTAACTGCTTCTAAGAAGATTAGATTTATTTGGAAACCCCACAAAGCTTAGAGATCAACGCCATTTTTTTTATCTAATATTTTCAAATTTCATTTTGATTAGATAAAAATTTTGTGGCTTAGGAAAATTAATATTTTTTTGATAATATTTGCAATTCAACAGACTTTTTTGTACAATTAAAAAATAAAATAATAAAGAAAATTAAAAAAAATTAATAGTTCTAATTCTAAAAAAATAATGGTTTCACATAAGAAGTACTTTTTTCCATAATTAAAATACATATATAATTTGAAAATAATTTATTTTTCATAAAAAAAAAAACCACAAAAACGAGCTTTCGATAAGTATGTGGGCTCATGATGCAATTATATCAGGTGAAGTACTCCGGAAGTTTTCGGTTACATAAATTTGAAAACTTTGTTTATGGTGAATTATATTAAATTTCACCATGACAGAAGGGAGTAAGATACGAGAAAAGATAGTAAGCAAACATTTTATTTTTCAGCTGTACGCACAAAATCAAGAAGCAGAAAAATTGACATTTATAAAGGTGAAATTATATAAATTCACCAAAATATGTATAGTCAACAAAATTTGTTACGAAATTAGAAAGAGACGGCGGCGGAATACGTCACATCATGTGTGGACTATATGCTATAGTAACTCGATCTTTGATATATGGGCTGTCATTTTTAAACAATTTGACGTGTATATATTTATAAATAATAACTTTTTTTTTATAAAAACTCAAAAATGTGTGGTAGCTTAGGTATGGTGCTATGCTTAAAAATTAGCATAGTAGTTTAGTTCCAACGTGTAAATAGCCGGGAGCTAGAAAAGCTTTAGTATCGAATTTCAGCTCAATAGCTTTACAACTGAGTGAATAAAACGACTACGGACATGGGTAGATCGATTCTTTGCGTTGAGCTACTCAAGAAAATAGTTTTATACATAACTGTGTGGTACTCGAACTCTAGGCACCAATCGACTGTCTAATTCTCTCGAACGCCAATATGTGTACTTCAAGGTTTTTAGATGTTTGACAACACTTTTATTTAAATTAAAATTTTTATAAAGAAAAAAAAAAAAAAAAAATTTTTCACTGATAATAAAAAAACAAAATAAATAAAAATTTGTTGTTTTTAAAGTTTATAAATTTTAAAACTTTTTAACTCATTTTAAACCACTGTACCATTAGTGTTTTGTTTTTTCTTCTTATTGTATATTCATTCTTATTGTATAATTTTATGTGTTTGATTTTTTTTAGTGAAGTGTTTTTCTTTTTTTTTTTTTAATATTTTGTGTTTTAAAAACATTCTTTAATGATTTCGCTAATTGGAATATTTTTTGTGGTACATACATATGTATTTATGCATTTACTTATTAACTAAAATGGATTCGAAATTTATGTTTAATATTTTATTTCTATAACATTTTTTTTTTGTTATATTTTTTATGCTTCATTTTAAAATGTTTAATTTTTTTTTTCTTAAATTATTAAGCGGAAGATTTAAATATTTTATTTAAAAAATTTCACGCTATTATTTCTTACTTTTTTTTGTTTGTTTCAATTTTAAAAGGAAATTCGTTTTATTCAGTTTTTGTTTTTTTAATTTACATTTAAAGTTTTTTTTTTATTTTATTTAAATTTTATGCCAGTTTATACCAATTACTTAAATAATAAAAATTAAATCAAAATATAACTTTCATATTTATTTTATAATAAATTTTTAACATATTAGCAAAAAAGAGCTTTAAATATATTTATATTTATGTATATTGTATTATTTTAAAATTTAAACAAAATATTTACAATTGTACTTGGTTTTTATTATTTATAATTTTAGTTAAAGTTGTATCTATATAATTTGTTTTTTTTATATCAAAAAGATATTATGCAAAATAATTAAGAGCTTAAAATAATATGTATTTTTTAAATATTTTTTTATATATATACTTTATATATAGAAATTTTATTTATATGTATAGATCTATTTATTTTTTTTTCTTTTTAGTCAAAATAGTATTCAGGAATAAGGAGCACAATTTAGCAAATTATATTTGTAAAGCTGCTGCTTAGTTTAAAAACAAAACAAAATAAGAAACAAATTCCAATGTGCAAAATTTGTGTGTGTGTGTGTTTTAAGAAACTTTTAGCTTATACTATTAATAATATTTATACCAAACTAAACACATTTTTTTTGTAAATCAATTAATTAAACATCAAAAGAAAAAAATCAACGCGCTGCACTAGACAACAAATGGCGTTTTAGTGCTACTACAATATATATAACTAAACCAGTGGTACTTGTACTTGTATGCCCACCACTGATCGGACCTACTACACTAAACAAACTAATAAATTTTAAACTGCCGAATTAATAACCGTTTGCGCTGTAGTTGTTGCATTTATTGTTGTTGCATTTGTAGCATTATTAGCAACAACATTTGTTGTTGCTGCTTGATGACCACTGCTTGCAACAAGATTTGCAAATGCTGCTGCTGCGCTACTTGTTGTTGCCGTTGCTGTTATTGACACAGCACCGGAACTTTCATGATATCCTGTTGTTAACGGTGCCGGTGACAAAGATAAAGACGAAGATGGTGAAGAACAATCGCTTGCAATCGGTGAGGCGGCAACCATATTACTGCTGCTATTATTACTAATCGTAGGCGGAAATTGTGTTGGTGTATGTGGTGATAATGGTGGTATCGGTGATGATGAAGCTGCCGATGATGTAGATGGTGAAGCAGAACCTATTGATAATGCTACATTTGTATTAGCCACTGTTGCTATTGCAGCTGTTGTGCTATTTGTTGCTGTTGTATAGGCAGCGCCACCGTGTAACGAATTATTTGAATTGGTGTGCGTTGCTGTTGTTGTGGACAATGATGACGTTGATGATTTTTCTGATTGCGCTGCAGCTGCTGCTGCGGCAACAGCAGCGCGTTCACGCTCACGATCACGTTGCGGTCGAAAAGCTTCACGTAATGATTCAACGCGATTCTCATTTGGACCCCAACGTGCGTAACCAGCGCTATTCTGTAGCCAGACAACTTGTGTGCCTTGCATGCTCTTGACCAAAACATCAGTTCTGTTTTTAAAAAAAAAAAAATTTATTAAAACAAATATTTTTTCTTTTGTAAACAGCAAACACTCACTTGGACATCATATGTTGATAGCCATGTCGATATTCATGCGCCATGCCAAGCACTACCATGGAACGTCGCTTATAGATGCATTCCTCTAGTTTAGTTATGCTCTTCCATTCGGGCAAGAAGACAATGAAGCTGTTTTTATAAAATGCTTCTTATTTAATTTATATAATTAAATTAATTTATTATTTTTTACGCACCTCAGTGGCTCCATAGTATCGCTTAGTAGCTTTTCAATGTGCGTTAGTGTTGCTTCAATAAGTTCCTCACAGTGTGGTGGATTCACTTGAAATGAGCCAGACACTGGTTTAAAATCCAAAAATGGTCTAAAAAATAAATGTTGCATTAAAAAAACATTTCATTTTTGATTTTATAAACTTGGTAGCAGCCTACCCTCTGGAACCAAAATATGCATCCGTGTCAGCAAACGCTGAGCAATATTGCCGAAAATATGAATTAAATGGCGAAGCAAAACATTCAAAGCTTACACCGAAATGTCTGTGCAATGTCTCAAACACTGGTACTGGCAACGATGCCTGTGTCGACTCTGCCTCCTGTGATGAGTTTAGTGTATTGCCCAGAAATGTTTGATAACGTTTAAGCAGACACCAAACGCGTCCAACAAATAAATCAAATTTTTTATCATCGAAGCAATTATGCCGATAGAGCTGCTCTAATTTTTGTAAATAGGTCAAATTAATGTACTGCGCATCCGGCTGATTTAGCGTAGCTGCCGTATATTTTATAATCATATGATCACGATCCTGCACATACTCAATGGGTGGCATACGTGGCGAAGGCACCGCAAATTGTATTGGATAGCACCATACCTTCTTTAAATGTAGTGGCGGCTGTGGTGGCGTTGGTTCTGGTATACCGTGCTCCTTTAGTAGCTGCATATGGCGTTCACGTATTTTACGTGCATTTTCCGTTGATAGATGAAAGATTTTAACGCAAAGCGCTTCAACTGAACTTTTAACCGTTTCAATCAAATGTGGCTCACATTGACGTTTCAAATGTGCCAGACGATCTTGAAAATCTTCATAGCTTGCACCGACGGTACGTCGCAGCCATTGAAATGTATCTTCAACATTCCATTTAACCACCTTCTTTGATTCCGGTGGTGCTGAACGTGCTTCGATTATTTGTTTAGCTGCTTCGGCATAACGTGATAGCTGTTTACGCGCATCGCCTGTAAATTTAGGCTTTACAATCTTAATCGGTATATCGGCCATAATTTCACGATACATAGAACTTGAGATTTCCGGTATACAATTGCTGGGCAAGAGCGGATCAAAACCAGTATCAGTAACTTTACGTTCCATCAGCCAACGATTGAATGAATCTCGCGGTGCTTTAATATTTTCACGACGCATGCATAAATCTTCATAGGTTTTCATTAGTTTCATAGTGAATGCAGCACGTAGTGCTTCAATTTCAGGATGTGGTTGTGGCAACAACGTAGGCGGACGCTCTACAATTACTGCATTAGTATTAACTTCCAAATCCCAAGGACCGGCAAGCACAAATTTCTTTAATGGTGGACCACCGCCGTGTGGATGATGATGATGCGGATGCATGTGCATATCATCAGATGGACGACGCTTTAAATGATGATGATGGTGATGATGTTGTTGTTGCTGCTGCTGCATATGCGAATGCGTATGTGAATTCATAGGCGGTTGACCGGGATGACAGATGCCTGAAAGATGAAACATTTTTACATTCCATATTATATAAAAATAAATGGAAAATTTTTTGCAAAAATACATACCTAAAGGATCAGTTAGTGGATCAAATGGTCTAGCACCAGGCATCTCCCACAATGATTCGCCAGTTACTTTATTCCAATAATACGGACGATTTTCACGTTTTGACCAAAATTTACGCCAGCCCTGATTCACAAGTTCGCCAGTTAATTCCTCACCATAGCCACCGCCTATCGTGGGTGCACCTTGCGGTGTATGTGCCATCATATTATCCATTGGTGATGCGCCCGATTTTGTTGGTGTCGAGGGGGAAGAGCAACTTGTTAAAGACGGCGAACTACCTGGTTCAATGACAGCTGTATTGTTTATATTATTTAGCTGCGTTACTGTTGCGGCGGCTGTCGGCGTTAAAATCGAATGTAAACTATTATTATTTCCAATGCCTCCACCAACAATTGTATTGTTGCTGCTGTTGCTGCTGCTGCCGGCACTTGTGTTTATATTATTTGAACTTGATGCAGTCAGCTGTTCCCATGCACTTTGCGCTGATGTTGATGCTGCAGCTGCTACGGATGTTGCCAATGACAACGATGATGGTGTGCCGGTTTGTGATATAACTCCAGGCGTCATTGGCGAAGCCGGTTGCGGCAATAAACTGTTCTGCATGCCAATATTGTTGTTAGCTGCCATATTTTTTTTTTCTCTACTAGTATTCAACTGAAAAAAAAAAAAAACAAAAAAAAAATAAATATGATATTTGTTTATTTATTTATAAAAAAAAAATAGCTGTATAAACAAAATAACACTCTCACGCATACAAATTACGCTCATTTTTCTCATTGCTTTTTCTCCAACTTTCGCTCTTTCACTGAACCAATATGTGCGAGCAATACTCTTCACCGTTATTCATGCTCACAAAATAACCACAACAAAAACAAACACACACATTTACTCATAGCACAAATAATGAGCAAAAACAAAAAAAGAAAGAAAAAAAAAAAAACAACAACAACACACAAAGCACGAACGAGTTTACCGCTGAGCTGAAGCAGTTCAAAACTTGGCTACCACTCGTCAGTCAACTGCAGACACTCAAGCGAGAGGTATCAAAAAAATTTAAAAGCAGGAATATACACATTAAGTGGTTTGTTTAGAAAACAGCGATAAAGGGATGTCATAAAAAAAAAATTAATAATAAATATTTTACGTTGTTAGGTAGAACATACTTCCCACTAATAATTCAAAGAAAATCAACTGCGAATATATATTGTCATACGAATTTGTCTTTGCGAATATATATTATCGCTTTTGTCACTATTTCAGCCATGGCGCTTAGTAAGAGAAGCGTAGATATGAAGATAAATAGCAAACGAGAAAGAGTAAAAACAATAGAGTGACCATACTCGTTTTAATTGATCTTATAAAGTGATAAAAATTATAAAAGAATGAACTTAGGGTGTTATTTAAATTTTATCAAAAATTTTGAGAAACTGACCCAACCGTTGTAGTTTTTTTTAATTCTAATAATCCAATTAAAAAATAAAATATTTTGTCTTAAATATAATTGATAAATTTATTAGTCTTTAATAAAAAAATAATAATGCAAGAAAGTTCTTTAGGAATAATTTATTACTCAAATGTTAATATTATCTTAAAATAGTCTATCAGTAAAAATTTTTTTTTTTTTTTAATTTTCACAAAAAGAAAAAAAAAAAAATTAATAAATAAAATACCTATCACACGGAATTTTGAACTTGTTTATGATCATCAATTGAGTAGAAACTATTTCAAAAGGCAGATGTTTTGGGGTCAATACAATCCGATACAACCCAAATTTAAACACTATATAGGAGTTCACAGAATGAAAAAAATACATATAAAACAATTAAAATTAAAAAAAAAAAAAAAGTATTAATTTAGCGACGAGATTTAAAAAAATCCTAGTGTATACAAGGGTTGATATTAAAAGACCTGCTGCTTCCTATCATCGAAACAAATGATTTGTTCAATTTTTTTTTGGTAGCAAATCATAGAAGTGGAAAGCTGTCTCAGACTTGACGAGAGAAGAAATTCAACCTTTTTATCATTTTCTTAGTAAAAGTTTGATTTATGAATGTTGTATATTGTTTAAACAATATTCATTTGTTGTTATTAATATAAAGTTTAAACCAATTGTGAATTATATTCATTATGTCAATGAATGACTTGAGAGATTTGAAACTCACAGAAATCACCCCTGTATAACATAATATTGAAAAATATCTAATTAGAAATCTTGTAACCTGTTGTCTCTAGAATTTGCTAGGCAAGACACTTGTTCTTTGTTTTTATTATTTAAAGACTAAAATGTGTTCACTTTTAGGAGTTTTTTAAATTTTGTCATATCAAACATACGCAATTTTAGTTCAAAAATGATTTTGTTTGATAATTATTTTTTAAAACTAATTTTTTTTTTGTTCAAAAATGATATACATATGGTCACTCTATGACATAAATGTAAACACACATTTCATTGTTTTTGTAGGCGAATTGAGAGGGCGTGGGGAAATGGGTTATTCAGTTTGTTTTGGCAATATGTTTTGACGAGCATGTACCTCTAGAAGCCACAACAACAACAATAAAAGCATTCCGTAAAAAAAAAATAAACTAAAAATATAAATTTCATAATTCCATTTTTAACATTTTTTATTCGAATTTCAACTTTTCATTAATTAAAAAAAAAAATATATTTAATAATAGTTTGCAATGGGTTAAACAAAAAACGCGCGAATAAATTTATGAGCACAGAAAAAAAATTAAAACAGCAGGTGCCATACGGGTTAAAGACCTGCTTGTCTACGTCACAGCGCGCGTATAAATGGCGCGCTTTTTCATCAAAACATTGACAAACACGTAGTTGCACTATACTTTGGATTTCTATAAATTATTAATGCATTTTGCATACAATTTTAAAGCAGAACGAAACACATATTATGGAAAAATAAACATTTTTCCACCCAGAAACAGCGAATAAGAAAAAAAAAAAATATAACAGCAGCAGTGTAGCCCCGTTGAAAATTTCTCTACACTTTCTTTTTTTTTGCCCCCGCACCCAACAGCGCAGTTCAATACAATTTTTTTTTTGCTGTTTCGTTTAACATCAAAAAAATTGGCGCCGTTAAAATAATATTTTTTTTTTACTTCATTTGTACACATAAAAAACTTAACGCGCACACATATTTTTTTTTTTTTTCTTTGTTGTCAAAATTTTTCAATTGCATTTATTTTTTTTCTCATTATTTTCCAGCGCCTTCTTCGTTTTTTGATTTTGGTCGTCGTCGTTGTCGCTGTCGTCGGTTGGTATTCATTTTATATATTTTCAGGCAGCAAGCAGTACACCAGTGAAAAAAATTTTATCTACGCCTTCGTGCACATTTGCATTTTTTTGTTTTGTAAAGTGTTGCGGCGCGCGTAAATAAAACTCACCCGTGTTATTTGGTACAAAAAATATTTCGTTGTTCGCAACGCGTATTAGCTGTTTGTAAACATTTAGCCGATTTTTACGTATTTCGTTGCAATGTTTACGATAGATTTTCAACAAAAATTTTTCCGTGATTGGTTCGTGGACGTCGTTCGTGTATGCCAGAGGCCTGCCCAATGTAGCCGAAGTTTAATTTTATAAAATACCAAAACAAAAAAAGCAGAAAAATGGGTTGACATTTTTTTCAACACAGGGTTATTCATTGTGTACTTTTGGTTATGGAACGCTGAAATTAGGAACGGTTTAAATATTAAACTAAAATCTTATTTTGAATATTAGTATAGGACTTATATTCAAAAAATATTATATGGCTTAGAAAATATTGTTAATACTTGCTATAAGCTACGCGAAGTAATGAAACTAAGCTATAGTCATATATGTTTCAACACTATTTAGATTAACTATTCTACAAGTGTTGCTTACCAACACTGCTGCAAACAAAATACAGCTGTTTTGGAAAAATTTAAGTGTTTCATGTAAAAGTTTAATCAATTTGAATTAGAAAATATATTTAAAGAACTTTAAAGAATATGTCGACCGATTGCCGCACCTGTGGCAAGGATGTACCAGTAGGAGAAGCTTTAAATATTTTTGAAAAGGAACAATACAGCATTAAAGAGCAAATCGTATTGCTTACTGGTGTTTTGGTATGTACATTTACATACATATCTCTTGCTCCATATAATCTGTAAACAATATTTAATTGTAATTTTATAGCTACCCAATACATTTGGATTTCCGAACTGCATATGCATTGAGTGTCAATTAAATTTAGCGCGTGCAATAAATTTTCGCGAATGTTGCATTGCAACGCAACAAAAATTTCTACAAAATTTAGCAACGAGTGAGAAACCAGCAACATCCAATGTGCAGCTAGATGAGCATATAATTAATATAAAAACTGAACGGGAGCTGTATGCAGAACAGGAGACAGCAAGTGATGCACCCGCGGACTCTAATATTCAAATAAAAACTGAATTTTTAGACGAAGACGTAACACTGGAACATGATGAAGTTAACGCAAACGCGAAGTCACTGTCCGAGCCTGAAGACAGCCTGGATAATGCATTAACTTTGGATTATGATGATGATGATGAGGAGCATGTAGCTCCAATTCAAATAAAAAATGAAGCTATTACCGATACGCCAGATGATGCTATGCTTCTTGCTGATCAAAACGAAAGTGAATTTGATTATGTTGATCAAGTGGAATTTATAAAAGAGGAAATTCCAGATGAAACGTATAATGACGAAGTGCCCGTAGCGTCGCCTAAAAAGTACATTAAGTCAAGCAGCAATAGCAGATGCAGCAGCAGCACCATCAATTCAGAAGAAACAAGTTGGCAAATATATAGTTTTCATGTGTAACGATTGCGGCAAATACTTTCTCAACAAAACTAATTTATTAGCACATAAAAAGGAACATACATCTATAAACAGCTTTAAATGTGCACATTGTCCACAGAGATTTAGTAAATATGAGGAATTGGTTATACACGGGCAAACTGAAAAACATACAAAATGTTTACGTAAATGCAACAAATGTTTATCGATTCATATTTATTATATAGCAAAAGTGAATACTGTTGGGTAAGTAATGGTTTGGTATATATATATATATACAGTCGAAATCATATCTTACCCATTAAAATCTATTCGTACCGAAAGTTGGAGAGATTGACCACGCATTTTGAGTTTTTTTTTTTTCGGCCTAATTTTTATAATATCCCAGAATTAACGCATAGATCTCCAGAACTTACCAATGTTACTGTCTGAAATTTGGAAAGCAGTATATGTATATATGTAATAATTTTATGGATTTCGCTTATATCTTGAATATCGTTATAATCGATAACGACTTTATTTCATTTACATAATGATTTCATGAATAAAAATATATTTTTATTTTCAGTTGTAGAAAATGTGGCGATATTATATCACAACAAGAGCCTAATGCACAACTTACTACAGTTATAAAGCCTCAAAATCCATTAAAACGTCAAGCGGGTACTATAATTCTTGATGATAATAAAAAATATAAACAGTGCAGCGAAATACAAGTGAAAGGAAATACAGCGAAGTACAAGTAAAGCAGTTAATAATATAATAGATGACGATGATCTAATAGAAGATGTAAGTTTTTTTTTCAATTTTTTTAAACTATTTAATAATATTTTTCCAAATTTTTATTTAGCTACGTCAATTTAAACAGCAACCGAAAAAATTCCAAGCAAAATATCATATGTCTTTGGAAAAATTTCAAGAACTTTATAAATTAGTCGAACCGCATTTAAGCAAAACCGAAAATTCTATGCAGCAATTGATGGCGGTAATTGAGTAAGTAAAAAAAAAAAAGAGTTCGAATTCTTTTGGGATTCAACAAGACAGATGTATTTTCTAGATCCTTCACCAATTTTTTTAAAATGTTTGTATTTTTGAAAAATTTTAGTTCAAAATTGGTGTGGAGGATTTCCTATTTAAAAATGTCAAGCGATCCAATTATAAAACAAAGAATTCGTTCCACAAATTCTCTGACTTTCATACTTCTTATCTTGTTCTGTACAAAAATATATGTAGATATCTTGCAACTGGTGATCTTAGACGTCTTATGGCATCAACATATAAAATAAACAAGCAAAATTTAGCATTAGTAATACTAAAAGTGTGTCATGCTATATGCGAAGAGTTGGAAAAAGAAATGCCTAAATGGACTGCAACATATCTTCAAAATGTTGCCATAGAATTTAAGAAAAATGCAATTTTCCAAATGTTATTGGTGCTATCAGCGGCAAGGAGATTAAAGTAAATAAAACAAAAAGTGATGTAAGTAATTATTGATAGCATAGAACGGCAAAATTTGACAAAATTTGATACCTTCGGATATACATTATGTTCTAGCAGCATTTAAATCTTCGGTTATCCGGTCTCTGTTCCGTCAAATTTTGTCGTCCGTTGAATTTTAAATACATTTTTTTAAACATTTTTTTTTTTATTCATTATTCTTTTTAGATTACACCTTCCTACGTTCTGTACGCTATTTCGGATGCTTCATATAAATTCACATATATTGATATGGACAAATGTAGCAGCGATGAGAAAGTGAATATTTTTAACAATTCGATTATAGCAAAAAGTATTATAACGGATAGTACGGACTTTCCAGAGGATAAAAATGTAAATTGTTTTATAAATATTATTTTTGATTTTAATTTTAAATAAATTTTCTATTTTGCAGATTAATGGCATAAAAACACCATACTTTCTGATTGGAGATGATGCATTTCCATTGTGTAAACGTATTATAAAACCATACAGTTTTAAAAATTCATCTGCAGAAAAGCGTGTTTTTAATTATCGTCATGGGTCGCGCTAGAAGATGCGTCGATAAAGCTTTAGCAATTTTACTCTGCAAATGGAAATGTTTACAAAAAATGTGCTTTTCAAGTCATTTGCTGGTACAGAAAATTACCAAAACCTGTTGTTATTTGCATAATTTTTTATTAAAATCTGAAACTGATATAGAAGGCGCTATAACAGGTATTAATGTGCCACGTATACTATATAATATGAAGAATCTTCCGCCGTATATTGGGGACAATTGTAACAATGCTGCCGAAGATATACGTAATGTCTTGAAAGATTATGTTAATTCAGATGAAGGCAGTGTATTGTGTCAAGATGATATAATAATTGGTTAGGAGTTATTTATGTATGAGTACTTATTATTAATTGATTTAATATTAAAGTAAAATATGGTTTATATCGATAATGTAGCAAAGTAGCGTAGTATATATAGTTTATAAGGTTATTCAGTATAAATTAAGTTAAAAATGGACAAACTTAATAAACATACCATTAGGAAAACAATTCGACAAATCCTGAGTTATTGACTTTTAAACATAATTACTTTTCTGGCGAAATCTCACCCATCATATGTTCGCAGTTTGAGTTTAAAATGTATAGTTTATTGTATAGTATAGAAAATTACTTTTTTTTTTTTTTATGTGCAACATACAAAAGATGCATTCTGAATTGCATAAAGTTGATCCATTGTCGTATGAACTTAGAAATCCTCGTCACTTTGATGATCTCTTTTGCTGCTAGTCTTGAGACGTATGGGTAGTTCACTAGTAAGTTTTGAAATGCTGATGTCTTCCATTGAATTCAGTTCAACTAAAAAAAAAAAAGAAAAAATTTAAATCAGTACGTAATAATAAGAGGGTTTTTTTTCAACGGAAAACTCTATACCACAGAATAAAAGTTGTTGTAGAAAATGGGTTTATTATAAAAACTTTCAAAATCTAAGTAGTGGCACTTTTTGAACTTCAAAGATGTTGGAAGTTGGTCTTGGTTTTCAAAAATTAAATTCGAATTATTTAAAAATTGACGAAAAAGGGAATCTCCCGTTGAAAAAATATACCTCTAAAATAAAAAATTTCAATTTAAAAACTTACAATCATCATCACCTGCTGTCGCTATGCCGCCCAGGCTATTCATGCCCATTATATCAGATGCGTTCAATTCACTGTCCGAGCTATCAAAAAGTACTATCATTATCATTTGCGTTCACGCCCATCGATGATGATCCATGTTCATCATTGCCAACACCTGCGAATATACCTCCACCACCTCCATTGTAGTCTTCATTTATGCCATCACTTTTAGTTGCCTTACGACTGCGTGCAGTGGTTGGACGCATACGAAACGTAGCCGTTTCTGGTCTTTTATTAGCTATTTTTTCGTTTTGCAATAGCAAATCCTCATCACGTATGTCCGGTATCTCCGAATCTAAGCTGTAGTTACCACGTATTTCGGTATTAATGCCATTGTTAACTGCGCTCAATTCATCACCGACATCAAAGTCATCTTCATCGGCTTCATCGAAATTTTTAATATTACTTTCCGCAACAAAAGGCATTGAAGAATTTTCCGTCTTCTCTAAAAGCGGCAATGACGCTGCAGCATTGACACGTTTTATGCGCGCATCGAGTGCATCACGCACGTGCACGTACAGAAAGTATTTTTGAAAAAGTTGTTCCAATTCCTTTTCGCATTCCTCGAATTCTTCCATGTGTGCCGGACGTATCTTTTGCAGTGCCTCCAAACGTTGTTTGGTGCGTTCCAATTCAGCGCTTTTGCGTTGTATTTTCGAATGTAGTGCATTCAGCTCAACGCGTGAGCTCTCCAGCTTAGCACGCGTTGTCTGCAGCTTTAGTTTTGTTGCCATTATTGTATTTTTCAATGTGCGCTCAACAGCAGCCAGCTCCAACATGGGCGTATTTGTCTGACGCGCTTCTTTGTTAAGTCTTTCCTTTGTCAGAAGATCATAAAGTGTAGCACCACGTTGTGTTAGATCAGAAGAGAGTTCTCGCGCATGTCGCAGTTTATCCATTTTATCGCCAATATCGACTTGATGTAGATTGTGTTCGGACTCTTCCTGTTCCTGTGCATCTATTTTTGGTGTTATCAACAGATTTTCTGTTATTTTCAATAATTCACTGGCAGTTACCGCTGATGCTGCATATAATTTACGCGGATTAAGTCGCTTAGCTGACTTAACGACAAAGAACTCGATGGCATTGCGTATGAGTTGTACACGCTCATCTTCAGTTGTTACGTCACCTGGCAGTGTAACGCCCGGCTCAAGTAAGCCCGTTAATAATTGAAGTAATTCAGTGACGACCAAAAACCCAGCTAGGCTGCCATGATGCGTTGCAAGTGCTTGCAATGGTAAAACATTCGGAAATCCCAAAAGCTTGAGATGTTCTGCAAGATCTGCAGTTAGAAATTAAAAGTTTAAATGTGTTAAAATATGATATTTATTTAAAGAACTTACCGCGTACATTTTTAAAGGACATTTTGGAATGAAAACAATTAATTATTAAAAATCTAAAACGATTTGTTGTGGTCTAGCTTGGTTGCCAAGGTAACTTTTTTTCGATTGAACTAGTATAAGCCGTAGCTTGTCTGCGAATTTATCAAACGTTTCCTTTTCTTAGGCAGAACTGTATGCTATTGGCTTCAAAATGGTTTGTCCTGACAGAGGATTAGCTGTTCCAGAATTGAAATGCAAAAGTGAGTCCAGAAAAAAGCGTTACAAATTTTTTGACAAATTTTCTTGTTAGCTAATCCTGCTATATGTGTTTTGTTTGTCCATTTTTAGTACTTAAAATAATCTGTCTTTTGTTAACACTGCAATTTTGTTGTTTTTGTTTTTCGCATTCGCATTCGTTTTTTGTTTTTGTTTTTCTTACGAAGGAAAACAATTGAATTTACAAAATTAAATAAATGCATAAAGTGATTTAGAAACATTAGAAAAAAAAAATGGATACTAAAAATGGTACAACAACGGGTCCTAGTCTAAGTCAATATTTTGCAAATGATCCGCCAAGTTTTTCGATGAATTAGCAACAAACAAACAAAATAAAGAGGCGACCTCAACAGCAGCAGCTGCTGTAACACAACAAAATCCAGTACCGCCAGTGCCCATTGCTCGTGTCACTGCTGCAGCGCCACCAGCACCACTGCAGCATGCAAATACAACAACGACGACGACAAAGCAACAACAAAATAGTAGTAATTTTACTGCAAGCACATTCAGCGGTGGCTTCCAAGCACCCGAATACATAGAAAATCCCGCCGATGCAGAGGAAGAAACAAAAGTGCACGATGATGTGCGTAACTTATGGGCGCCACCGCAAACAGAGCACGGTATGCCACCAATGTTAACTATGCCTGGTATACATTCACCAAATGATTTGGTAAGCTTTAATTTTGTTTTTTATACATAAACGCTTTGCTCATAACTTAATGCTTGCAGCCAGATACTATAGCGCTTGCCGTTGCAAAGCATCTTGGTGACATTGAACTTGGACAACGTAAAATATTATCTGTCGATCAAGTCACGCAGGATGAACGTGGTCTACGTAATCTTATATATGCCGGTTGTTATCGTGCTGCTGTTAATTTAACCGGTCGCCTATTAACCATTTATGGTCAAGGCTATGGACGTGCTGGTCAACCGGCAAAACATTCACCGCATTCGTTACAGCTTTGGTTTACGCGTCTTGCGTTACTTGCCAAATTGGGTGAATTTGAATTGCTACAAGCAGAGGCGGAACCATTTGAGCAACTAAATCGTCCAGATGTTTTCTATGAATTCTATCCGGAAATGTATAATGGTAAACGTGGTTCCATTGCATGTTTCTCATTTCGTTTGTTACTCGCTGAGTTGCCTATACATATGGGTAAACCACAAGTAGCGCTGGATCGTCTTTCGGAGCTTTATGTAATCTGTAATGAAATCAAAATGCATTATGAACAACAACAAAATGCACAAAGTTCGGCGCAATTTTGGCAACGACGTGAAGAACGTGTGCTGCATTCGATTATTAATTGTGCTTTAATGGTGAGTGAATATTTAAATTTAAACAACTACTTTTTTTAAGCGTATAGTTTACGGATTTTAGCAAAACGTTTAAAAGATGAAATACTTTTCGGCAGAACTCTCCACAAAGAAGTTTTAATTAAAGTGTTGATGTCCCTGGCAAACGCAGCAGACTTAAATGTGGAAAAAGCATTCCATTTACCGAGATTGTGTATTGTATTCCTGACAGATATTCATTAATGCTTCTTGCCAGCATGTTTCTTAAGAGGAGTTCCGTGACATATTTATTTTTTATATTTTCAAACAGTCTGCTGTCGCTTGAAACTCATATTAGCAACTCTAAAATCATTTTTGAGTTTAAAGCGCTTTAAAAAGTAAGAGCACTTTGAAACTGAATGAATGAATGTGTGGGGAGGGTGTTTAGTTGAAAGAAGAATGGTTGAACATAAAGTTTACGAGGCATAACAGAATGAATGAATGTGTGAGATAAAATTTGTAGTTTTTAGTTGGAGAGAGATAGACGAATTAGTTTTCCAATGAATTCATGAATGTGTTCGTAGCTGTTTAGTTTAAGAGTCATAACTGAATGAATATGTAAGAGAGTATTTCTAGTATTTAGTTGAGAGCGACGTAAGTTTTGTAGTTTTTAGAACAAATAAGCTACATCGTCTTAAGCACTTACCTTTTTTTTTATTTTACAGATGAAAAAATATAATATGATCGATGATATTATGAGTAGCATGTTACTCTCACGTAAAGATCTGTCAAAAGATGAACAACGTGCATTACATTCTGCCTGGGGACGCATCTATTTACAAATTGGTGATATATTTGGTGCAGAACAAAAATTTGCTATTGCGCGAAGACTGCGAGAAATGTAAATAATTTAAGAAAATTATACAAATAATATTTTTTTAAAAAAATTCCATTTATATTTTTCAGGAACTCTGCACCCGATTTACGTGATTTAGTCGATAAAGGCCTAATAACTGTTGCTAAAAATGATTTTCCTGAGGCTTATGCCATATTCCAGAAAGCTTTACATTTAGAATCCGGTAATACAATGATATTAAATAATATGGGCGTTTGTTTACTCTATGCGGGCAAATTAAAAGATGCTATTAAATTGTATGAACGTGCTATAAATCTTAAACCACAAAAATCATTAAACGAAAGTTTATTAGTTAATTTATCAACGCTCTATGAACTTGAATCGAATAATTCAAAAACGAAAAAATTAAATCTATTGCGTTTAATTAATAAATATAAACCTGATTTAAATATTAGTTTAGAAATATGCCTTAAATTACAGGCAACAACTTAATTAGTTTACATACATATAAGAGCACTGCTACGGTTGAGTTGAAAATCGGTTAATACCAAAGTAAAATATTAAGCTACTGATTTAAAATTTGAATTAATTCGGTTGACTTTTTAAATGACTCGATTCATTTCTTATACGACTCTAATCTAATCGTTTAAGAAATCATTAATTCGATTTTTATTCGTGCAGCGCTCTAGTTTGTAAAATTATTACAAAAAGACAAAATGTTAGTATTCTTTTTTGTTGATTTTTTGCTTTTAAAAATTTCCATCCATATTTTTTTTGAATTTAAAATTCAATAATGTATTTAAATGTATTTATATATATCAATTTGTATGTCTAGATTAATTGCTTGTAACTATTTGTTATTGCATATACTAAAATTAAATTAAATGTGTATATTTATACTGGAAGCAAGTTTGTTTTTTATTTGTTTGTTTGTTTGATTTCATTGTTTTTATTGCATTTTTCTTTAGTTTAGTTTAATAATATTAATAATTATTTTAATTAGTCTAAAAAAAACATAATACTACGACTAATTTGTCATTTGATGACCAATCTGCTGCTTAACATTAATAATATTTACAATTTATCATAATCTTTTTTTTTTTTGTTATTAATGTTATTGACTATTGAATATCGATTCCGGATAATAGCTCGGTGCATTAAACATGCGTGGAAAACCATTCGGATCCAATTGATTCACTGGCAGTACTGACATTAAATCACTGAAAAGACACGAAAAAAGAAACAGTTGCTATTAATGATTTAAAGTACACAATTGAAATTTTACGCCTATCATTCAAGTGTTTGTTCGTTCGTTCGATTCATTCTTAAATTCTAAAAAAGCATGCCGACAGACAGACGCATAGATTATGAGGCACATGCTGCACGCATGCGTATATAGTTAAGATATACACATACACACCACAAACGATTTGCATGACTAACAGACAGACAGACTTCGGACTTCGTTGGCGACCAAAAGTCTATAAATACTTATAATGAAAAATTTCAATGAAGTGCAAAAAACTTACATAAAACACGCTCAAATTGTTTTGTGTATAATGAAAAAAAAAACTAAAAAAAAGAAAAAAAAATATGGAGAAAAAAGTTTTTAGAAGTAATTCAAAGATTTTTTGCACTTCAGATGATTTTTTTTACCAATATAAAAAAATTATATTATACAATTTTAACTTCCAAAAAAATTGTTGAACTTTTTAAGAGTTTCATGGAAGATTGTCGGATGCTACTGGAAGTCCATAAAATAAACTAAAATAACGCAGAAAGTAGGAAGAGGCTGTGTAGAGAACGCCCAGAACCATTCTGGGACCTCTTGGATCATGCAGATTGGCTAAAGAATGATGAATTTTCCGAAAATTGTTAGAAGACATCTTTGATATTATTATTTGACAGGAAATATAGCTTAAAATGTGGACCAGTGGAAGGGCGGGGCTCTATAATTAGAAGCTTACAGTCTACAATAGAGCCCAGTTTCAAACTATAAATATATTATAATGTCTCACGGTTTCGCGAAAATCTAAATCATAAATTAGATACCAACATATTTTATAGCCTCGGAGTCGGAGATTACTGCGTTTATAAATTATAGATGGATTGGAGGAACAAGAAGAAGAATAGGGACAAAAGTTTACAGCATTACCATGTTTCAATGGATTTCCATTTGGATTTTATTTCTCAAAATTTTTAGCTTTTTCCTATAAGAGGATATGTAATTTTTAATTTTGATTTTTTGGACTTTTAGCATCTAAAAATCCAAAACTATAATGAAGAAAATTTGAGCAGCTTTAAATCTCTTTAATTTGAGTGTTTGTTCATCCAAATCTGTCCGGCCATACTCGAGATATTGTCAAAAATATGAACCGGTTTATTAAAAAAAAAAAATCATTAAAAAACTAGTTAATTAAAAACTATAATGAAAAAGATTTGATAAGCTTTAATTATTTTTAATTTGAGTGTCTTTTCAACCGAAACTGTCCGATCAAATTCGAGATATTGGCATAAATATGAATTTTATTTTTAAAAATAATTTTTTCCTTATTAGATTCTCAGACAATAAAACTGGATTATTTATGGAAGCTTTAATGTTGTTCCAAGCTTCCCAACAAATTCATAATACACCACTATTTTTCTATGTAGTGTACACATCGTTTTTACTCTAAAGGGCATTTTTTTAACGTGCAGTTGGAATGTAATTCGGCAGACAGACAGGCAAGTGCTAGCGTTGATTTGAATAGTTTTTTTTTTTTCTATTTTTTTATGCCAATTTTAAAAAACAATTATAAATTTGTAGTTTTTTTCTTTTGTTCTTTCCTTTTGAGCATGTTTTCCGATTTACATATTACACACCCACCATAATCTAAATAAGTGTTGCTTATGTAGTATATTATGCATTTGTTTTACGAGTTATTGAGAAATTTTTAAGATTTTATTGAAAACACTTTACGCGTCAGACCGTCCAAATCAGGACAAAGCAAGGCATTGAGGCAGCAGCTACATGACATGGCATGGTCAAGTGGACACCCGTTGTGCCATTTCTCGCTTATGTGCTCCAGATGATTTTAAGAAAGAAGGAAAAAAAAATTGTCGCTATAGTTTTTATAGATTTTTTTTTTTGTACTTAGGTTTCGATAATAATTTTAAATACAAAAAAAAAAAAAAAAAAATTAGTGCCTTTTTTTTTTGTAATTCGAAACTGTTTTGCGCGCATTTTTTGAAGATTTTCGAAGTTTGTACAATTTGAATCTTAGCTAATTGGTTTTTGAACGATTTAGTGTGAAGTTTTGTTTCTTCATATATTTTACTCGGAAATAAGTAATAAATTTTATTATTATAATGATTAGTTTTGAGCTCGAATTGTGTATGAAGCGAAAATGATGTATGGAATTTTGGTTTATTTGTTCAAAAGATAAAGAGTATCTTGACATATAGTGGATTCTATTCATGAAATTTAAAATTTAAAAAATAAAATAAAATATTACTGATCCATTAAAAATTGTGGTTCATACAGCGATCATTATGCAAGCTACAGTAAAGGTACCCAAGTGATACTCTCAGATCTTAACGAAACTATGATTATTTTACTCTTTGAGGGTATGGGGGACGGTCAAAAACATTTAATAAACTTCCTATATTTGCTTGAAATTTATTACTGGGGTTTTCAGGGTCACTGAATCCAAATTTCATGCCAGAATTTTCAATTTTATAATGGCGGATGCAATATGGCGACCAAGAAATATAAAATCTGATCAGAGTCTCTTTCACCAAGATACTAGGGGCCTATTGAATCAGCCCTTTGAGTAATTGAAATTTCCAGCATGGAATATGAAAGCTCCCGAGTTATAAAAATATAGTATATTTATATCAGTTATGTTTCATGTTTTTTTTAGTCCATAACCTTCCCAGAACGGGGGCCACAAGATTGTTTTTTTTTGAAATGCAAGTTTAAAATTAAAAAAAAACTGATCTGAAAAAATATGACCACACTAAATTGCAAATATCTCTGAATGTACCTATCTGATTTTAAAGTTATTTATATCAAATTAAAGGAAAATAAATATCCTATAAAAATTATGTCCAAAGCTTTTCATTCGAACTGGCGGTTTAGGAGTTATTAATGGAGTTTTCAAGAACTTAGCATAAATCTTGCGGTAAATTTTGCCTTGAAAAAAACAAGTTCACTTTCGCTTGATCTCTTAGAAGTCAAAAGAAAGCAAGAAAAAATTCCTTCCAACACAGAAAACCCCTTCTTCCACTTTTGAATAGTTAGAGTCTTCTTTTCAATAGTAGGAATTTTTCCACACTTTTCACATGGAGAAATTTTCCCTTTTTCCATGGAGAAATTTTCCACGTTTTCCCTAATAATTTTGCATTAGATAATAAAAATAAAAAAAATATTTAATAAAACTTACGGTCTTTGCTGTGGCGTACGATCGCGTTGTCTTCGATTTTTAAACCAATTCGAAACTTGTGTCAACGTCAGACCCGTCTTCTTGGCAAGTGTTTTCTTTTCATCCGGTGTTGGATAACGATTCGTTAGATAACAATCCTTTAAAGCATTACGACTTTTCTCTTTAAAACAATAAACCGTTTCTTCACCATCCCAAATGGTTTTCGGTAATGGATATTTTTTTCTTAAACGATATTTATCGACAGCACCCAATGGACGTCCACGTACTTTTTCCGCTTCTTTATAGTGTGCCTTAAACCATAGATTTTGTAAATCTAAATGATATTTAATTGAGAAACAATGTGTTTCCAATAAATTATATAACTCATGAAATTGACCACGATGATAGGCAACAATGGCACGTGCACGTAAAACGCTTTCATTTGTCTTAAAAAATTCGCTAGCGGGAAGACCACACAGAAATGTGGTAAGTTTTTCAATGTCACCTTTTTGCTGTAATGCTTCGCACATGCATTGAATCTATGGGAATGGCATAAAAATTTACAGTTAAATAATAACTTTTTTTTTTTTTGGGAGGGTTTTAAAGTTTAACAAACCTGCTCTGTTGAGAATTGCATCATTTTCGGATCAATGGGAAAATTACCCATTGCAGACATATTATGTGTAAGATTCGAAATAAGATGACCACCACCACCAGCAGCACCAATGGAACCATTTGTAGTTACAAATCCCGCAGCAGCACTATTCATGCGTTGCATACTGCTGCAGAGTGTATCACCGGAAATGCTCATAATACCTTTCGTATTACCATTGAGATCACCAATATTTCCATTCTCAAAGATCATTGTCGGATAAACTGTATGTGTTGGCGATGTTTCGGCGGTGGGTGGTGGTGTTTTTTCATAATCGCTGGTGACATCTTGAAAACGTCGTTCCAAATCCTTCTCGGTGGCATATGGCGTAAATTTATCCAAATGTAAAACAGTTTTACATGAAATATTGCCGCGATAACCTGAAAAATAATTTTAAAAAATTATATTACAAAATTTTTACACTTTCACACGTGCTCATTTGCTGCAATTTCTTCTAAAAGCTGCCTCGGTTGTACTCTGTTCAAAAAAATATATATATAATGACTAATCGTACTATTTTATTTTTTTTTTTCTTTTTTTGTTTCTCTTTCGACACCTAAAGACGTAAGAATATCATATTTAAACATATTTTTTTTTAGCATTGTGGAATGGAGTAATAAATTGAAAAAAAAAAAATAATAATAATAATAAAAAAGTCTTGAAAGTATTTCTCTAAAAAATAAATCACCATTCAGACAACTTATGACGTCTACGCGATAAAAGTTTATATATATTTATTTTTTTGCCATTGAGTTGGTTTAGACTTGAGGCATGTAATTGTATTCCTTAACAATTTGTTGTCCTCAGCAAAAGTCTAAAAAATTTGATGCGTCGTCGTCACGCTGACGCCTATACATGAAATCAGATATTGGTTGCTTGCTTCCTGATAAGGAAATTCCAAAAGCATAATGAAAAGAAAAAAAAAATATATTTATTAATTAAATATGTACTCTGTGTGGCCTTAAAATGTAACCAAAAATGTATTGGAAAATAATTAAAATTTCCCAGAACAGAGTGCAATGTTTATATAAAAATATTTAGTACAATTCCAGATGTATTTAATGGAAAAATTTCTGGAATAGAAACAAATTTTTGAGCTTCGAAATAAAAAATTTAAAAAAATATACCCCTTTTTTATACCAAAAAAAAAACCCAAAAAAAAAATAATAAAAAATGTATGAAAAGCACTAAAAAACACCTGGTTTTTTTTATTCCTGCAAGACCAGAATATGTTGGGGCTTATATAAAACCATACAAAAAAATTTGTATGGCAAAAGTCGAAAGTTGACTTTTTGATTGAACCGAGTGTACCTAATACATTATTTTAGTGGTCTTGAACCATCCTGGCATTATTACCTTTCAAATGAAACCAGTGTGGGACGCATCGGTTTGATGGTTTTAAAGTCCATAGCGGACATAGAAACATTTTTACTATTTTATGTATATATAGATTTAGTTTAAACTTGTATGCCAGATTTTAAAATTGTATAGGAAATTATTCTTGAGATATTTTTATTGAATCCTTATTTAAACACTCTTTAAACTATATTTCTGCCACAACTGTACAGCTTGGCTGGGAATCTTCGAGTAAAATAACTCTAGCTCAAAAAGTAGAAGATGAAATCTAGCTTAACCTTTTGGCTATATTAGTGCAACTCCAAAACTCTGTAAGATTTAAAAGTTGGGTTATTTTTCTAAAGCATTCCAAGTAATCTTTCAATATAATTATTATTTATCAGAACTCAAAACGAAAAAAATTACTTTTAAAGATTGCAGTTTTTATCTCTTCTAGATTTTTAGTTATGCCGTTTTAATGTAGCATGTAGTCAGGGAAACCATTCAGAATAATTGTATAAGTTTTCTTTCCAAAAAAAACTTATATTTTATCTAATTTTTTAAAATATTCGAAAGTAATCGGAACACTTCTGATCAATTGGAAACCAAGGCTCCAGTTCTATACTTTAGATCAATAAATTCCTAAATTTGTCGAAACCCATGAGATATTTGTCCGACACGCATTTTTAGTAAAAAATATTAATTTTCCAGGTTTCTACTTTAAATCTACGAAAAGTTTTATTTTCCCATTTAAAATACATGGGAAACTTCAGGGGCTTTGCGGCACGATTAAATATTATCCGATTTAAGAATGAAAAAATATGGGTCTTCTTATTTCGATATACAAAAATCCTGTCATGAAATATTGGAAAAAATTTTTTGTTGGACCACCTTATAATTGGTTTAAATTTGGCCTGATGTGTGGATAAAGAAAGATATTGGAAAAATTTAGAAATTAGTGGAGAAATAGGTGTCGGACTGGAATTCCACAGCGACCTGTGGGTTCCGTATACTTTTGAGTCACAAAAAATAGCAAACTTTGATGCATTGTATAGGTATGGGCTTTTGGAAACGCCAGATTCCTGACCAAGACCCATTTTCAGATTAAGCCCAAAAAAAAAAAACCATTCGTGAGCCTAAAAAAAAAAAATTTGCTATGATGTGTTGCTTACCACTATTTTGTAAAAATATAGATCCATAAGAAACAGGTGAACTCATATTATCCTGATTTAGCGTTGAATTATCCGAACAGGTGCCTGCAGAACTTGTTGAGTCCAGATCACCATTAAGCGATGATGATAAATTCGTATCCATATTTTTGACAAACATTTGAATTATTTATATATTTATTTTTTTTTTTTTTTTTTAATTAAAATCTAAACACTTGAGCCAGACAATATTGATAGCACTTTTTGTAGTTTTATTTATTTATTTTAATAATATATTGCACAGATTTATTTTTTATTTATTTAATTTTTGTAGTTCTATAAACAAACACAAGCATAATTATTATTATTTACCGACGCGATTTATTCCTTATAATCGAGCATTACAAATTGCGAATCGAACCGTATACGCTGCAAGTTCAGAACGAACTGTTTGGCAATGTAAAAGCAAACCTTTGAGAGTTTTTCGTATCCATGAAGTAGCATGCATTTCATTCCGTTTTGTTATGTTGCTTCTTCGTTGGTATTGGTTAGTCGTATGCGCAACGAAATGGTAATGAAACAGAAAACATGTTTCAGTTAAACAGGAAATGTTACACTTTAGGGGTTGATTTCTTACATCCTGTTGCATAAAAAAAAAAAACAAAAAAAAAAATGGGCGTTACCGTTATATACCAGCAGCATCAGCCGCTATTTATTGTCGCCATTTTGATTATTATCTTTAGTTGCGAGACTGGTTTCTTTTTTTTTTTTTAGCAAATAAATTTATTCGCATTAATTTTGCAATATTTTTTTTTCATTTTGTCTACATTTTTTTTTTGCTGCCTTGACCTATTTTGTAGTTGAATTGCAGAAAAAAAAAAATCTATTGAATTTCTTCTTGTGCAGTAGTATTCTCTAATTACTTTTTCGTTTGCAATTTGATCAGGAATACTATTAAGTAGCAATTGCATAGCAAGTTGCTTCTATCTTCTATGAGACCTTTTATGTTTGTGTATGTCTTTTATGTTTATAAAATCATAGCCATGCATAGCTATGGTTATTCATTGTTTAGCAGCTCAGGTAAATTGCAAAATTTTTGCTCTATGAACTTATTTTTTTCCCCTCGTTTGAAAACACTTTTTAGTGTCATTCAAGGTGTCATATTCGATGCGCTTCAAATTGAAGTTTCATTCTTGGAAAAAATAACTTATTATGCAAGATAAAAAAAGACAAAGAAATTCTTAAAGTTAACAATTTTTGAAGTTATTTGGAAAGATGACATCAATTTATAAAAAAAAAAAATTGGAAAAATTAAAAAAAAATAAAAATACACAGAAAACTCTGAAACACAGAAATCTTCCATAGTATCCAGAGAACAATATTGAAAGAATGAAGAATTAAAATTCTTGAACTGGCTGTGTATGTACGCATCTTATACAGGATGTATTTTTTTTTGTATTTCTACATAAAAAAATGCGATGGTTGCTCTGGTTACTTGAACTAAATCCAAATAAGTTTCTGCTCCAAAATCAAGCAAAACTGAAAAATAGTCGTCCAATTTATTTTTTTTTGGGAGTGTACTCCAAATTATTTCGGCTTAGATTACTTTCAATCCGAGTTTATTAGTTTATTAGTTAGATAAAAAAAGTTGAAAAGAGTCAAAAGATTCTAAGAAAAAAAACAAGCTAAAAAAAAGTAAAATAAAAAATGTGTTGTGTTAATGCTTTGAGAGCGCCTTTAATTGCATTGAAGAAAAAGGCAGCTAAGAAAGCATCTTAACTACCGGCTAAGCAAGCAATTGTTTCTCACCTCAAAGAGCATGAACTGAGAGTAATACTAGCCAAACCATCAACCATCGCACCAGGAGACCATTTAAACCATTGACTAAGCACACCGAGCATGGTGGAATTATAAAAGGTGATGTCAAGCGAAACATTGGTACTTTGCAATGCAAGCGTATGAGAGTGAATGAGTTAGAAAGAAGAGTGTTCGGTACTTTCCTTAGTTATGAGTGTCGTTGGTACGAAAAATAAGAGAGAAAAAGAGCGATGTTTACATCACCTTATATATATAATTGCACCACGATGAAGGCTTTTAAAGTAAATAAATTTTCTATTTCTCTTTCATTTCTCGTCTCTTATAATTTTCGCAACAAATTATACACCTGTCGACATTTAATTATTTTCTCCATTTTTATATAATAATTATAAAGTGCAAATTTGTCAATTATTGTCTAATAGCGCTGAAAACATGCCTCTAATCCTTACGTTTGTGACAGCCTGCGAACTTTTTTTTTTTGCATCCAATTGTAACTCGATGCCAATGACAATGGCTGGCGTTGTCAGTTAAAATGTTGCTGCTTTTTGTTTGTCTTTCTGTCCGTCTGTCTGTCTGCTACTGTCACCTAATAGAATCAAATTTCAATTAAAGAATTTCAAATTTTGTATTTTTTTTTTTGTTTATTTCGAGGCGCTCAATGTAAATTGAAGCATCCACAATAAAAATGCTGAGCGTAACAAATTTCAAATTGTAATAAAAGAGCACATTGAAGAGATTATAAAAGCAAAAGTGCCATCCATAGGAAATGCTACTGGCAACGACAAAACAAAAAAAAAAAAAAAACGAAAAAAGGTGACAACAGATAAAAACCCACGAAAAGGCTAAACAATGATTTCACTAGGTTACCAAGGATGTCAGATATCGACAATGTGGAATTCATTAGTGAATGTGATCGACTTAACATTAAATTAGGAGGGTTGTGAATACACAATGCGTTAACAGAAAGAAGATCTCGAGTGTCAAGTCAGTCATTGCTTTTGATTGAATCTAACTTTTTGAAAAAAATAGAAAAGATTGTCTGGAACTTACCTTAGACAATGCACGTTACGCAGGATTATGTTTATAAATTTGTTTTTTTATTGTTTGCAATGGAATAAAATTAAAATAGTGGAGCCATTAAAGTGTGTCCTAAGCCTGCAGACACAACGTCACACCTACACGCTTTTAGGATTAACGGAATTTTTTTTTTTTATTTTTTTTAGAGTTCATGTATCTTTTTAAAGGTTTATTTTTATTTTATAAAGGGACATGTATCAAAAAGTATCAAAACTTTGGTGGTTGTTACTGTTTACCTTTTGTGAACAAGTGTTTTAAGTCGATTTTGATTAACTTCAAACATTTTCAAGGGTTAATAGTTTCCATTGTTACCCAGAGTAACACCCTTTTAAGAAAATAAAAGTAATGCCTAGACTAATTGGCTGCGTCTATCAAATGCAACAAATTGACCACAAATGGCTTCGATGTTAATGCGATTTATTAGATTTATTTATTTTTATTTTTTTTTAAATAAAAGACAAGCTTGTATCACGTGTTTCAATAAATTCTACTCTTCCATTTAAAATTCGTACAGAAATACAAAAAAACTAAAATAATTTTCGAACCCACTATTTTATAGAAATATTGCCTCCTATATGCCACAACTTTTTCCAATATATTTAAGCCCACTAAATATAAAAAACATAGGGGAAAAGCTTAAAGATTGCCACCGCATATTTTTTTTCGGTCTTGATTCGTTACAAAGGAATATAAAAAGTCGCCACTCTGAACCAAAAAAAACTATTTAAATACTCAAGTAATACAAATTTTAAACCAAATTTTCAATTTTAACTAAGATTGACCTTCAGAAATTTAGGTTTGCAGGTTGCCACCCCCTGAAATATTGAAAAAAGCATAAACAAACTTTTGAAACCATTTTGAAATAGAATGACAAAATTTATTAGGGTGGCAACCTGCAAGCCTCTACTTTTGCATTGCTATCAACATTCGGAGCATAGTAGTTGCGGGCAAGTATCATCGTGTTTAAAGACTGAGTGTATTTGGAGCCACATCAAACTCAATTGGAAAAAAATAATAGTACCAAGAATAGTCGGGCAGGGGCATCACCTGAACCTGGAATATGAGAGGTTAACAGAGTTCGTAAACTTTCAGACCTTGTCTTTGAGGCGTATTAAAATAAATTTAATAAATTTAGATACCAAATTACAGGGTGACGATTATGTTATACAATTAATTAACACAGATATGACCTATGAGCACCACAAAAGGGACTACAAACAAACTTTCTAGTAATTTATCCCAATGGACCGATCGCACGAAATTGTTTGACTAGCTCGGCTTTGATATGTCATTGAATTTTCAAGATCAAATTTTATGTATTTGATATTTGAAAAAAATTTTTAACTTAATCGATTTAATCGATTTAACCAATTTTTCAACAAAAAATATTGTAGAATGGAATGAGAGATGATTTTTAAAATTTATTTTTATTTTTGGTATCTATTTTTGTTTCTTGTTTTCTCTTTTAAGTTTTTCAAAAATCGATTAATCGTAAAAAATCAATATTTTTTAAATAATCGATCAATCATCTTAAGCCTCCAACGTTAATTATTCACAGTTGTAATTTATTGCGTCTTTATTTATTATTTAAGCATCGAAGTTCTTTATTATTTAAATAATATTTTATGTAAAAATATCAAAAAAAAAAAAGTTTAAAATTAAAGACGTAATTACATTCCTCAAAAGAGCCTGCACCTAAAAAAGATAATATTAAAAAAAAAAAACGATGCATTATTTGGTTTGGTTCCCACACTTTAAAATTTTGCTGAACTAACAAGAAAAATTTCTGACTGGACTTAACGTTGTCTTTGTCGCTGTTATCGTCTGTCTTTAAAAAAAAATAAATTGCTAAATAATGCAATTTATAAAAATATTTATACATATATAATTCTTTAAGCAGACAATAACAATGTAAGACACATTGAAATTATTTTTTTTAACTTTTTTTATTATCATAAAAATCGCATAATAAAATAGTAAAATTTTTTTTGCAGTTGTCAAGAATGAAAATCTAGCTCTATTCAAGATATTCATTCAGCAATATAATCTTTTATATTTGTCTTTTCAATGCAATTCATAACTAGAAAATAAATATATATAAACTTAGGATTAATATTACATAAAAATTCTGTAGAAGTTTACAGTTGGAAATATGATTTTATCTAATTCAACAGAATTACTTTACCTGAATTGCCTAGATAAAAGGTAATCTTGATACTTGTATTATTTTTTTTTTTGTAATTATAGACAACTAGATAAAATTTTAGTTTTCAAGCGATGGTTTAGAATTTTCTTAGATTTTTTTTTTTAGCGGAGAAAAGCTTATTTGGAAAACAAAATCGCTTTTTCTGTCCCTATATTCCTATGTATGCTTAAATCTTTAAAACTACGCAACGGATTTTGATACGGATAGATGATAGATAGAGTGATTGAAGAGGAAGGTTTATATTTTGGAAAATTTTGAGCCGGAGCCTAATGGGGGCCTTGAAACTGGAAAAGCCAAATATTTGGAACAAAAAGACGTTAAAAAATTTACTTATTTTTGTGTTTTTTTAGAATTCAGTTGAGCAACAAGACGGGATTTTTGGAAAGTTTTGACCCGGGGCCTAATGGAGGCCTTGAAACCGGAAAAGCCATATCTTTGAAGGGCTCATTTGATGAAGATGGTTAAAAAACATTTTTAGCGTTCAAGGTGTTCAAGGGTTTTCCGAAATTTGGACCTGGGTCCCATATGTGGAAATAATATAGATTTTTTGATCAATTTTTTTGTTTGTTTTGTTACAGGTGAGCACTTAGAGGGGATTTTAGAAAATTTTGACCCAGAGCCTAATGGGAGCCTTGTAAAAAAAGTCATATCTTTGGATTGAATAGACGTAGAGACTTGAAACTGGGCGCATTTGAAGTATGTTTAGTCGTGTTTAGGGGATTTTCAAAATTTGAACCCAAATTTTTATAACAATTAACCAAATAGAACCAAAAAAAAACGCGAGCAAATTTATACCAAATTTAGACTTTCTAGAAGAAGAAAAAACCCAATATTTTGGGGTAGATTTGTATAGGAGCTACTCCTTAAAATGGGATTAGAGAAAAACCATTTCTAAGTGTACACTTGACGTCTCAGAAAAGTATAAGTTTCAAATATGGAAGCTCTATTTCTTATGGTCTCCGAGATAATCTTTTTATACTGCAGACACCATGACGGACGGACGGACAGACAATGCTGATCAAGAATTTAAATGCTTTAAAGGTTATATGTAACCAACTTCTGTCTTTTACATTACATTCGCACAAACTTAATATACCCTTTTACCCTTTGGGTACAGCGTATAAAAAATAATAGTTTGAAAAGTATTCTACCACCTAAAAAATTTTGATAGTCGCACTTTTTTTGTTCATCTCTCAAAGTTGATCACTTGAGCAAATAACATTCTAAATACTAGCTTAGGGCTACCGGGGCTATTTAAATTTAATAGCTTTGATGATGAACTAGATTCCTGAAATTTAAACTGATGTTGGGTCTTGAGTCCATAAATGAATGTCAAATGCAATCCTTCATTTTTATTTTTTTTCTCAGTGGAGTTATTTGGCTCGTGTATTTCTATTCTGCAATGTTAACTTCAACATGGAACCAAAAAACAAAAAAATGTTTGGTATAACCCTGGTCTCATAACATGTATTCCTAAAGTTTTTCTAAAACGCTTTTTATACAACTCTTCCAAAAATTCTCGAAGAATATTAGTAAAACACCCCTAAAATCATTGTAAACACAATACCTCCTACACATGTATTTACGATTTGTGTAATTGTGCATAAGAACTCGCTTAAAATAAATCTTTGAAAAACACTCAACCAAAATTTTCATTCATATTTTTACTATTACAGGAACAATACCTCGCAATATGCAACTACAGATTTACACCCCAAAAACTCTAAAAATAAAACAAGAACTTCTGACACATTATCGAGTATTTTGTCATTGTTACATACTTCATATATAGAGAGCGATTACGATTGTTCGATGCAATTGTTTGCCAAAAAAAAAGAACACTAGAAAAGGTGCGAAAAGTATTTTTCTGTGCAACAAAAGCGCCTAAGTCGAGAAAAGGACATACTGAACTGAACTGAATTGCTCATTGTGCAGGCGCGACAGACAATGCAACCTGACATGTCAATCAATAATAATGGTAATGGTTGAAGTTGTCTGTCTGAAGGGTATTGTTAAATGTCATTATGTCAGAATGCAGAAGACAAACTGCAGACGTAAAGGAGTATATTGCACTAATGCGCTCGTTTGTTGAGAATTTTAGGATTAAAAATATTTAGATTTTTTGTTTGTATTTTTATATGTTTTCCTACTGTTTACACTTTTGTGCTCTATATACGTGTAGGCGGATTTTAAGGTTTGTTTATCCTGGTAGCCAGGATTATAAAGTGTTTTCATTGTAATTATGTACTTAACAAGACGACTCTGCAAAAAAACATGATTATGCATTTTGTGTTTGTGTTGTAAGGATTACGCTAAGGATTATTGCTAAAATTGTGTAATTATTTTCGTTGCGTAATATTTAAAACGTTTTTTTTTATAATAAATAAAAATGAAGTTGCTGCACGAATCGTTTCATTCTTTAGATCCGCAATTAGGTATCTGAATTACTTGATGGTATTGACTCTTATCATACACTTTGTATATAGGGAAATACTTATACATATCATATATAGATTTAAATTTTGTTTTTTTTGAAGATAAAGTTTTCCCTTGTTTCTATTTATCATGAAAAAATCCACAAACTTAGTTGCGGACCTCTTCGTATATAATAATAAAAAACTCAAGTCGACTCGAGTGGGTTAAGAAATTTATCGAATTTATGCGAGTTGGTTAAGAAGTCAACCGTGACAGTTGGGACTAGAGATGGGGAATGGGCTGAGCTTTTTGGTGGCCAATTTTCTTTTCGTGTTCGTGTGTTTAAAAAATTCAATGTCCCATTTTTAAAAAAAATAATTTTTCGTGTTGGGTCATCTCTATCTCTATCTCCCTATCACTAGTTGGGACCCATAAAGTTTTTCAAACGGTTAGTTACTTTTGTGAATCAGAGAGGTTAATCGTTATATGATTCAGCCGATGCAGGGCATTAATAAAAAATGCAGACTACTCTAAGAAATCAATATGATATTTTTTACCTCTTGAGGGCCTCAAATATAAAATAAGCACGATACTTCCACACACATTAAGCAGTGTTTTTGAGTCCTATCTCAGCGAACGGGTGTTTGCAGTACGAGTAAATACATGTGTATCTCCAGAATCAGATATTAAAGCCGGCGTGCCACAAGGTAGCGTTCTTGGCCCAACTCTGTATGTTCTATACACTTCAGACATACCTATAGGGCAAGGTATAACAACATCAACCTTTGCTGACGATACTGCAATAATAAGTAGATCGAAAACCCCAGAACAAGCGACCAGAAAACTCTCAGCTCATCTGGCTCTTCTTGAGAACTGGCTATCAAATTGGCGCATCAATGTAAACGAGCAAAAATGCAAGCATGTTACTTTCACTCTTAATAGAAGTACTTGCCCCCAATAACCTTCAACAATGTCCCTATACAGCAGACTCAAGACGTCCTGCACCTAGGTATCCACCTTGACAGGCGGCTTACATACCGGAAACACATAGAAGCCAAAAAAGTTCAAACAAAACTCAAAGCAAACTCTCTGCACTGGCTTATTAATTTCCACTCACCTCTAAGCTTGGATTACAAATTACTGCTCTACAAAACAGTCATCAAGCCAATATGGACGTATGGATCCCAACTATGGGGGAATGCATGTGCAAGTAATGTTGAAATAATACAAAGAACCCCATCAAAAATACTAAGAACACTAACTGGAGCACCTTGGTATATACGCAACGAAAACATTCACAATGATCTTGGCATCCCGTATGTGAAAACTGAAATGGCTCGTCTCAAACTTAATTACAGCAATAAATTGCACTCGCACCCAAATCATCTAGCCCGAACTCTTCTACGACATGCCACACAAACCCGACTAAGGAGAAATGACTTACCAGCCCAATGACATGTATTAGGGCCGTCGTACCAACAAAAGATCTTTAGGCTTAGTTTACAGTGATTAGTTTATAAGAATTGAAATATTATTGTTAGTCTCTCAAGAAGAGAAGATTCAATAAATAAAAAAAAAATGAAAAAAAAAAAAAATTTTTTACTTCCAGTAGCAATTTTTATAAATTATTAATTAGAAATTAATTAGAAATTAATTAGAAATAAAGTGTACAGACTAGAGGTAGAAAAATGACGGGATGAGACGAATCGGTAGAGAACTTCAAATTTCAACGTCGTTACAGGATTTTGGTCTAATCCCGACATTCCGTTTAAAAAGTGTGCAAATAATATAATATTTTATTCGCATAATAAGGTGATATTATACGGTTCTTAAATGATGTTAGAAAATCTAAAAATTTGTTAAAGTGTTGTGCCAAATCTTTATATTATATAAAAGTAAAATCATTTAAATTCCTTCGCTCGTTCGTAATAAAAGTGTCACCTTTCATCTAATTCAGTACAGCATATTTTCACAATTCAATCATCAAAGTCTCCTAATAATTTCGTCAAGGTACAAAACAAACATCAAACTAATCAATCAATCAATCCAATCAGTGTGAGTTTTCTGCTTCAATTTTTAGCTTTTTGTCTTAATTAGTCATGCAAATAGTTTAAATTAGAAGACAAACTACATAGTACACTGAATGTATTCATAATTGTGGTTTCATTTTACCGAAGATGAGTAACAACAACAACAATATTAACAACAAAACATATGGCATTATAATTTTCCGACATTTTCCGACTAATTGGACATTTTCTTTACCAAATAAACGGCAGCACACGACAGCACATGGAAATAGTTTGAGTAGCCACAATGATGCTGCTGCATTCAAAAAGGGGTGGGTGGTTGGTTGAGACGCGACTGTAAAACGACCCTTAAATATTGCTGTTGTTGTTTTTCAAAGGCATACACCCAACCATCTAATCCATACGTACTGTCATATGGCACTGATTTATGCTTTACGGTGTTCATTTACATTCAAATTTTTTTTTTGACAAGTTCAAAAAAAAAAAGATTGTAGAAAAAACTTGTTTTATAAAAAAATGATTAGGACTCCAAGGAACGAAATTCTATTATTGAGTGTGAAGTACCATTCATGTCATAATTAGCATCTTACTCCCAGTTGGGAATTTTTGTGGTTGATTTTTCTGTAATTTTTCAATAATTCACTTCTTTTTTTCTTGAGTTGATTAATTGTGCTTGAGTGTGAAGGCGTTTTGGGTAGGCGTGTTACTAAACATGCAGTTTGGTACTCGATTTTTTTGTTTAAATAAAAAAAAATCTTGATAAGCAATGTTCTTGACCCGAAAAATGCAGACAATTGTCAAAAGTGTTGTACCCTAATCCTTCGATAGGTATCTGCTTTGTATAAGATTTTATATGACGATTGGCTGTTTAGATTTTTACTTTTATTAAGAAATGTTTTCATATTTTTGCATTTGATTTGCTGTTAAGATATTGCATTTTTCTGCGAAGTTATTTAGCCGGAAACGGAAATATTTTTCAAAAAGATAGTTTGAGCGAAAGGAGCTACTTTACTTTGGCATTAGATGCATGTGTATTTATTACCAACTCTCATCTATTTCATTGTTCATGCAAATTTTAAGACTGAACATGTAATTTTAACGCGGTGGTTCCCCCATTTCACTTTAAAATGGTGTTACCATAATTATAAGTTGGTGTTTCATTTAAAAAAAATTAAGATTCACACCAATTATTTTGTTTAGACAAAAGGATGCAGACGCCCAAAATTCTAGATCAGCATCGAAAGCTGAGTCGATCCAGCTATATCCATCTTTCCATTCAAATGATCTGCCTCTGATCTTAGCGAGATAAGGCTACTAAATTGATATATCAATTCTGCTTAACCCTTTTTGTAACCATATTTTAAGAAATAAATGCCATATTAGAGTGGTCCAATTAAATGTTTTTTGTTTGTTTAAAAAAATATTTACAACGGATATCCGGAATTTAGAACTGGAACCGAAAGTCGATTTTTTAAACTAATTTTTTGTTTTCTTTTTTTAGATTTCAGGTGAGTACTAAGACGGAATTTTGTAAAATTTTGACCCGGGACCTAAAGGAGGTCTTGAAACAGACGTAGTGACTTGAAGCATGGCGCATATGTTTAAAAATATCTGGAGAGAAAATTTTTAATTTATAGTCGCTATAACTGTTATAAAAAACTCACCATTGATTTCTTTTTATGATCTCTCAGGGGAAACAATTACTTCAATCAGTGCGCTCAAAAAACATATGGCAAAAAAAAAAAAAAACAACAAAAAACAAAGAAAACAACACCACCAGCCGATAACCTATAAAATTATATACACGAACTTTAACCCCCCCACTGTGGGTGCATGCATACAACCACAAAAAGCGCAATTGAAATATAACTGTTTATGAAAAAATACTCCTTGTAAACCGATTATTGCGTTGATTTCCTGTCTAGCGAGATTTTATGAAGTAGCATAAGAATAAATAAAACAATCATGGCATTGAAATATGAGTACGATTAACACAAAAGAAAAATTCGACGACAACATACGCAATTTTAAATCAGAGCATAAAGGAATTAAGTATAGTACAGACAGACACCCAAGCACACAGTTGCACTTTTCGCAGTTGAGACACACACACACACACAGCTGTGCGCCAGGGTTGTTAATAGGCTCCGCCTCTCTTTTGTGTGTGAAACGTTTTGGAAACTGAAACACGCACAATGCTGGCAAGAAAATGAGTTTTGTTTTTGTTTTTTTATTATATTTAAACCTCTTTTGTAAATGTTTTATTTTGATTGTAACTGACATGCACAAAACGTAAACTTACGTCCAACGGTGGCAATTGGTTTCATAAAATTATTTATGGCCATTGCAATCGGTTCAAGTAAATCACGCAACGAGGATAAAATATTATAAATAAATATTAATGGCGGCTGTAGATAACCATTAAAAATTACCGTTAACATTGGCTTCAACAAATAATCCGATGTCATATGCAGCAGACCAACAATGAGAGTATTGATCAAAGCGTAAAGTACAAAACGATAAGCTTGCAGCACAAACACCACCAGAAACGCCAAGCCAATATGTAGCAAACCAAAAAATTCTGCCCAAAAATGTGTTGCATAAACAGTGGCACGTTCCGCATAGTAGATGGCATTAATTTTTGGATGATGATCCGTTATGCTAAGATAATCAGCGCAACCATGATCAAAAGTATATATACCAGTATAGCCGGTATGCTTACAGCTTGGATAGCGGCGTAACCATTCGGGTTCGGGTAAGCCATCGAGTAATTTATTATAAACGCCGTCGGCTTGTGCCGGCGGCTGTGGTTTACATTGGCACATATTATCCAGCGATTTGCGTAAACGTTGAAAGAAACCCGGCGTTTTATTGCTTATTTTCTTCTCGTTGCTTTGTTTCGTTTTTATAATTTTTTTGAAATTTTTTAGTTTTATGCTTTTTCTGTGGTAAAGCAAAACGTGTACGCTTTGAATTGGCCAAAATGTTGCCGTGTTGTCGATGGTAACGTTGAAATTCTATACGCGCTGGTGTCTCTTTAGGCTTGGTAGCCATTAAATTATTTCCAGCACCACCACTACCGCTACCACTGTTGGGCACTGCACGCATTTCGTAGAGCACACGTGAATATGTATCCTCGGTAGCTGTTGTTGCTAGTTCTTCCGTTGCTGTATACTCGGTATCAGCTTGCGTATCATTGACGAATGCATCATAGTGTGCTGCTGCCGCTTTATGTTGCTGCTTCTGTGCTGCACCACCGCCACCACCAGCAGCGTGTCCATAGTATACATTCGTATTATCCGATTCGGTTGAGGAACTTACACCACCTTGTGGCAATAGCTTCTTTAATGGTGCATGCAGTTTTGCGGTTACTCCAACGTGATGCACTTCGATGAGATTTGCCTTGGAATTGGCTAAATTATAGTCAACTGGTGTATCGGACATTTCTTATTTGAAATATTAAAATTTTTTAATTTTAACGTAGTTTGAAAGGAGTTTTTGATTTTGTGAAAAAATCCTGATTAAAATTTCTATTTTTCTGTTGGAAATTTTAATTTAACAAACTTCAAAAATACTTTAGAGCAACCTAAACCAGCCAGTTAGAGACTTCCAGGCCAAAGGAACGCGTTACTGAGCAATAGATTTTCCTGAGAGCAAGAAACAGAAGTGTAAAACTCAGTTTACTGGAACAAGATTTACTGTTGCTGATTTTCGAAAATTTCTTTAATAACTCCTAAACCGTCAATTCGATTGAAATGTTATACAGACATATTTATAAGAAATTTACTTAAATTCATATAGATATCTTTGAAATCAGATAAGTACATACAGAGAGAATTGTAATTAAATGAATTCACATTTTTTTTAAATTCAATAAAAATAAATTTAGTTATAACTCGAAAACTAGTATACTTTCTTAATACCTAACTTTATATTCAGCTTTAGCAGAATATGCTACACAAGAAATGACACAAATCAGTAATTTTTTTTCTTAAAATTTGTAAACTTTTATAATAAATGCAAACCAAGTCTAATGAGAACAAAATTATATGTATTTCAAATATTTAATTTGGCGCGTAATGGCAAACGTTGCCATATTGTTAAATGCACTATTTTCTATATTACCTCTAACGGCACCAAATGAACAGCTCTAGTTTACATAAGAGTAAGCGAGCTAGCAATACTATATCATTTTTTAGTAACGCCGTTAAAAAGTGTATTTCAAAGCCTTTGAACTCATCAACTGCAACTGTCAAAATCAAATCAGAAAAGCGGTTTCCATTCGTCGACTAACAACAAAAACGAAAATTGTATTTCTACTTGTATTTTTTCATAAAAATTTTTTTTTTTTATTTGTAACTATATTTCCTAAATTTCAAATTTAAGAAAATTTTAGTGCATATAAATATTTTTCATAGCAATTTCGTTTTTATTGAAAATAACAAAAAACATATAACTTTGTACTACGAAACGCGCAGCACAGAGAGACGAAGTAAAGCCATTTTTAACATTATACTTTGATAAAATATAAAAAAAAATGTCATGTCCAAGTTGTCCAAGATTTCTGCCCGGTCTTCGCAACCGAATTGAGCTAGGCGTAACAATGGTTTATTTCCGAAGTAGGTTGGATTTGTTGAAGTAGAAGTTGTCGCCAATGGAGACACTTAGCAGTATCATTGTATCTGCGTAGCGGTAAATGTAGCGGTTGTGTATTTGTATGTGTATGTGTGTATTTCTTAGAAGAATATAAATAATCAGTTTAATTATTTTATACTCATGTTTTAACGAAATAATTTCAATTTTAAACAGCACAAAAGTGGCGTAAAGTCGGCTCCGATAACACGCATAGCAATGAGGAGGCTAATTGTTTGAATCAAATGACCGTTCGCATAATGCCAGCACTTCAGGATAATTATATGTTTTTGATACACGATCATGCAACAAACGAAGGTGCAGCTATAGATCCTGTTGATGCTAAATATGTGTATCGTACTTGTAAAGAGCGTGGCGTTAATATAACACATATTTTATGTACACATCATCATTGGGATCATTCCGGTGGTAATAAGAAATTAGTTAGATTGTGGGGCAGACCCCTAAAAGTTTTTGGCGGCGATGAACGAGTAAGTGGTCTAACACATTGTGTGGTTCACAATGAACCATTTCAGATTGGTAGTCTAAAGGGCACTTGTATATATACGCCTGGTCATACAAGAGGTTCTATTTGTTACTATTTAGAATCGCCGAATGGTGAGAGTGTTGTCTTTACCGGTGATACATTATTTAAGGGTGGTGCTGGTCGTTTTTTTGAAGGTGACGCTACACAAATGTATACATCCATGAGTCGTTTAAATAAATTGAAACCTTCAACATACGTTTTTCCTGGTCATGAATATTCGTTATCGAATTTAGAGTTTGCGCGTCGTATTGACCTTAATAATTGGACTATACAAGAAGAGATAGCGTGGACAAGAGGTCGTCGACTAACAGATGATCCAACAATACCATCAACAATAGGTGGGGAGCGCAATTGGAATCCGTTTATGCGCGTACATAAGTTAAGCTTGCAACACTATTATGGTGCAAGTAATCCTATAGAAACAATGGAAGCTTTGCGTCGTCACAGCGAAACTGGAATACGTACAATTGGCAGAAATTTTGTGTAATTTGTAGTTAATTATTTATTTTAAAAAAAATTAGTTTTCATTTTAAAATATATCACTGTGTTATAAATTTTAGTTGATGTTTTGTACAAAAAAAAAAAAAAAAAAAATAATAATAATTGTTTAGTTAAGAAATAAAGCCTAATTTTTAAGGAATAAGAAATTGTTTTTTTTTTTCTTGCTATTTTGTTGCTGAGACTTACGGACATATGGAGCTGCAAATTACATTTGTCAAGCAAGAAACTATCTGATAACCATGACCTTCTTGGATGCCTCAGATTCGGTGCTCTTTATTCTAAAAAACTGGTTAGAAATGGATTTTTTAAACTATTGGCCATCACTAGTCATTACTTTTTTCTATATTTTGGCCAATATACGTTAATACTAGCTTGGAAGAACGACTCGTATTTCGAGGCAATTGCTGAATTAACCCTTTTTTTGTCATCTTCTTAATAAGATGTGAAATTAATCGACTGCAACAAGTGGTATTCGAAAGAAGCAATGTCTGACGTACCACTTTCCATTTACTTCCCATAGCAAACAATTTATTCACTCATTGCCAATTAGTTCAACAAAGGCTTGAGAGAAGTTTCTGTAATGGTAAAAGTTAAAATTAGTTTTTCAAATTAAATATGTATGTGTGCAAATTCCTCAAAAACTTACATCTTTGCAAAATGGGCACACGCCAAGCGCTATATCCAGAAAAGTGCGCTCGCCTCTAAAAGATTTAAACCATTCACGTAGACAGGCGGCATGAAAAATGACGCTACACTTATCATTGTCACAGGACACAATGGGTACATCACCATTCTCTAAGCGATAGCTATAGCAAATATTACAGTATTGCTGTTCTTCGTAATTCAGCTCATTCGAAGGCATTGGAAAATAGCATAAATCAAATATGCGCAGTAGATTCCTATGTATGCTCATTTCAGCATCCCAGCTGCTCATACCCTCTCTGTAAATATCACGCAGACGCTCCACCTCAACGGTAGGTCCGATTATTTCCACTGACATGGATGATAATGCATTAAAAGGATTCTTAATTGTTAGTTTAAGATAGACCTGCTTTCGCAACAAAAACAGACGCCAATTATGTTTGATTGCCGGCAGTTGAGGCTGTAGTATATAACATAGTTCGTCAATGTCAAGAAAGCTAGCATAAAAAGGCTCCAGTTCTCTTATATAATTTTCGAATAGATGTGACGATGGCAACGAGCGTGCATGCAGTTTTTTGAAACAACTCTTCCCAATGCAAACAATGAGGCAGGCTGTGACTTATTGGTTGTAGTGTTTCTAAATTCAGTTCTAAGTGGTGTTGTGGATACTCCGCAAAGTTAGAGAAACGTATACGTGTGTATGCCGCGTTAATTTGCATATCGTAACTGTGCGGTTTATGCAGCAGGGCAATTTCTGCGAAAATGTTATTTTCATTGTTGGCAGTTGCAATTGCTTTCAACGGTGTTTGAGTATTTTCCACCAGCGTATCGAGTTGTGAAAAAATATCAACTACTTGACTATGTTCTGGTAATGGCGTTAATAAATTGCTGCACTCAATATACTCCTGTTCGCGTAGTACATAAAGCTTGAAGTTCTTGGCCAGCGGATAGAGCGGGCAGTGTAGTTTTAGTCGAATGTATTTGTTATTAACTTTTGTTACACCGCTAATAATAATGCCGCCATTGTTCACTCGTTTAATATTGAGGCCAGGATATTTGAGTAATAAATCATTCAAATCTTGTTCAGTTGACATTTTAAATTGTTTTTGTATCGACGACGTTTTTTGCAAGGGCAGCTGCAGTAGTAGAAGCTTCGGTTGTGTGCAAGACAGTTGGTGTTTTACCGTTTTCGTTTCCTCTAGTTTTACAGCAATTCCCCTCGCAATTAGTAGCTATAACCCACAAACAACATATTTACATGGATTATTATTAAATTACAAATTTTGCGCTCGCTGCCAATCAGCTGTTTTTATTACAGGATGAGTTAAACAGTGCGTATAATGCCCATATCGCTATCCCGCTCGCACCTATATCGCTGTACATACACTCATTCGTCAAAACGGACCGATATCGCGTATCGATAACCGCATATACAATTGTAAGCCGATACACCGGTTGCAGACCGATGTGGATTATCGTTTTTTTTTTGCTGCAAATCGGTCACACATTGTGAACGACAATAAATTTTCGGTAACAAGCAAAGAAAAGCAAAGATAGACAAAATACTTAAATTTTTCTGTGCGTAGCTTTATCATTTATATATTTTTTACTATTTGCAGTTTATACAACATTAGCTTATTTAGTTTTATATGCATATATATATAATTTTCATAAAAAAATACGCTGACAAACACATACAAAGAAACACAACGTCAAACACACATACAGACACAGAGAGAGACATTTTTTTAAGTTTGATAGAAAATAGTCAATAAAAACGGTAAAACAAAAATGGCACTGCGTCCAACATTCTTTGCCGGCGCTATTAATTACGTACAGCTAAGTTTATCATCGATTTACTTTCGAGGTTGGTCAAAATTGCATTGTCAAAATTTGCATGTTTGTTGCGTTACGTCTGGAGTAGAGGTCGTCGTCGCCGCAAAAAGTCAGCAGCAACAACAACTACAACGCTCACAACAACAACAACCACAACAAACGCAAAAGCCAATAAGACTTTTCGGCGGCATAACGTCTAATGTCAGGCAATATCATTGCCTTGGTAGCGGTAACGGTAGCGGTAGCGGGAGTGTCTGTCGTCCATTAGTGAAACGTAAAAATAACTCTTAAAAAAAAAAGATCTCTTGTCTTACACTATTTTATAATCTTATCTTTAGTATTTTTTTTTTTTTTTTGCTCATCATTTTATGTTTTATACATTGTGAAATTATTATTTGCTTTTTTTGTTTTGTTTTAGTTTATTTGTTGTAAATTTACGCTTCACTTTTAAACTAATTTAAAATTTCTATCTTAAACAGTACAAAAACTCCGTACAGTCGGCTTTTCCGGAATGCATAGCAACGAGGGTAATATTGAATTATCACAAATGATAATTAAAATATTGCCTGCGCTTCAGGATAATTATATGTACATGCTAATTGATAAGAATACACGTGAGGCAGCTGTTATTGATCCTGTTGACCCTGATTATGTTGTACGTATTGCTGAGCAGGAGAAAGTTAAGCTTACGCATATTTTGACGACACATCATCATTGGGATCATGCCGGTGGTAATGAGAAATTAGTTAAATTATGGCCGGAAAGGCTGGAGGTGCTTGGCGGTGACGAACGCATTGGTGCGCTTACCAACAATGTTTCACACAATGAAACCTTTGAGCTTGGCGCTTTAGAGGGCACTTGCATTTATACGCCATGCCACACAAAAGGACATATTTGTTTTTTTATACAATCGGCCGATAAGAAAGATGCTATTGTCTTTACCGGTGATACATTATTTTCGGCTGGTTGTGGTCGATTTTTCGAAGGCACCGCCGATCAAATGTATAAAGCATTAATTGAACGTTTAGGTGATTTACCAAATGAGACAAAAGTTTTTCCCGGACATGAATATACTTTGCAAAATTTATACTTTGCGCGTCATGTTGAATCGGATAATCAGAATGTACTGGAACGCATTGAATGGGCACGTATGCGGCGTTCCACAAATGATCCAACAATACCATCGACAATTGGTGAGGAGAAATTGTTTAATCCATTTATGCGCGTACATCAGGATCATATACAGGAGTCTTATGGTTTGGGTGATGCTATACCAACAATGGCTGCATTGCGCAAGGACAAGGATAATTGGAAGGGTTAAAAATCAAAACGAACAAATTTATAAGTCATTTAAAGCACAAAGCGGTTAAAAGCAGCAACATTCAAATTGCACAAGTGAAAAAAAATAGTTTTCTAGATGAAATTTTCAATTATAAAAATTCAAAGCTGTGTTAAAGATTATTTAGTAATTAAAATATATTGTTGAATTGTAAAAAAAAAAAAAAAAAAAATAAAGTATATATTTTAGAAGGAAGTTACGACACACCCTCATCTTGAGTGCATCAAAATTGTTCAAAGGTCGCAGCAAAACTAATTTTCGAATATATTTTGCCGGCAAACGTAAAGTAAGTGTTTCATAGTGCTTTAAGTAATATATTCTGTAAATATCGCTTATTCACTTGCGCACTTACAAACTGCCTTGCAACTGTGTGCTGCACTATATTGCATTAGTGTAAGCGAGCTAGTTATATATATGCACACATGTTAAGAAAACAGCTGTTTTACAACTTGTGAAATTGTAGTTTACCGCATATATTTGAGTTTTTTCTTATATTTACGCATTAAAAATGCTGGATAACGTAAAAAATGTTATACTAGTACTCTCTGGTAAAGGTGGCGTTGGTAAATCAACAGTGAGTACACAATTAGCGCTAGCGCTGCGTGAAAAATGGACATAAAGTAAGTAGTCTTGACACTCTAAAAAAAACATTTCTAATAAAAATATTAAAAAAAATATTCCTTATACACCACACAGGTAGGTTTACTTGACATTGATCTATGTGGTCCCAGTGTACCATATCTGCTTGGTCTGGAGGGCAGTGATATCTATCAATGCGATGAGGGTTGGGTACCAATTTACACAGATGAAAGCAAAACATTGGCTGTCATGTCTATTGGTTTTCTACTCAAAAATCGTAATGATCCCGTAATTTGGCGTGGTCCAAAGAAAACCATGATGATACGTCAATTTTTGACGGATGTTAAATGGGATGATTTAGATTATTTAATAATCGATACACCACCTGGTACATCCGATGAACATATTACGGTTATGGAATGCATGCGTGATGTGAAGTGCAATGGTGCAATTATAGTGACCACACCGCAAGGTGTTGCACTGGATGATGTACGCAAAGAGATAACATTCTGTAAAAAAACTGGCATACACATTTTGGGTATTGTTGAGAATATGAGTGGGTAAGTCTTAAATGTAGTAAAATTTGTTTTTAGTTTTATATTTGATTTCTTTTTTTTTTTTATAGATTTGTCTGTCCACATTGTAGCAATTGTACGAATATATTCTCTTCAAATGGTGGCGTTGAATTAGCAAAATTAGCGCAGGTACCACATCTTGGTACGTTGCCCATTGATCCGCGTGTTGGTGTTTTGGCGGGTAGTACTGCATCAGTGCTTAAAGAACTGCCGGAATCAAGTACTGCACAAGTTTTTCAATCGCTTGCTAAGCATTTGGTTGATTTAGCGGTTGTTGGTTGAATTATTTTCTGTTTGTTTGCTATATTTTCTATGTAAATATATTTTTGTAAAAAAATATCAAAGAACACGTAATCATTGGGAACATTTTCGGCTCCTAATCAATACAATCATAATCCGCAAAAGATGATCGTACGGTCATCGGGGCTTGGACATTGAAAAAGGTCTCGTCCAATAAGACTGACGGTGAAGGAGAACAAGACGAAGTACTAGGTACGCCGCTGCGTTGGGAGAATCAGGTCCTAGAGGACATCCCCAGAATCGGTATCCCGAACTGGTATCGTCTGGCACTGGATTACAACCGATGGTGCCAAACCTTACGTGCGCCAAGGCCGACAATCGACCTTTTTGTAGTTTTGTTTCATCTGAAACCGTTTCGCTTAATGACTTCCACGGTGTTGTCTTTTGGGCTCAATATTGTGGAAAATTTGTGAACGCTACTCGAAAACAAAGTATTAAAATATCTTAGATCCCTGAGATCAAATTTTCATTTGTAAAGAATTTAAAATATTTATTTTTATTTTAAACATTTTACACAAATTCATTTACAAAAGAAACTTTTTAAGCCAATACCTAATTTTATTTAAAAACTTCGTAAAAAAACACACACTAGGTAATATATAGTAAATCTAATACAGAACTAAAAAACAAAGGGGGAAAAATGTCATTGCAAATACAACAAGTCGCAATGGAACTTGTTTTGGAACTAATTGCTACAGTTATGCAATTACGTCTCAAAGTGCATGCCACGTTCGATGATTTAGAAAAATTATTAGAACAAAAGCAACATTTACTTTTGATGGCGCTATACATCAACCTGTGCGTAGAAGTTTAATAATTCTGATTGAAGATCGATTTCTGGCAACGACCGACAATATTGTGTTTGATGTCAAAGAAGCTTTACGCATTGTTACACAAATTATTATGGATTTACCGGATTACGAGGATATTATCTTAATTTTTGTTGTAATACGTATTGAGAAGGAGTTGAGAGACATGTTGGAAAATCTTACACTTTTTGGAGTTTTAAACAATAAAAAAAAAACAGAATAAGAAAATGGCAAATAAGAGAGTAGCAATAAAAGATATTGAAAAAATATTTTGCAAAAATTCATGGTGCTGTAATTTTTGCAATAAGTTGTCAACATTGGCTCTTGAACGAAAAATAAAAATTAACAAAAAAAAAAAAAAAAAATTATAAAAATATGTTGCATACTTTCTGGCGTAAACTTTATTCTTGACATAATTGAAGGAACGATGGTGGTCTATAAACGATGATGAGACCTTAATGATGAGTCGGTCTAAATAGAGTTCATTAAGTGATCCACGAAAAGAAAAATTCATTGCTATTCTTTTTACCAAAGGTTTTTTTTTCATATTAGCACAAATTCACCAAAATATGTAAGCAAAATAGAAAGAGATAGTTGATGAATATTATAATTGTATCATGACCTTATGTAACTTTTTTGTGTCAGATTACTTGACAATAACTTGCTGCGAAGCTGAAGCAACAGGTTTACATCCCTTAATTTTTTTCAGAAACATGCTATTAGACGCAATTAATTTTGCAATCGTAAAGAGGTGTTGTATTTCGTCTATATTTGCTTACATAATTTTAACATAGTATGCTTTGTTTTGCAGCTTCGTCGTAGGCTAGAGTGGGGTAAACATATTTCTGTACTCTTCAGCACTGTTTTATTTCATTTAAAATAGTTTCACCAAAATATGTAAGCAAATTAGAAAGAGATAGTGGTGGAATATTGAAACTGTTTTTTAATTATATAATGGCCCTAACTAGCTTTTTTCTATACTTTCAATTAAACAATGAAGTAAATAAATAAAAAGAGTGCATATATTTATTTATTTTATTTTAAAGTTTTTTTTCTTGTTTTTTTTTTTTATTTTAAATATTTTTTACAATTATGTTTTGCTGATTATTTTAGTATTTTTTTTTGTTTTGATTGATAATACACAATAAACATAATTAATTATTTTTTTTTTATATAGATAAATTTAACTTATAGTATAATTCATATGTGTATATATTAAAATTAATAGTAAAAAATATTATACAATTAAATAAAATAAATTTACAAAACAATAAAATTATTATTAATAATAATAAGCATTTTCAATACTTGAATATATTTAAATTAACTTTAAAAAAAAAAAACTGACAAAGAGTAAAGATTTTTTTATATCTTTTTAAATATATATATTTTTTTTAATATATATTTTTTTTGTTAAATTATCACATTTCTACTTAATTTCAACTTAATAAAGTTTTTAATAATTTTTTTTTTATATAAAATAAATAATAATGAGAAAAAAAACTTCGTTAAAACGTACTCGATCTCAATTTACATATAAGAAAATTTTCGTTTAATTTTTTTTTTTTTGTTTTGTATTTTTGAGATCGTATTTTTTGTTTCCAATGAGTTGTGTATATGAGTAGTGCGTGTGTGTGTATGAGAAATAATAAATTAAGAATGTTTTATTTTCGTTTTTTTTTTTTTTTTCGATTTTTAAATACATAAAATACATTTTGTTCAAAACTTATATTTATAAGTGGAATTATCGATTTGATATTTATAATATATATAAAATAAAATAATTATAGAGTATATATAATGTTATCTATACCGCAAGTACAGAAGTATTTGTTGTAGTTTCGCTTAGATTTGTTTCCGAATTCGGTACGGATGAGTATAAAGTTTTACGTAGTTTTGAACGTGCACGATTTTTGGAGAGCTGTTTGAAATAGAAGACCAAAGCCAAAATGATGACACATGGTGCAACCAAAGCGAAAAAGGTTAACATCCAAGATAGTAGCATTGCAGTATGATTGGTTTCCACAATAGGTTCCACAGCTTTTACATTTGCCGTTGCGGTGCGATAATTTTTTTCGGGAATATATTCATTTTGACGATAACTATTTGATTCGGGCGTAAGTGGTGCAGGTGCAGAGGTGGTATGTAGAAAGTTGAAAATGCTGCTGCTGGTGGTGGCTGTGGTGCTTTGGGAATTTAGTGGTGCATCAGTGTGTGTAACAAGTGGTGGTGTGGAAGTTGTTGTAGGCGTTCGTGTAATTGTGAATGCTGTTTTAGATGTTTCTGAGGATGTTGTTGTGGATGTTTCTGAGGATGTTGTTGTGGATGCTGTTGTGGATGCTGTTGTGGATGCTGTTGTGGATGCTGTTGTGGATGCTGTTATTAATGCTGTTGTGGATGCTGTTGTGGATGCTGTTGTGGACTCTATTGTGGATTCTGCTGTGGATGCTGCTGTGGATGCTGTTGTGGACTCTGTTGTGGACTCTGTTGTGGATGCTTTTGTGAATGCTGTTGTGGATGTTGTTGTGGATGCTGTTGTGGATTCTGTTTTGAATGCGATTGTGGAAGGTATTGCTGTCTCAGTTGTTGTTGTTGCTACTTCTGTGCTTCTTGGGGCAATTTCTTGAGCTTCAGTCATTTTACTAATGTCTGGCTTTGTAGTATTAATCTCTGTTTGGATCTCATTGGTTGATTCTGAGAATTCTGTTGCAGTTTCAGGCATTTCTGTACTTGTGTTGCTCTCATATACTCTTTCTACTTCCATATTGATTCGCGCTGTTTCAGTTTCTATGCTACTAAAAGTATAACTATCAGCAGCAATATTAGTGGAACTTGTGGGATTACTCCCTGTGGAAGCTATGCTTGAAGTTTCTGTAGCTAAAGTTGTGCTTGAAGTTATAACTGAAGCTGTGCTTGATTCGGTGCTTGAAGCTTTTGTTGCTTCTAGATCGTGTAACTTAGAATCCACATCTACTTCCGCTGGAATTTCAACATCTAAACAAACGGGACAACATTGTTCCGGCAGCTTAACTGGATTACTACACGACGCCGGCTTACACAGCGATATAATGCAATGTTTTTCACCATTCTTACAGCTACATTCACTACAACCATTATGCTCTAACCATGTCTCACCATGCAATTTAGGCTGTTGTAATTCTTCGGAATAGCAGCTGCCCTTCAACTGCAACTGCAAAGGCTCAATGCTACCCAATTCCTGCAACGGTACTTCATTCTCCGATTCTGCCATAGACGCTGCTGTTGCACTCTGTTGGCATAATTCACGTCCATCGTAACAATTACATTTAATTTGTGCACTACGCCAATAGCTGATGGTTATATTATTGCCACAACTTGGCTTTGCAGAGCATATGTAAATGGTACAACAGCTACCAGGTTGTCCAGTGCCGCTGCTTAGCTCCAGTGCCACTTCATCGATATCACATTTCGGTACACTTGGACAGCTGCCACAAATGCATTTATGTGTTTCAGCTGCCGTTGTTGTTGTTGTTGTTGATTTTGTGCCACAGCAGCGTGCATATAAATCATTTTCATCATCATCCACATTGTGACGTCGTTGACGTTTGTGTAACTCCGGCATTGCTGTGGTTTCTTCTGTTTTGAAGTTAATAGTTTCATCAGCTGCATCTGTGTCTACACCATTTAGTGGCGCAAAATGTATGCTATCTAATGGATAATCTTCTTCTTCGTCTGCATCATCAATAGCATCGTCGTCAGCTATATAGTCTGTGGATACCAGTACACTATCGGCTGGACAACCATTTGCGTAACCAAGCTCAGCGCAATGCACCAGACTGCATTCATATTTAAAGTTGTCGCTTTCTGTAAAGAAAATTTTTATATATTTTTTTTTATTATTATTTTTATTTATTTAAATGAAATTTAATTTTTAAATTTATTTTTAAAATTGGCAAACAAAAAATCAGCCATTTTGCTTTACGTGATTTTTTTTTGTTGTAGTTTCTGTGGCCAGAAATAATTAAAATATTTGTACAATGCTTGCTATAAATTTTATAAAATTATTTTGCTGCAAGCGAGTGTTGTTTTAAAAGTTTTAAAAGTTGTAAAAAATTTTGTTAAAATACGACTTAGAAGAAAAATATGAGAACAGCCAGACTAAGAAAATGACGCAGAAGCTAAAAACCATTACGTGAGATCGTTACTGAACATAACAGATGCATTTCAGATAAGCTCTAACGGTAAAAAAGCTCGGAATGGAGTGAAAAGGAGAAAAGGAAAAATTTTGGAAAGTATGGAATGGAAAGACTGGAATGGAAAGGCTGGAATGGAGAAATATTTCAACGTGGGAACCATTAAGCATTTCGAACAGATTTAATAGAAATCTTTCCAAAAATATCATGGGAAGCAGTAAATGCGCTTAGCAGCTCAAAGAATATGAATGCTCAGCCTATAGTGCGTAGATGGAAATGAGATCAAAAAGAAGGTATTGATCGACCTTAGATCGGATTGTGGAGACTCTGGAAACACTGCTCTGCAGCTTTCGAGCTGTTCCTACGATAATAGGAAAACATCTTGGTGCACTCTGGCTTGCATTAATGGGATATGGGCTTTTGACGTTTCCAAACAGGTAAAAAGTCTGCAGGATTCATTATTAAGAATCATATTGATGTGTTTCCTGTTTAAGTAACCCGACTAACCTAATAGAGAGCTAAATGACTGTCAATAAGCTTGTAAATAAAAAATTACTTTGAAATAAATATATAAATATAAATTTATAAGTAAATGAGTGTTTTCATTACAAGAATGAGTGTATTCATAACAAGAATGAGTGTATTCATTACAAAAAATATTTAATTATTCTACATTCTTAGGATCTAAAAATCATACATTCAATTTATTCACTCATTTATGATACTCCAATTTATAATCATTCAACCATTGAAATGAGTGTATTCATTATAAGCATGTGAATTATTCGAATTCATGTGTAGATAACAAAATGAATCAAATTATGAATTTACATGCACAAAAATGAAGATCAAACATTTTATTCATTTATGTATGACATGAATTGTTTATGATATGAAATGAGTGTATTCATTACAAGCAAGTGAATACAAAATGAGTCAAACTATCAATTTACATGCACACAAATGAAGATCAAACATTTTATTCATTTATATATGACATAAATTATTTATGATACGAAATGAGTGTATTCATTACAAGCATGTGAATAACAAAATGAATTAAATTATCAATTTAAATGCACATGAAGATCATACATTCGAATCATTCATGTATGACACTTAAATTCATTATTATTAACAAATTAAATATTCATTACTTTCGAATGAGTGCATTCATGCTACATTATATGATTCAAATAAATTTGAATGAGTTGAATCATTAAAAAAAATTTTCAAAAAATAATGATAAATGTTTTCTGATGAAAATTAAAACATTTTAAACACCACACAAACATATTTATTTATATTTTTATTTGTCCCATTTGATTGCGCCTTAAATTATATAAATGTCGAGTGTGCAAGCGACCGAGAAAACAACAGCAACAACAACAACAACAATAAAAATAAATATGTTTTTTTACATTTAAAATGCAAAATTGCAGAAAAATTAAATGGTGCGATTTAAATTTACGAGCGCGCGAATTGGATATTTGAATAAATATTATACTACAATATATACGCCAAAGTACTCGACTGAACTGTCAAGTGGTGTTTTGGTTTTTGGTTTGAAAAAAAAAAAAAAAAAGATTGAAAATAACCGCATGACTGGTAGTGTTTAATATAATAATACGAATAAAAATATTTTATACATTTGTGCAGCAGCAACTTCAAACGAAATTGAGAACAGTTAAGTAATTTCGATGCATTGAGCATAAATAATAATTTAATATGAAATTTTTTTGCATTAAAGCTTTAAACTATTTTTTTTTTCTGCAACTCACATTTGACTTCAATTAAACATTTTTTTGTTTTTTGACAGCATATATCAAGTCAAAACCAAGTTTATCTTATTGCCATTTTTTCACGTGTGAAATATGTGGCAGGCAACACTAAGGTCTACTTCATCTTTCAAATGCCAAGAGACAAAAAAAAATTTATATACAACTGCACACTACTAAAGTAGTTCTGTTCCGGATTAGAAACACACCAACTGTATGCAACGAAGTGTAGACCACAATTTTTTGGTTGTTTTTTTTTTTTTTGCGCAACTGACAAGCAAATTTTTGTGTTTTTGCTTCCTTTTCATAGCATACAAACAGGCGCATATAGTACGTATGTATGTGTTTTGAGTGAGTGAATGACTGACAGTGCAATGAATGTCATCTAGACGACGTGTGTCTGTCATGTCCTTGATGCTGTTATTATTCTTTATGCTGTTTCTTTATTTTTTTTTTTTGAAACTTAAGTTTTGGAGCATAATTTAAAATGTAAAAGAATGAAGTTTCCTTTTTTTTTTTTTGAAGTGTTTGAGAAAAAATTCAAAGAAGTGAGGTACTTTTTTTAAAAAATATGGTTTAAAAAATTCTTTCAAGGAAGAGCATGGTTTTTTTGAGCTTGTTTTTGTGTTTTGAAAACATATTGTATTTTATAAATAAAAAACTTTATCAAGAAATTGTATAAAAAATTAAAATTTTTTAATTTTTTCAACCTAAAAGCAGAAAATTCCCACATGTATGGTGAAATTATATAAATTCACCATAACATGCATACTCAACAAAATTTGTTATCAAATTAAAAGAGACAGTGGTGGAATACGTCACCTGGTATAATTGCATCATGAGTAAGGTCCAGAATTAAAATAGTTCTAAAGTAAACGGGGAGATAAGGAAATTTGTGATTGGGAGGTACGCATATATAGTGAGATTTCCTAGTCCCTGCGCAGTTTATTTTTATCAATTAAATGTCTAAGCCTATTCTTGTGTTTTTGTATAACATTTTTTTCTTGGTTACTTAACAGCAAAACCACAAATTCGGCATGGATCAAACCTATGCAAATCACTAAAAACGATACAAATCTTTTCCTAAAATCCCAAACAGGCCCGATGGGGGGGGGTCAGCCGGGGGCAAAACCCCGGGGCCCGGAGGTTAGGGGGAGGGAAATTTTTTCAAATGACAATAGGGAACGAATAGAGGATAGAGGTCAGTATCGGCATTGATAAGCACGCTTTTCACAGGTGAGAAGCGAAAAAAAAAAAAAAAAAAGTCTTCGATTATATCTAAATATATTTTTGATAATCATGATTAATCAGCAACAATCGATTTATTTTTACAATCTTCAGCGATTCAATTATTTCCAACAATCACACAGCCCTATTCCCTAGATCACATTCATATTATATGTATGAGGGGCCCGTGAGCGCGGTCTGTACCGGGGCCCAGTTTGGCTCTCGACGGCCCTGATCCCAAAACTGGAAAAATAGTGTTTTTATTATTCAGGAAATCTTTTTCGACTAGTTTGGGTATGAAAACCAAAGTCCTTAGCTGATATTTTGTATTTGTCCCAAAAAGCCCAAAACTGGAAAAAATTAGTGTCTTTATTTTTCAGGAAATCTTTGCCGACTAGTTTGGGTACGAAAATCAAAGCCCTTAGCTGATATTCTGTATTTGTCCCAAAAGCCCAAAACTATAAAAATTTTCAAGAAACACCGGAACCCGTGGGATACCCGTCTGAAGGCTATTCTGCAGATCAGATTAAATTATATACCACCAAAAATATTCTCAAAAATATTGTCTGGGAATTTTCTACATGATCCGTGAGATGTGCATATGCCGATTATTATAGTCCGAAAGTCAAAATAGTAATCTAGTTTTTCTTTATTAGTACCAATAGCCTAAAAGTGCACAGTCCAGTATTAGAATAAAGATTTTATTTTTGGGAACCACTCAGAATACGCAGGAATTTCGGACGCCGTGCATCTCCAATCAGAACTATGTTTTCGATTATTCCGATTAAACATTTTATTTTTAAAAAAATTTACCAGATTTAATCTTTTCATTTAAGTTGAGCTAAAATCAGAAAATATTTTAAAATATTTCTTTCTATTTCATGCCAAACATTCGACCTTACGCCTAGTCCCAAATATGTTCATCTATCCATGAGGAAAACGTATTAAAGTTTCCGTTAATCGTTTGTTTCTCTCATTTCAATCTAGTTAACACTTAAAGTTCTTTACGGCTCTTGTTCATAATTGAAATGTTTATTTGTGTTGTAATTTAATTTTTCCCCTTACTTGTAAAAGGATGTTGTAGCTTTTACGCTATACAACGATTTATCATCATTATTATGTAAACAGCAACAACAACAACAACAAACGACAATACCAACTGATGTCTAACAATTCGTTTTTTTTTTTGTTTTTTGGTTTAATTAATTAATGGGCCACAATAAGTAAGTATAACCGGAAAAGCAGTCATCATCAACATTGAGCAGCCAACCAGCTAGCCAGCAGCAGGCAGCAGACATTTGCCATTGTATGCATATTTTTCAAGTCGAAACAAGTTTAAATTACGAAAATACGGAAATAATTCTGAATGTATACGGCACAAAAAATCATTGTAGCTCATCAATCATTTGTAATAGTAATTCAGCATTTGGCAAAAATCTTTTCTATCTCTTAATTTTGTACTGCACTGTACTGCATTGCGCTGAGCTGTAACAGACGAAACAATTATTGTCTGTGTTTCTCTTTGCATTTACAAAAATTTCAATTACAAATGGAATTCATTGCTGGATGATTTGTTTGTGGTGATTCTGCAATGCTGCCATTCGTTCTTAAGCACTACGTGGCGTATACGTTATGTAGCCAAGATAAACATGTTGCGTATACGCCATGTTGTGATTCGTAGAGTTATGTAGAATCTTTTTCAAAAGCAATTTTTCAGCTTAAATTATAAGTGCGTGGAACATCAAAAGCTCAGTTCAAAAAGTCATGTTCGCCTGTTCAGCCACTTTGAGGTCTATGTCCGTCTGTCCGTTGGTTAATTTGTCCATTCAAATGTACATCTGCCCATGCCTACCAAGGGGCGGATATTATTAGTTAACCTCCCCTTGAGCAAGGGGAAAATACATCTTCCAAGACCGGGCTTCACTTAAAAACTGACACGCAGATGACTTGCTCTCATAAACCACCCACCTACGGTCCTCGGGGTTCTGTGGACTGGAATTGCCCAGACAGATGTTCTTGTATAATACTCATTATTAATCTATACGCCTGTCCATGTCTGTCTGTCCATTGTAATAGAAGACGTTGACTGGTTCGATAATTTCTCTCTGTCCGTTAGTTCATCTGCATAAGTATCTATCCTATGTTATGTCCGGCTATTCGTTTCTCTTGTAGTCCCTATCCCATCTGTCCGTCTGCCCGATATTTAGTTTTAAAGAGCAGAAGAGAGGCATTGGAAATCCCCGTATTACTATCGAAAACTGGTTCTATATAACCATGCCCATTTGTCCATCTGTCTATTGGTCCACATTCGTCTGTTCTCTATTTCTTTATACATCTGTTCGTCCGTGAGTATTTAACAGACAGTATGACATATTACTTTTTAAAAGCTGGATTAATATAGTCATGTCCGTCTGTCCAACTGTGTTGTGATCCGTCAATCGCTATGTACGTCTGTCCTCTAGAGAAGGTTAAAATATAAACTTTATATAGCTGATACAAGTATTTATTTACTCAAAAAGTATCGATACTAGTATTTAGTGAAGCATTTGTGCAGCAAGTTTTTAATAGCAGCACGTGCAAAGCTTCATTTTATTTTTTTTTGGTTTAAGTTTTAGTTGCTGCTGCAGTTTAAAGGATTCATTTCTTATTTTTTTTCTGTTCAAAAAGTGTTTGTATGCTTTTGGCAGCCTTTGTTAGCTTAAGTTTTGACTTTTTGCGTTTACGCAAAAACAATTTATACTCAGAGTTATGCTTACACATACTTTTACACATAGCTGGGCATTCAAAAAAGCTATTTCAGCTATGCTTATCAAAGTGAGAAGCTGTTTTAGCTGAAGTTTAGATGTATGCTCTGGATTAGATTATAATGGGTGTTGTAGGGTAGATACCCACCTCAAATTTAATTTATAAATTGGAACTGCTTCTATAAATAGTGGCTTAATTTGCTTTTGATCATCGAAGTATCTTTTTTTTGTGCCAAAAATATCGATACTTTTGATAACATCATTTAATCGTTTTATATATAGTATCGACACATATCTAGTCATCTGTAACATCGTTTATCAAAATATTAATGTATCGCCACTTTCTACAGAAAATATAGTTTTTTTTTTTTTTAATCAAAAGTATTTTGGTCTAAAAAAAAAATATCGATACTTTGGTAACACCGTTTAAATGTATCGATATCAAAGCTCTGGTTAGTGCCTACATTTTCTATAAAAAAATATTATTTTTGTAAAAAGGGTCCGGATTCATTCTGTCCAACATTTTTTTTACATGGTGTTACCCAAAGTTATGGATACTTCCTGAAACCAGTGTCATATTAAACTATAACTTTTTTCGTTAAACTGTTTTTTTTGTTAGTTTATTTTAAAAAAAAAATTAATAGAAAAATATATTTTACAGCGTTGAGTTGTCCACAAAAATTAGCTGTACTTTATAGCTCGGAATTTGTATCGGATTCACTCATGCGCTACTTGCATTTTTTCATATGAAGTCACCGCTTTCAATTCAACATTAAAACCATTCAACGGAATATTAACCTTTGGCGCAGCGGGTAAAATTTTCTTTAGTTTTCTAATACTTTTCAGACTTAAAATTTCGGGAAATTTAATTTTAAAACATATAAACAGATCGCCTCTTTTTGTAGGGATTTTTAAAATGTGGCATACCTTCATTGTTTATGCATTTTATCATATACGGTTCCATGATATCACCTGCTTCCATTTGTACAATTAATTTGCGTTTATCTAAAGTTTCAATAATACGTTTAAAGCCACAAAGTGCTTCCGACTAATTCCAACTCCCATAGTCATAATAAGATCATCCTCCTCAACGTACATTTTACGCTTAAATATGGCATGTTTTTTCTCTTTAAGCAGCACCGTAATATGTGTACGCTGCACTTCATCGTATAGCATAATTCTTTGAAAATTTTTCATACCCTTCTCAATTTCAACTTCAATGACTTTGAGTAGCTTTAATCGTGATTTTGCTGCCATTACATTTGGCACAAAGGCCAGTTTTTGCAGCATACATTTCTCCAGAACCATAGCATTTGGGACAACTCTGTTCGGTATGCTTTATAATGCCGGCAACAAATTTTTATGCAACTCTGCCAACCGCTGCCGTGACATTTTGTACATTTCTTAGTAGTGCCATCCTTGTTGCAACAATTGGTGCAAACTTCATTTTCTGTTAGCTGCAGCTTGCGTATTGCACCATTGTATAATTCCTCCAATTCGACAGACATAGAAAACACCGCACTCTTCGTGGGCAGTAAGCTGCCATTGTCATAGACAGAAGTTTTTTGCTTGAAGCGTTGGAAGAAGCTATTACTACCGGGTTTTGAAGTAGTATAACACTTTTTAGCAACAGCACCACGCTTTAAGGCTGCCTCGCCACCCTTATCATAGATTGCACGTTTCTCCGCATCCGAAAGCACCACATAGGCCTGCGAGATAGTTTTAAACATTTCAGCACCATTTGGATTCTTGTCCGGGTGATATTTAAGCGCCTGCTTGTGATATGCCAGCTTAACCTCATCGTGCGTTGCATTGGACAGTATGCCTAGCAGTCTATAATAATGTGTTTCCTTAACCATTTTCGCAAAAAAATTAAAATTAATAAATGTTGCCAATATTTTCAAATAATTTTTCTAGAAAATACTTTTTATCGTTACGGCTTGCTTGCTCAAATGCAAAATACAAATAGAATTTCAATAATGACAACTTTATATCTGTCTAGAGATGTGTCGATACAAAATGTGCAGTGATACCAAAAGTATCGATAACTATTTTTTGCATTTTTTTTTTTTCTGGCGCCAAAGTAATAAGCGTATAACAGCTTCAAAGGCGAGTCGGTGACAATTTTTTTGTTTCTCACAGTCCCATGCAAATTCCGTGCTATAAGTAGTTAATTTTTTGTACAACTAAACGCAAAATATATTTTTTTATAATTTTTATAATAAAAAAAAATTTCAGTTCAACGAAAAAGTTAAAAATAATAAAACTACACGAACACATGACACCTGGCGCCAAAGTAATAAGCGTATAGCGGGCTTCAAAGGCGACAGTGCGTCGTGTGACAATTTTTTTGTTTCTCACAGCACATAAAAATCTTCATTGACACTTTTATTCTTGCTTCACATACACTTGCTTTTGCTACTGTTTACAACACTTAATGACAAATGAAATAAGAGCAATCAATATATACTATGTATGTACAGCGTTATCAAAAGTATGGTTTAAATTGTAAAAAAGGATTATAGTGTAATAAAATAATGTACGTCGAGTATAGTATATGTGCACAAGTGCAATCCTTAAATGTATTAAAATGAACACAGAGACTCGCTTCTCTTCGTAGAAGTATATTGCATATCAAATAGTTACAAAGTAAAAAAGCAATTGCAGCTCGTTATCCTTTTCGTTGTTTCATGTTTCGCGTGCAAGCATTTTTTTGTTTGTGTGTGGGTGTGTGCATGTTTATTTGGAGCTCGCTCGTTGTGTATATGTCTGCGGCTTTGCTGCATTCGTGTACGTTACACACACACACAGTCAAACGCAGTCACTCATTTTGCCGTTACTTTTTTTTTCATTTCAATTCAGTTGCTTGCATTCACGTATAAAGTTTGATTTAAAAGTTCTTATAAATGTTTTGGATTGAAATTATATTAAGAAGAAAAAATATAAACTTTTAAAACTGCCCTATCATTAATACGTTCGATCATTATGTGCTCTCGACACGTTTTTGTTTTGTTTCTTTTGTGTTGTTGTTGTGGTTATGGTTGTTTGGATTGATTTTCATATAAAAATATATATAGTTCGATTATTACATACCAGACGTATGTACTATATACTTTACAGTCAGCTCAATAATTGTAATATTTTTTTTTTTTTTTTAATTTTATTTTCCTTGGTTGATTACGCACTCTTTGCCAGTCAATAAAAAATTTCATATAAAAAAACGGAAATGAATGAGTTGTGCAAAAAAAAAAAAAAGGATTGCCTACTTGTAGGCTTCGAATTTTTTATTTTATGCATATTGGAAAATGATTGACTTTGAAATAATTGTTGTTAATTTCAATATTTTATGTAGTTTGCTTTTCATTATACAAAAAAAAAAAAAAAAATATTTATGAATTTTTTATAATTGAAAAATATACATCGGACGTATATGAGTAATTTGTAGTAATGAAAAGCCTATGTGCAGCAAACAGTTTTTTGAGTTTGTATTTCATTTCTTTTATGCCTTTCAATTAAATACATTTTTTTTTTGCTGCTGCTGCAGATTCTTTTGATAAATTCTGTGCTGTAGTAAATATTAATGGGTGCAAGTAACAAATTATAAATGGTAAATGTGTTTTAAAAAGAAGCAGAAGAAAAAAATATAACAACAAACTACAGAAAAATAATAATAATATAAATAAGTTAAAATTAATAATAATACTTAAATTAAAAAATTAAATAATTAACAAAAAATAAAATACATAATAAAATAAATAAATAAAAAAATACAATATAAATAACAATAATAAAAAAAAAAAGTAATTGTAATAATAAAAATAAAATAAAAACTACAAAAAAGAACTAAGATAAAAATAATTATAAAAATTAAAATAGAAATAAGCTTAAAATAATTATAATAATTAAATACTATATGAAATTATAAAAATAAAATATAAATAAAAAAAAGTAAAATAATTAAATAATAAGAAAAAAAACTAATGAAATAAAAAGTAAATAAATATTAATAAAAAAATAATAATAATAAAGAATAAAACAAAATAAATAAATACAAAAACAATGTATTAAAAAAATAATTAAATAATTAGAAAAAAATTAAATACTAAAATAAATCGACAAATTGAATAAAAATAAATACAAAAAATATAAAAAAAAAAAAATTATAAATTTAAATAAAAATAGAAATGAATAATAATTTATTAAAACAAAAATAAAACTAAAAATAAATAAAAATACATAAAAATAAATAAATAAAAAATAATAATAAATAAAAATAAATAAAAATAAATAAAAATAAATAGAAATAAATAAAAATAAATAAAAATAAATAAAAATAAATAAAAATAAATTAAAATAAATAAAAATAAATAAAAATAAATAAAAATAAATAAAAATAAATAAAAATAAATAAAAATAAATAAAAATAAATAAAAATAAATAAAAATAAATAAAAATAAATAAAAATAAATAAAAATAAATAAAATAAATATTAAATAAATTAAAAAAAGATTATAAAATAAAATTTAATAAATAAAAAATAGAAATTAATTAAAATAATAAAAAATATGAGTTAAAAAAAAAACAAATAATTAAAAAAAAATTTAATTAATTAAAAAAAAAGTCAAAACAATCACATTACAGCAAAAAAAGGAGATTTCATTTCAAATTTTTATTTTTTTATACTCTGCACCCAAAGGGTAAAAGGGTATATTAAGTTTGTGCGAATGTATATAACAGACAGAAGGAGGCTTGATAAATCCTATAAAGTATATATATGCTTGGCCAGCATTGGAAGGGGAGTCGAACTAGCTATGTCTGTCCGTCCATCCGTCTCTCCGTCCGTCTGTATGTCCGTCTGTCTATCCGTCTGTCCTGCAGCTTAGTAAAGGAGATGGGGCTACCATATTTGAAACTTAGACTCTCCTAAGTCGTCAAGAGTGCACTTGTAAACGGTTTTTCTCTAGTCCCTTTTTAAGGGGTAGCCACCATGCAAATCTACGGCAAAATTTTCGGTTTTTGCATAGAATCGTTATTATTTTGTATGAAAATCCAATATAAAAAGGTATGGTAGTAAGATAGGACTTAATTTAAGGTACATAATGATTGAGTACAGGGTATCTTGTAGTCGAGCATAGTCGACTTCAGCGTTCTTTTTTTTTTTTTTTATACTTTTATGTTTTAAAAGTAATCCACACTACTTTGTTTGATACATACGCATTTGTATGAGTTTAAAGGTGTCATAAAAGCAACTTTCAAAGAGTGACACGCGTAAATGTAGTTAAAAACTATTTTTTTTTTTGAAGCATTGAAGTCAAAAGTTACATTTTTTTCTTTAATTTATATGTTTTTTGGGTTAGTGGCACAAGTTGAAAATATTTATAATTTTAATGAGATAAAAATTGTGTTAAAATAAATGTTTTTTGTTTAAAAGAGTTTCGGTTTAGCAAAAAAATAATAATAATAATTAAATACAATAATTATATAATTAAATAAATTTAATAAAAAAAAAAAAATAAATAAATAAAAAAAAAAAATAAATAAATAGAAAAAAAAAATTATAAAAAAAAAATAAATAAATAAATTAAAAAACAAGAAAGAACGCTGAAGTCGAGTATGCTCGACTGCAAGATACCCTGCACCCAATCTATATGTACCTTAAGTTAGGCTCTATTTGACTACCATACATCATTGAATTGGATTTTCATAGAAAAACGGGTATATCTTTGATTGGGTTTATACCTAAAATTTTGTTGGGCCTACCCATATTGGTCTATTTCATTGGGACTATCATAGACATAATTTATACTAAATTGAAATTTTCTAGAATAAAAAGCAATGACGTTTTTATGTAAAAACCCAAAATTTTGGGTAAATTTGTATGGGGGCTATACCTAAAATTTTGTTGGTCCTATCCATATTGGGATATTTTATTGGGACTATCATAGACATAATTTTTACTAAATTTGAACTTCCTAGAATAAAAAACAATGACGTTTTTATGCAAAAACCCAAAATTTTGGGGTACATTTGTATGGGGGGTACCCCTTAAAATGGGTCTAGAGAAAAACCGTTTGTAAGTGCACACTTGACGGCCTAGGAAAGTCTAAGTTTCAATTTTGAAAGCTCTACCTCTTATAGTCTCCGAAATAATCGTTTTCATACGGCAGACAGCATGACAGACGGATAGACGGACGGACGGACAGATGGACAGACGGACGGACAGACAGACATAGCTAGTTCGACTCCCCTTCCAATGCTGATCAAGAATATATATACTTTATAGGGTCTATCTTGCCTCCTTCTGTCTGTTACATACATTCGCACAAACTTAATATACCCTTTTACCCTTTGGGTACAGGGTATAAAAAAAAAAAATTAAAAAAATGAATAAACAAATAACTCAAAAATAATAAAAAATAATAAAAAAATTAATAAATAATTAAAAAATAAAAATAAATAAATATATATATATAAAAAAAATGTACATAAATAAATAAATAAAAAAATTTATAAAAATATTAAAACAATAAAAATAGTAAATAAATAAAATAATAAATAAGTAGTTTAAAGGAAAAATGAGTAAATAAATAAAAAATATAAAAAAAGAAAAGAAAAAAATAAATAAATAAAATAAAGTAAAAATATAAAAATAAATAATAATAAAAATTAAAAAATATAAGAAATTAAATAAAAAATAAAGAAATAATTTAAAAAAATAAATAAATAAATAAAAATAAATTGATTAAAAAATGTGCTCATAATATATATGCACTATAAAATGTATTAATTCACCATGGTGGAGTACATGTGTTAAGTATTTTTGTGCATAAATTCACCATAAATATTTATTAATATTGCATGAAAACCTTGCATCGTGTGACTTGAGCCTAAACATTTCTAGCACTCTTTTAACTGCCCTTTAAGGTTTAGATTTTTTTCGTTTGCAGCAACAATCTATCAGTTCATTAATAATAATTACATTAATTTATTTTATTTTTATTTATTTGATTTAATCAAACTTAAGCTCAAGATTTGCTTATTTCACATTTCCGTCGAACACTTAAAAGTATGCAACAAAAAAAAAGAACTTGTCTGTTGTCAACAATATTTCCGCTTATTTCCGCAGCAGCCGCCACCATTGATGCCATTGACGCATTAAAATTCATTAATGCAAACCCATTTACGAGTTTCGCGTTTGTGAAAATAATGTTACAAAATAAATAAATGGTACATAATCAGTTTAGCTTTCACATCTAATACCACCAAGAGCCATTTAACACATTTACGCGGCTTTAACCCTGCCAGTCATGTCGATGTCGTAGGCGGTGTAGGGCGTTCTTATACAATAAATGTTAAAAAATCTGTAAAAATTTTTCTTGATTTGTGCAAATTTGTTAATACTTTGCCATATATTATGAAGTGGGTGGTATTTCTAAAGGTAGACGTTTATTTTTTTTTTTTTTTTTGGTTGACTTTATACATATTTATGCACGTCACGTAGCATTTAATTTTTTTTTTTTTTTTTTTATACAGCACGCGTCTACGACTGAGTGACGTACTGCCTAACTGCCTACTTGTTTGTTTGGTTGCCATTTTCTATTGAAATTGAAAGCGCACAAAATGGCTGCGACGTAGTTTCCTGCTGTTAAGGTTAACGAGTTTAAGAAGTATTTTTGTTTTTTTTTATGTCGCAATTCGATTTTTTTTCATATTGAAAATGGTTAAAAATCATGCATAATATATAAACCATTTTGTTAGCTGAGTCAGCAGCAGAACGTAGTGAAGTGGCTTAAATTTTGAACTGCCTTATAGGAAATCGCGGTTATAATAATGCTGTCTGTATAGGCAAAACCTTTTTTTTTTTTTTTTTTGATTATAAAATTTTGTGTAGAAAAAAAAAATTTATTGTTTGTCTATCAGAAATTTTACGCAATTTTGCTTTAAACTAAATTGCTGCGTTTGCTTTTATAGTTCGCTGAACTTGTCTAAAAAAAAAAAAATATTTTTTTTATGTTTATAAACTCAATTTGGCAGCACATATAAATGGAAAAATTATTTTTTTATAGATTTTTCATAGAAGAAAAAAAATTAATAGCTTAATATTTTTTTTTCAGTTTAAAAGTTTTAAATTAAATTTTTATTAAAAGAATTAATTTTAATATTTTTTTATTTTTGCAATTTACAAAAAAAAAAAAAAAAAAAAAAATGAGTTAACGTATGCGTATGAGCAACGCATTTAATGCGCTTAAATTAAAATAAAAAAATATAAAAAAATATTTTAATAAAAAAAAAATTGTGCTATAATATTTTTTTTCTTTACTAAAATAAATAAATACGCAGCAGAAAAAGTTTGAAATTTATAAAAATTGCAAAATAATTGTATTTGATTTGGAAAAATTGGACTTTGATTGTTTGTGAAATGCAAAAAAAAAAAAAAAAAAATGTTTGTACGTTTTTTTGTTTGGAAGACAATGACAAATATTCACTGAAATTGTTTATGTATTTTAGTGTGCGCTACACAAATAGTTTGCAAGTACGTATAGCAAGTTTGTTAAATAGTTTGACGCTAACAAAAAGATTTGCTTGAAGTAAAGCATTCAAATTTCCCTATCAGTAGTGGGCAGTATTTCCATTGTTTTGTAACACGCGTGGCAAGCCTATGAAAGTTTATGTAAGTGTATATGCCCATCACTGTTCGAAATACATATTAATATAAAATAAAAAAGTATTTAATGTTTACAAAACAGTGATGGGCAGTGATGTTATAGTGATGCGCAGTGATGACTACAAACCAGTGATGGGCAGTTTTTCAATTTTTAATTACACGCGTAGCAAAACTTTATAATGTGTTTGTAGGTGTAAGCTTTCCACAATTAATTTTAACCATAACCAAAAATTTAACTGGAAACAATCAATTATAGACTTCAAGTCAGTGGTGGGCATTTTATAAATTTATTGTAGGACGCGTGGCAAGAATATTAAATTTGATAGTGTGGTTGTGTACACCTTTAGTTCAATCTGCAAGCTTTTAAACTCATATCCAACCCCAAACCAGTGATGGGCAGCTTTTCAATTTTTGTAACACGCGTAGCAAGGCTTTAAAGTTTGTATGTGTAGCTCACAACAGTTAATTTAAACGATAACCAAAAATTTAACTGGAAACATTTAAATTTGGACTCCAAGCCAGTGGTGGGCATTATTAAAATTTTTTGTAACACGCGTGGCAAGCATACTAAATTTGACAGTAATCGTGTGTACTCTTTGATTCAGTTTGTAGTTAAATCTGACAGCTTTTAAACTTATATTCAACCCAAAACCAGTGGTGGGCAGTTGATTAATTTTTTTTTAGCTCGTGTGTCAAGTAGATTGAGATAGAACGTATGTGTATAGTTTGTAGTTTAACGATAACAGAAAATAATGTGGGCATAATTTATCTTAGACTACAAACCAGTGGTGGGCCGTTTTTTAATATTTGTAACACACGTGGCAAGGGGTGGTATGTTTTGGGCCTAATTTGTAGTTTGATCTTAAGTATAAATCAATCTGCAAATATTCATTCATAGACATAGGTGGGCAATTTTATCATATTTTGTAGCACACGTGGCAAGGCGTTAGTACACACATGAACTTCCATAGCGCACATAAATAGAAATTGTAGCGCATCTCTGCTTCGTTTTAATTGTTGAAAATTTCTAATTTTATTGTTCGTTGCCCTCTTTTGTATCTTTTTTTTATTTGTTTTTTATTTATTTTTCATTTTTTTTCCATTTTTTTTTATTTATGTTTATTGATTTTTGACACTTTCTCATTGAATTAGTCGAAGTTTAATAGAAATCACAGAAATGTGTTTTTTTTTATTAATTTTTTTTTTTTATTTTTTCTGCTTTAACTTTTGATTTTATTAAGCATCTCTAGTTAAAAATCGATTTTTATCAAATATTGGCGTAATTGGTGTGATATGAAGCCAAGGTAGCGTGAATTTAATTCAATTGACGCAAGTGGGAAGACTTTGTAGCATTTAGAAATGAAATGATGTAATGCTTCTTTTTTTTTTTTTCCTACTAGTACTAAAAAATGTTGATTTATTTAATAGCTTTTAGGAAAAATTATATGACATGAGTTATATTTGTATACCGACTTATTTTTTTTAACGATTCTTTTTAGTTAAATATGTAAATTTATTTGTCATCAATCGTAGAGTTGCAGTGAAATAAATTTGAGAATTTTATTAGAATATTTTGAATATTGAAATTTCAACTATATTTTTCTGAAAGTCAACATAAATTGTTCAAGTTTTTTAAAATTAAGAAAAAATATATATTAAAAAATAATGGATTATATAAAATTGGTACGCGTGTTCACATGCCAATTTGTTATCGATAAATTCTAACGATTCTTTCTAAAATTTAATTCTAAAATTCTAGAAACTCTTTTTTTGTTGAATTCTTAACTTTTTAATTGCAATTTCCAATCAAATTTCTCTGCTTGTCTGCTTGTGTTGATAATAAAAAAAATATTTTTACTAAAAAATAAAAATTTTTACTAATGTTATGTTTCCACTGGCGCTAGCGTTTGCGTTAGCGTTAATCTGTTGACATCGAAAGCAATGCCTACTACAAGCATATTCAAAACTGCTTATACTTCGCATGAATTTTTGTATGTGTATTTATATATTTTTTATATATAAATATATATTGTATATATATTTGTATTTACAGGTTAACGCTAACTCAAACGCTTATCCCAGTGGAAATGTAACATGAATGAATAAATCTTTATAATTATTGAACTTATGCCCAGGAAATGCCTCGATCCCTAAATAAAGGCTGGAAATATTGATGTATTGTTGTCGTAACGATTTTTATTTCATTATCTTCCTTTTAAATTTGTTTTCATAGAGAGACAATTGTGAAATATCGATATATCAATGATATATTGCTGGTAGGCTTCTTATTAGAAGAGTTCAGTTTTCAAGACTTTAATCAAGATATTGTTTTTATTGCTTTTTCTAAGACTAAATTTTTTCCTGAATGGAGTGTAAAAAATCGATTAATCGATATCATAAAAACCGATTAATCGATAACGTAAAAAATTGATAGCGTAAAAAAATCGATATATCGATATTATAAAAGTCGATATATCGATATCATAAAAAAAATCGGTATATCAATATCATTAAAATCGATTTTTCGATATCAAAAAAAATCGATTTATCGATATCATAAAAATCTATAAATCGATATCAAAAAAATCGATTTATCGATATCATAAAAATCAATAAATCGATATCATAAAAATCGATATATATGGATATCGTAAAAATGTATAAATAAATAGAAAAGAAAATCGATAAATCGATATCGATTTTTATAATATCTATCGAAATATATCAATATATTTTAAGAAGTTTGTGAGGAAAACAGTGTTCTAGGATGATCTTCACAAAATACGCTTAAATACGGCATTAAATGGTAGTCTTCTGATACGTATGTCTTGTGCAATTAATAACGAAGAAAGTTCAAAAATAATGACATAAAAATGTTATTTATAAAAAATGTTATATCCAGAAACCTAGTTTAAAAAAATTATATCCCAAAACCCCCAAATATTACGCAATCAATAAGTTTAAATATAAAATACATATATAAAAATTCTTGCTTTTGATTATCACTACAAAAACGTGCTACAACCAACTTAAGACCAGCTTAAGCAAAAAAAAAAAAATATTATAGAAAAAATTGTTAATCGGAAGCGTAAAGAGCAAAAAACGTAGAAGAAAACTACGCATACGAATTATTGAAAAATACTTTCAAGGACAAATAAGCACAGGCAGCGCATGTCTGTGTATGTGTGTTAGTAACCACACACATATAGCATTTCCTGTCTGTATGTGTGTGTGTGCGACAAAAACGGAAGCGGCCATAACTGCATTTATAATTCACTACACACAAACACACAGACACTGAAAGAGAGAGAGAGAGAAAAATATGTAGACGCAACAGCTGCATAGATTTAAGAACACGTAACTGTGAAACTACAACTTCAAGATGGACTTTTGTAGACTTTTTTACCTATGCGAAATGAAAGAAAATAAAAAAAAAAAAAAAAAAAACAACATAAAAAATAATAACGTCTTCCATTGCATGCGCTCGAATTGAAATCGAACGAAGCGTACTGACCTGGAAAATATGAAAACGTGCTTGAAATAACTAAAAAATTCAAACACATATACACACATACACATATACATATATAAAAATATTATAACAAGCCAAAACGTATACTATTTTAACAGTCCGAAAACCAAAAACCCAACCAAAACTATTATGCGCCAGAATGACTACCGGAAGCGTATTACAACGAATGGCCATGGTTAATGTTTTGGGAGAAAAAATATCCTGTATAGAAAAATCGCTTCAACTGATTTTATCGATTGGCAACATTAACATTATCGCACAGACAGACGGACAGACAGAACAAAGTACATTTTAGTTGGTTGCAATTTTTCTATGCTGCCTGCCCACATAATTCTATTTTCGAATTCAATTGTAGCTACATTAAAATAACATTAGCAAACGTAACGCATAAAAAGCTCAAACTCAAAATTTATGTAAAAAAAAAAAAAAATATATTAAATACGCAGTCATGATTTATGTGCGTTGATATTTCGATTTTCTGCTAAGATTTCTTTGGCAGCTCACGTTGTAAGTTGTCACGTTGTGTCGTTTCGTTTAGTTTCTAAACATCTTTGTTATTCGACTTTCTATTCCTTTTATTTTAAATTTTTTTTGTTGCTCATAAATCAATAAAAAAGCTGTCAAACACAGGTGTACAGTTGTCTGTGACTATTAGCTTGGGACATTGGTTTTAGTTGTTTTATTTTTTTTTTTTTTTTGTTATGATTTGCTTCAACTTTACAAGGATTATCCATTTGAAAGTATTATTCAATAAATAAATTCCCAAAAGTATGCAGTAAAATTTTATTTTGGCAAAAATAAAAATAAAGGATTTTACTATTGAAGCTCTTCAAAATAACAGCAACAAAATTTATGGCATTCTAATATTCAAATATTTAATAAGAGCAAGTTTGTAGCATGGGGTTTTGTTTTGATTTTAAAACTTCTAAAATTTAAATTTTAAATTCTTTAAAATCGAAAAATATTTAGAAATTTAAACTGCAAAATTTTTTTATAAGATTTTGAAGAAAAAAATTGCATATAATAATTTGAAAGATATATTTCTAATAACTACTTTAAGATACTTCAGTTTTGAATTTATCTGAAAGATACATATCTAAAAAATACAAATATTAAAACTAGAAATTATTTAAATTTAGACAGATAAAGATGGTTGTTGAAAAGTGTTTTCCAACATTAAAAATGCAGATTTTATATTGCAGTCTTTCGATCAAATTTGACTTAAGCATATGCAAAGCGAGCTACAAATTAACGAAATAGATCTGATTGATCTGAGTGATGAGGGTAAATCACAGCATCTATGCTGCGTTGTTGACTAGTCTCTTTTCTTGATGACATACCGATGACAGCACCATACAAGTCGTTGACGACATTTTCATAACAATGTCTTGGATATCACAACTTCATGCATGATATGTAGTGCACGACTAAATGCATGACACGTCTTCCACAACTTCATGTATGACATGTCTTGCAAGACTTCAAACATGTCATGTCTGGCACAACTTCAAGCATGACATGTCTTGCACAACTTCCTGCATGAAATGTCTTACACGACTTCACGCATGACATGTCTTGCAACATTTAATGCATGACATGTCTAATACTACTATATGCACGACATGTCTTGCACGATTTCATGCATGATATGTCTTGCACGAAATCATGCATGACATTTCTTGCACCACTTCATGCATGACATGTCTTGCACATTTTCTTGCATAACATGTCTTGCATGAATGCATGCATGACATGTCTTATATGACGTCTTTCATGCATGACATATCTTACATGACTTCATGCATGACATGTCTTGTGTGTTTTTCATTTTTCTGACTTCTATCGTTTTTTTAACGAACTTTCGCTTAACTTTGCATACAAAAGGCTTTTCCAAGGTGCGAACTATGACAGAGAGGATATTCTATTATCTCTTTTTCCTTCTTCCTGAGTTTCTATTTGTAATCGATTGGCATATCTTTCAAAAAAAAAGATTTCTGTGATTCTTTGTTCGTTTTTTTTTTTTGAATTTTGCAAAATTTCAGGGTGAACAAATTCCCAAGCCAATCCCTCATTGCCAAGCACTCTTTATAATTTGCACATCTAGTAACAGAGTGTGCCTGCGACCAGAAGTACAGCCTTTTTTCTGGCAGCTAACCATATTTTTTCATTCAATTTATGACGTCTCTTTCTTGATTGCAATTTGGCTATTTAAAAAAAAATGTAACACTCCCAAAAAATGCTCGCAGGCTAAAAGCTATAACTAAACTTTAAATATTTATTTAATTCGTTTATGACTTTTTTTTGTTTCGTTGCCTTTCTTTTATTTTTTATTATGTGGGCGTGGACACTCTTTTTTTTTTTTTTTTTTTGCTGTTGTTGCATATTTTGTGTGCTTTATGCATTCCTGAAATTCGCGTTGTGCGCTTTTTACTCTAATAAATTATGCATGTGTGTGCAAGTGTTTGTGTGTATACATACAGTTGTGTGTGTTCACAGTGATGTGAAGCGCAAATATACGATTCGTTTAACATGGCGTAAGTGTGTAATATGCATGAGGTTTTTGAACCTTTTAAATTTATACAACAATATGTTATTTTTCTATTTTGTTTTTTTTTTTTTTTGTTGTATGCTTTTAGGCTATTTTTTATAGACGGAAGTTAATTGAAGTAAAATAAATGCTATATATGCATTTATGCTATTAATAAATAGGTAAGAGCATTTTTTTTTGGGCTATAAGATGCGTATATTTCAAGTATGTAGCTTTCAGATACTTCTTTTCAAAACGTATCTCTTAGATACATTTCTTTTTGATATATTTTTATACCCGCCACACATAGTGTGAAGGGTATATTCAGTTTGTCGGAAAGTTTGTAACGCATTGAAGGAGACGTCTTAGACCCCACAAAGTATATATATATTCTTGATCAGCTCGATAAGACGAATCGATCTAGCCTTGTCCGTCTGTCTGTCCGTCTGTCCGTCTGTTTGTTGCTATGCGATTTATTCGATGAAGATATAAAGATATTGGGCTGAAATTTTAAGCTTAAGCATTTCTCGGCAACGACTATGTTGAGTTCGAAAATGAGAGTGCCACGCTCATTTTTTGGTATACCCCATACAAACTTATCGATTTTTTCGATTTTTCTTTAAAAATAGTAATTATTTATGAATGTACTCGCTCCCAATTGGGTAAAAACATTTCTTTTGTCATCTAGGGTCAAAACCAAGACGCCACGCTCATGTAACGGGTATTTCAGCTTCGGTTCCACCGAAGTTAACGTTTTTCCTTGTTTCAGATACATTTTGTCAGATATATTTCTTGCAGATATATTTCTTTCAGATATATTTCTTGCAGATACATTTCTTTCAGATATATTTCTTGCAGATACATTTCTTTCAGATACAAACGTCATTTGTATTAAGTGAAAAAATAGTTATTCATAATAAACAGCTTAAATTAATATTTAGTGCTGCTTCACACTTTTATTTCCTAACTAACGAGCATAATTAAATGTCAACACTTGATTGATTTGTGGCTAATTAACATGTTTCTGCGGTGTCCCACAAGTATTCACAGGTATTCAAAATTATAATTTAAATTAAATCAGCATGCAGTAAAATACATTTTTAAAGTTAAACTTTCGAAAAAAAGTGCACATAGCTATAAAAAGATGCACACATATGCAACTGTGCATTTAAAAGTATCTACACTTCCGCATAAGATACATTCACGTACCGTACAAGTCAAAGTCGTCCCATATGTGCATTGGCTTTTGCTTGCTGCTGTTTTAAATATAAAAACTGAATTTATGCCATGCATATTTTTTCGATATCCTGTATGTATGTATCCTGTTGTAACTTACTTTTAAATAAAACAACAACAACAACAAAAACCGGAAAATATGTACTTTTCGTTATATCCGCTGCTATTATCGATTTAAATGTTGTCTCAGTTGTATGTTTACATATGAAAATATTTATTCATTAATTCATTATAGTAGCATGCTTCTTTTTATTCTTATATTTCCTGCTTGAATATTCGTTTTTTTTTTTTTGATTTTTTACTTTTTGTTTAACTTTGTAAAAAGCGAAAGTTTTTAAATATTTTTGAGAGTTTTGCACTGGAAGTTTAGTATCCTTGCAGTTCGTTTTAACATTAAAAAGGGCAAAAAATTTAATAAAAGAAAATTACTTTAAATTTAAAATAAAATTTTGTTAAAGCTGCATATCCTTTTCAATTTAAAAACATAAGCCAATTTATTAACGTATCAAAAATTTTAATTAAAATATATATTTATTTTTATTTATTTTTTTAATGTAAAAAAGAAAACAAAACAGCTATCATATATCTTAAGACTTAAGTAGAAAATTGGAAAAATATTGATTTTAATACTTAAGCCTTTCAAAAATTGTTTAAAAATAATTTATGCAAAATTTATGCATGAAATATAAAATGAGTTTAAAAATTTATTAACAAACAAACTAACTGGTTGACTGACTGATTGACGCTGGCAATAAGCCAAGTCAAGTAAAAGTTAAACTTAAAGTAAACCAAAAAAACAACAGGCGACACTGAAGTTGGTTTTTTTTCAAGTCAAGGTTTTTTTGTGTCATGAAGTTGAAAAAAATATAATTATTATTTTTTTTTTCGTTTTATTTTTTCTAAAACTTCTTACAAAGATTTCTACGCCAAAATGTCAACTTAGTTTTTTTTTTTTCGACAGCAGTCAAATAGCAATTTAGCGTGAAAGAAAAACTTAACAAAGTCATCTTAAGTAGCTGCGCTGTGTCACAATAGAGTTAAGAAAAAAAAAGGATAATTTACAGTGGAACAACTTTGTTGATTGTAGGAGAAGGAGATGGGGAGGATATAGCGATAGGAGTAACAGTCATGGTACTCAAAATAGCGACAGAAATAAAATTTTTGTTGTAGCTAAACAGTTTAAATTTTCTTAAAGTTTAATATTTAAATTATTATTCAACATAAACTTACGTGTTATGATAACTTTAGATTTATTAGCAAATGTATTACCTGAAATAAAAAAAGGAAATGATTAATATAATAAATACAAAAAAAGTAGAAACAAGAAAAAACTTAGGAAAAAACCCATGGTAAAACGAAAGTTTTAAAAACGTATTACTCCATGCAAAAATTAAAACGAGCGTTTTCAAACAAGAAAGAACTTAGAAACAAAAAAAAAAAAAACCCATGGTAAAACGAAAGTTTTAAAAAACGTATTACTTCATGCAAAAATTAAAACGAGCGTTTTCAAACAAGAAAGAACTTAGAAACAAAAAAAAAAAAAAAAACCCATGGTAAAACGAAAGTTTTAAAAAACGTATTACTTCATGCAAAAATTAAAACGCGCGTTTTCAAAAACAAGAGCAGCAAACGTTTTGAAGCAAAAAAATACGATTCAAATTTTAGCTCATTACGTTTAGTTTCAGAAGTAAAGTGGCAATATTCATTAAATTCAATAATAGCGCATCTGTAATACAAAAAAATCTGATATACTGTTTGAAATGTTGTTTTTTTTGCGGCGGATCTAAAAAGTCTTGCTTTCTTTTTTTCGCATGATTTTTTGAAATGAAATGGAATAAAACGGATACCAGACTCGAATACAAAACTACTATGTGTTGAATTCGAATTTGGTATTCGGTTTTATGCCATTTAATTCAAAAAGACTTTATTAGTAGAACCTATAGAAATTGCACTCCAATTTTGAAGCCCTGTGCGATTTTTTGTAAACATCGATTTAAATTGATACTCTAAATTAACTTTTTTTTTCTGGTTTATCGATTTTTTAATGTAAAAAAAAAAAAAAAAAGAAACATTACTCATTTCTCTACAAAACCGATTAATCGATTCAACTTTTAAAAAAAAATCGATTAAAACGATTATTGAGAAAATCGATTGTTTCGGAGTAATTCATCGTTTTATTTGATTTTATTTGAGCACTTAATATGCAGTGTAAATTTATATTCATAAATCTAGTACTCATAAAGCTTTCCATCGAATTTCAGATTTCTTGTCTAAGCTCATACTAAGTTCGCAAACCAACCTCCAAGATGAATAATATTTAAATTCATTTATTCTTGTTTCATTTACGTTTTAATAATCGATTTGCATTTTTTCCCAAAAGCTTATCTTTCGATAACTCTGGCAGCAATATCGATACTAAATCGATATGGTTTCAATATAAGCTTTTCGATATTTTATTTGAGTATCGATATAACGATTTTATATATCATAGCGATGTGCTGTTAAATTTTTTTGTTAAAAGAGTTTTATAATCGCTTTTCCTTTTTCCCAAAAGCTTAAAAAAATGGCAGAAATATCGATACTAAATTGATATGGTTTCAATATAGGCTTTTCGATATTTTATTTGAGTATCGATATAACAATTTTATATATCATAGCGATGGTTTTAAATTTTTTGTTAAAAGAGTTAAGTTTTCAAAGCCATTGTTAAATTTTTGTTTGCGTTTTATTCTCTTCAAATAAATTGCTAAATTTGATCTATCGTTTTATCGATTTTTTTAAAGTTTCCAAAAATATCGATATATTTTATGAAGTTTCCATCTCTAGCTTTCTTAATTAACTTAATATATAACATTATTTTTGTAAATTTTTTTTTTTTCAAATTACTTTCATATTGGTGTTTTCATGTTCAAATAATTTTTTTTTTTTAATCTTTTGTTTCTTCAAAATTTTTGAAAATTACTTTAATAATTAAGAGACCACGAGCTCAAAACCTTTCTTCTCTTTTTTTCTAAGAATTTTTTAGACAGTACGACAGCCCAGCTCTAAGCTTATATACTTTTTTCACCTTTTTCACCATATAAAGTGTGTTGAATTTTTAATATTACCAACGAGCGCATGACCAAAACTAAATACGATCATGTGGTGAATAAAATTAAAACTTGCTACAAACTGTTATTATTTTTATGAACCTAACTGTACTCTAAGTCTAAAGTCATTTAAAAGATAAAAAAAAAAGTAAATTGAACTAACAGATCAGCGCGATGACGACAGCGTCTAGCAGAAACCCATACGACATTGCTTCTTATAAATGTTTGTCTTTCCTTTTTTTTTTTTTTTCATTCTCGAACCGGAAAAAAAGGAAATCATAAAAGAATAAGTAATAATAATAAAGTCAGTGCAATGCAGCATATAATAATAATACAAAAGGGATAACAAGAAAAATCGTGTGAGTACTAAAAGAAAAACTTCTTCATTTTAACAAAAAAAAAAAAAAAAAAGCAATTTTTTTGTCAGCTTATTTTTTTCTTTTATTTTTCCATTTCATTTTTTTTTTTAAATAGCTCATTAAAAGAATGTCAAACGAAAAGTAAACAAATAAAAAAAAAAAATAAGCAGCGAGTAGAATGTATAAAGACGTCGTAGACGATGATGATGACAAGCGATGACAAAAAGAATGAATGAATGAAAGGACAAAGAATACTTATTTGTACATCATCAACATACATTTAATCATCATCATCATCATCAGCATAAAGAACTTCAGGCTAATAAGCATAATAATCATGATGATGTTGTATGTTTGCTTAATATCTTCATCATACGCAGCATATTCATAATGACTTTGTGACTTTTGTTATTGCTATGTCTCTGCAACTAAATCTGCCACAACATTTGAAAGTATGTAATGTGAACATGGAAATCATGAAAATGTAAGCATTAGCCATGGTTTTAAGTAATATATTTTTTTTTTTTACAACATAATTGTAATAAGCTGGATTATGGCTGAGAAAATGTATGCTTAATCATAATAAGCATAGTTTTATGCTGTCGCATGGTATTTGAGTTAATATGTAGTTCTGTGACTATGCGGAATAAAAAAGGCATCAAATTGTGGAGTATTCTTATTAATGTGACATGTGGTTTTATGACTAAAAAGAATGGGATTTTAGCATTTTTTTGGGAATTTGTATTTGTTTTTGAAATGTAGAAAGTAAAAATACAAAGAGACTTTGGAGACACTGTCACAATTTTCAGTAATTATGGCAACGCTACGACCATTTCAGATATTAGTAAATATGAATTATGTGGATTGTGTTCAAAAGCTTTTACATTTCTGTGGGATCAACGAAATATTATTAAAATTAAATATAAACACAATCCACATTTATTTAGGATATGGCAATGCTATGTATAATATGACTAAATGTGAAATGAGAATGATTTTTGTGAATGCGAATATTCGCTTTTTTGTATGCGAATATTTGCTCTTTTTAATTGCGAATATTCGCTTTTGGTGAATAAGAATTTTTGTAATCGCTTTTGGTGGGGTATGCGAATATTCGCTTTTTTGCATGCGAATATTCGCTTTTTGGTACATTGGAATGTTCGCTTTTTTTGAATGAAAATATTCGTTTGTTTTTTTTTTAAATTTAAATATTTGCTTTTTGTGAATGAAAATATTCGCTTTTTTTGGATGATAATATTCACTCTTTTTGGATACGAATATTTGCTCTTTTTGATTGCAAATATTCGCTTTTAATGACTGAGAATATTTGTTTTTTTAAATGCAATTATAATCGCTTTTTAAATTCAAATTCCTCGATTGTGAATGAGAATATATCCTTTTCGAATGCTAATATACGATTTTTTTTTGTATGCGAACATTTGCTTATTTTCATGTTTTCAATGCGTATTTCTTCATTTCTTTTTTTAGAATGCGAATATTCGCATTCAAAAAAGTTTTCATAAAGCGAATATTCGCATCCTAAAAAAATGGAAATGAAGAAATTTCCATTCGATTTTTTTTATTTTTATTTATTTCTTATTATAATTATTTTTTTAATGAGAATATTCGCTTATTATTTCTTTTTTTATTGAGAATGTTCGCTTAGCTTTATTTTTTTTTTAACTACTAATTTTTTTTAATGCATTCGCACTTCACTTTTTTTAATGCGAATATTCGCTTATTTTTATATTTTTTAATGCGAATATTTGCCTTTTTTAATGCAAATATTCATCTTTTTTAATGCAAATATTCGCCTTTTTTAATGCGAATATTCGTTTTTTTTTTTGCGAATGCGTATGCTTCTGATGTTTTAATGATTTTCACCACCTTTGCCCAAATTAGATTCCATGAACATCTTTCCAACATTACGTCATCACAGCATAAACAACAACAACAACAGCAATTTCTGCGTTCATATGCTTAATGTGACAGCAATTATTGCTGTTGATGCTGTTGCTGCTACTTTGCCTGCGTATAATGTGCATTTGTAGTTTTCGCAGTTGATAGATGATGGACACTTTGAAAATTAAGTTTAAGAGTGAACGTAAATGAGACCACACGCACACACATCATGGAACAAACAAAGACAGAGACAAAAGACTTTTAAGAGTTGTATTGTCAAGTCTCTGTCGTTGTTGAAGTACAGTCATTAACCCTTGTAAATACACTTCAATAAGCAAGCAACCAACCAACAGCACAGCAAGGCTCAGCACTTACCGAAGTTTCTCTCTGATAGCGTTTTGAGCGATGAGAGTTGTCATTGCTGCTGACAATTTAAAGTGTCACTGTGATATTTTGAAGTGTTGGTGACACTTAATACATCAACAGACAGACAGACGGACCACAGACGGACAAATATACAGACACACTTGGTGGTCTCTCATTTACTGCATGTTGCTTCGTTTCAATCTTTAATTATTGATGTCACAAACAAATAATTGCTTTTATTTTTATAGATTTTTTTTTTAATATTTTAATTCAAGTTTTATCAAAAATATTCAAAATAAAGTGTTATAAAAACTTAAAATTTTTTTTTTGAAGTGCAACACTTGTTATGGTTTTTACTTGGCTTCCGTCGTTGATTTGTTTTTTGTTTTTTTGCTGTTTAGAAGAGTTTTTATTTTTGCAATAATAAAGAAACAAGTTTTTAAGTTGCAACACGAAAAGTTTTGTAAATATTTTACAAGTAATACAAGCATATGACGGCTTTCATATAACATAGACTTTTCTTTTCAAAGTAAAAAACTTTTCTGACAAGGAAGATAAATTTCATGATGTATTTTTATATTTTTTTTTGTTGTGGTGTTTATATACCTACTCTTAAAACATGGTTAGTGCAATAGTTTAGAAAATAATATCAGTAAAATACTAAAAAAAAAAAAAAAAAAAAAATTTAAAAAGCATTTGAAAATAAATACTTAAAGCTCATCAAGAATTTTACATATTTATGCTAAAATTTGAGACGCATTCTCTTAAGCGAATTTTCGCATTCTCTTAAGCGAATATTCGCATTCTCTTAAGCGAATATTCGCATTCTCTTAAGCGAATATTCGCACATCATAAGCGTATATTCGCAACCTCTTAAACAAATATTCGCATACTCTAAGGCGAATATTCGCATTCTCTTAAGCAAATATTCGCATACTCTTAAGCGAATATTCGCATACTCTTGAGCGAATATTCGCATACTCTAAAGCGAATATTCGCATCCTCTTAAGTGAATATTCGCATACTCTTAAGCAAATATTCGCTTACTCTTAAGCGAATATTCGCATACTCTTAAGCGAGTATTTGCAACCTCTTAAGTGAATATTCGCATACTCTTAAGCGAATATTCGCATTCTCTTAAGCGAATATTCGCATACTCTTAAGCGAATATTCGCATACTCTTAGGAATATCCGCATATTCTCAAGCGAATTTTCGCATACTCTTAAGCGAATATTCGCATACTCTTAATCAAATATTCGCAACTCTCAAGCGAATATTCGCATACTCTTAAGCGAATATTCGCACACTCTTAAGCGAATATTCGCATACTCTTAAGCGAATATTCGCATTCTCTTAATCGAATATTCACAACTTCTTAAGCGAATATTCGCAACCTTTAAGCGAATATTCGCAACCTCTTAAGCGAATATTCGCAACCTCTTAAGCAAATATTCGCTACCTTTTAAGCGAATATTTGCATTATTTATGCTTCAAAGTAAACTCCATGCAACTGAGTACACCCTAAAATTCTCTCAAAGTTCCCTGCATACGCCAATGTGCCGTATTCGTGTCTTAACTGAATTAACTACAATTTAAGTTGTCAACTCGTTAATGTGCATTGAACAATTCACAACAATTTCGATTTGCAGTATGCAAACATGTAGCTTGTTGTCTCTCAACCCACGCAGCTTATTATTAGCTATCTTGGCTTGGCTTTATTTATGTATCATACGCATAGTCTGTATATCGATAGACATTTGATAGCACAAACAGTTATTGACTCTAATGTCTTTGACAAGCGTTAAAAGGCAAACATTAATAATTTTAACCAAGCGTTTTGCCGACAACACGCGTATTATTACGTCCGTCTGTCTGTCTATTTGTCATTTTTTGTAAATTGTATAAAAAAATATTTTGTTGACAGAGTCTTTCCGTCTGTCTGTCTGTCTGTGCTGTTTGTATGATGTTAATTTGTTTTGTAATATTGTTGACAAGCCTCAATATTGTAAATTTAATATTTCGGAAAATTGTGTGTAAATGTATCAGATTTCAGCGTAAAATATTTCATGAATTTTTCATGAAATTAAACAAAAAAAAAAAAAATTTTATATAAATGTAAAATTCAATCAACGCGGCGTGACAGTTCAACTGGAAATATGCTAATTAGACAAAACTGATTATTTAATTTTTTGCTTTTCAATTTGAACACTGAAGCCATTCGCCACAGCATTAGAAGTAAAAAGTCTTAAAAACCAACTTTTACAGTCAAAGTTTTTTTTTTTTTTTTTAGTTTGGACGCTGAAGAACTTTTTTAGTCGCATTGTCACTTTTCGACGCACAGCCTAAACCGAACTTAAAATTCATTACGAGAAGACCACACCAAACTGTATACACTTTACACTTAAAAAAAAAAAAAAAAAAAGAATTAAAAATCTTTGCTGCAACGAAATTAAAAAAAAAAAAAAAAAAAAAAAAGAAAAGTGTGAAAAACTTATGGCGCATTTTCCATTTGCCGCACAACAATGAATCGCAATTAAAAAGTTTTACACTTGAAAAGTATGTTGCCTGTGTCTGAGTTTCAACTGAATGAGAGACCAACAAGCAAAGTACAAACAGACAGACGGACAGACAGACAACCCACTCAATAAAAACTTTAAGGCTTTGGCTACATCTTCTCAACGCTGTAGGAAAATTACCTACGAAAATTGAGCTGAGTTGGAGTAGTTGTAGTTTTTTAAAATTTTTTTTTTTTTAAACTTTGTCTTGCAAATTTTTATTGCTGTCGAAATGAAGTTCACAGTGTTACCCATTTATTGGCTTTGCAGTTTTTGATTTTTCATGTAGTGTGGAAATTAGTTTTACATTAAAAAAAACATGATAGTGTTCTGTGCTAAGCAACGGAAAATTTGATAGATACGAGTTCAAGTTTCGTAAGATGTTTACGTGACTGTAAAACTTCATTCATCAATTAATTAACAGGTGAAGTTTTTAAAAAATAGATAAAGAATCAACGCTGGTACTCAGTTGTCCAGTAAACCGTAAATATTTAAAAAAATAAATCGTTTTATTTAGTCAGGCAGTTTAAATGTTTAGCATCGTTTCTAGGCAGTATATCATCCTTAGCTTTACTTCTAGAATTACGAATACGGCCCATTGGCGCATGCAGAGAACTTTGCCAGCGATTTCTGGTGTACTCATTGTATGGAGTTTCCTTTGAAGCATAAATAATGCAAATATTTGCTTAAGAGGATGCGAATATTTGCTTATGAGTATGCGAATATTCGCTTAAGTGTATGCGAATATTCGCTTAGGAGTATGCGAATGTTCGCTTAAGAGTATGCGAATATTCGCTTTAGAGTATGCGAACATTCGCTTAAGAGTTTGCGAATATTCGCTTAAGAGTATGCGAATATTCGTTTAAGAGTATGCGAATATTCGCTTAAGAGTATGCGAATATTTGCTTAAGAGTATGCGAATATTCGCTTAAGAGTATGCGAATATTAGCTTTTGGTATATGCGAATATTTGTTTTGTTGTATGCGAATATTTGCTTTAATGAATGCTTGAATGAGAATATTTTTTTTGCAAATATTCACTTTTTGTTATTTTTTACGAATCAGAATATTGTGTATTCGCTTTTTGGTATATGCGAATATTCGCTTTTTGGTATATGCGAATGTATGGTTTTTTGGTGTATGCGAATATGTGTATTTGCTTTTTGTGAATGAGAATATTCGCTTTTTGTGCATAAAATATTTTTTTTTAAATTCAAATATTCTCTTTTTTTGTATGCGAATATTTGTTTTTTTGGCCTTTCTCTCTACTATCGCTATTCCATTCTATTGGTTTCCTTTTCGATATTAAGCTCTTAAGTCTCGAAGATTTGGTAGTTGTGAAGAATTTGGCTCTACCCGTTTGGCTTAGCAATGCCATTCTTATACTCATTGTAATATTACAAAGTCATCAATTAGGGCAGAGATGGCAACAAAATCTTGATAAATGTTGTTTTTTTTCTGCTAAGTTTCCGAGCGACAAGCTAAAAAATATTAACACAACTTTGCTCCTCTGATTTTTTAAATCACCAAGTTTGTTGCTTTGTAGGTAAAGAAGAAAAATAGAAAATACTAAATGCAAAGTTCGTGTGCCTCATGTTTTGAATTAAAATAAACTTGTTAAAGAAATTTATACTAATATGATGCTTCTTCTAGAGACTTTTAAACTATACTAGCGATGGGCACATGTAGACGTTATAAAAATAATAGCGGTGAATCTTTGCGTCGAGGTTCTTAGTCTTTAGAACGCAAAAGAATTTATTGAAATGCTAGCTTTAATAAGCTAAAAAAGTATTTCGCTAGTAAGCTTACCTATATTTTTTAGCACAAAACTTTATTAAAGACTGTTTACGTAGCCAACTGTTTATCTAAAATTTCTCCACATATAAAAATGTCTAATTCAAATAAAGATTGCAAATAGTAAATGCACCTTTTTCATGTAAAACCGCTGATGATAAATTTTCAGAATAGACAAACATGACTTTGCCGCAAATAAATTTTCAGCTCAAGTGCTGGAAGCATTGCGTAAATGAAGTAAAATTTGTGAGGGAAAGTTTGTTAGGAAAAACTCAAAAGCGTTAACAACAAAAGTTAAAAAAATAAAAAAAAAATGGAGTTTCACTACACATGTCAGCTAATGGACGAGCAACCGCTTTTACACTATGAGCACATATCCTGCGGATACATACTGCTGCTGCTGCTTCCACTGTTTACTAATCTGTGGTAAAATAAAATTTTATTAGTTTCCAAAAAAAAAAAAAAAAAAGGAAAAACTTTTTCCCACACAAGACAAACGCGTAAACATGTCGAATGTTACTTTTCCATTTATGTTATTTTTTTCTTTGGAGCAAGCAAAAAGTTAATACACACAAATTTACGCTTGAAAATTAAATATATGCAAGGAAAAAAGAAAGCATTTAATTTGAATTTGACATATGTTTTTTCTTCAAAAAGTAGAAAGGAAGCTGTTATTTGTATTAGGAAAAAAAAAAGAAAAACTAGAGAGAATATAAATTTTTCCGCTATTCAAAAAAAAATTTACATACTGAAGTGCGAATTGCGTATGAATCTCAGCTATAGTCATGTACTCATTTGCCTATGTAAATGAATGAAACCATGACGATTGTTAAGGCTAGATGCGAAGCATGTGAAGGACGAGAAAAAAACATTTTGTTGAAAATTTTCAAAATGTTACACAAATGCAAATTATTTGATTTTATGCTTGAATGCCAAGAGCAAAACCATAGCAAAAACCTAACTAAACTTAACCAAACTAACCATGTAACTGAGGCTACTGGTTACTGTAGTGCACAACCTGGTATAGCTTGTCAAGGGTGCTGGCTAACTAAAATGCCAAAAGCTTTAGCAACTGAGTGTATGTGGTGTGTGTGTGTTTATTTGAAATGATTCGTTTTGAAATACAATGGAAAATAATTGCTAACAGCTTAACAGATGAACAGCTGATCTTATAATCACAGCTTATATAAGCTGCGCAACAGCTGTTGAGCTAGTTATTTGTTGGTTTATACAACTAAAAGGCCTAGTAACTAATAACCGATAAGGCTTATTTGCTAGTCAATTGAGGCAATTAACAGCTGACTGATAAACTATACAGCTGCTAGCAGTTATCTTTCTAAAAAAAAAGCTAAACAACTAATAGGCTGCTAATTAGTTGCTGATTTTTTACATGTAAGAAACTAAATAGCTGCTTTAAATAAGTCAAAAATCTAATGAGCTTAACAGCTGATAAGAGCTAATGGTAAGGCAATCTATAAACTAAATACTTAACTAAATAGTTGAAGCGAAAATCAGCTAAAAAGCTAATTATAGCTAATAAAAAATGAAACGTAATTTACTAATAGAAGCAACTCAGCTAATTGGCAGTTAACAAGTTAAGCAGCTGATAACAGCCTAAAAGTTCAAAAGCTTTTTGTAAAATTTATGAATGACTTAAGCAACGCATGAATCACAAAGCTTATATGCCAAATAGCTAATAAGCTAAAAATAGCAAAAAAAAAAAAAAAACCGAACAAGCTATAAGATTATGTTAATAAGTATAAATAAGCTTATAAGTTAATAAGAGAAGTCAAAAAAATAAGCTACATATAGGTAAATAAGCTACGTAAATATAGAAGAACAAAAAACTAAATGTAAAATAAGCTAAATAAGCTGAGCAAGGTAAATAAGTTAATAAAGCCAAATAAGCTAAATAAGTTAATAAATCTTAATAAAGCTAAATAAGCTAAATCAAGCTAAAAAAAGCTTTAAGAAAAAAGCTAAAAAGGCTAAAAAGAAGCTAAAAATTAGCTAAAATAAGGTAAAATTAGCTAAAAATAAGCTAAAATAAGCTAAAATAAGCTAAATAGCTAAAAATAAGCTAAAAATAAGCTAAAATAAAGAAAAAAAGCTTTAAAAAATAAGATAAAAATAAGACCAAAATAAGCTAAAAATAAGGCATTAGCTAAATCAAGCTAAAAATAAGCTATGATAAGCTAAAAATAAACTGAAAAAAGTAAGCCAAGTAAGCTAAAAATTATCTATAAATAAACTAAAAAAAAAGTTTAAAATAAGCTAAAAATAAGCTTAAAAATAAGCTAAAAATAAGCTAAAAATAAGCTAAAATTAAAATAAGCTAAAAATAAGCTAAAAATTAGCTAAAAATAAGCTAAAATAAGGAAAAAAAGCTTTAAAAAATAAGATAAAAATAAGAGCACAATTAGCTAAAATAAGTTAAATAAGCTAAATCAAGCTAAAAATAAGGTAAAATAAGATAAAATAAGCTAAAAATAAACTGAAAATAAGCCAAGTAAGCTAAAAATTATTTATAAATAAACTAAAAAAAAAGTTTAAAATAAGCTACAAATAAGCTAAAAATAAGTAAAATTAGCTAAAAAATAAGCTAAAAATAAACTAAAAATAAGTTAAAAATAATCTAAAATAATCTTAAATAAGCTCAAATAAGCCAAAATAAGCTCATAAGCTCAATAAGTTAGAGCTGATAGACTCATAAGATTTTGATACTCAGCTAAAGTACTAAACAGCACTTTTTCGCAACAGCCATTTTGCACAAACTTAAAACTATTCAATATGACTCTCATTTAAATTTGAATTTCCTTGAATTTCATTTTCTTGAGTACTAAGTTCAAATGGCATTGAAGTGGCTTGGCATAACATAAAAGCTCTTTCTTATAATATTTACTTTTGCGTGTCAATATAAACAAAATGGCGTTAGTGCATTCATTTCTTAACATCCTCCTCCATTGTTACGAAACTGATACGGACGGAAGCTTGAACGTCAACGCCTCCAATGGCTGACCCATAACTAATAATACGCTTTCATACTACTTTTCCTTTGCTGCTTCTCAAGAACAAAGCTTTCTTTACAATAGCTCATTTGGTTTGTTTATAATCCAAACAAAAGCAAACCAAACGTTGGTTTGTTGCTGCTTGTTTGGTTGGTAATGTTAACACAAAATGGCGCTGACATAAAACGTTGTTGGACAGCAAACAAACAAGCAAGCATCCTAGCTGGTAGCATCGCTTCTTCTAGCTACTTTAAAGCTGTCTTCGACAAGAAGTGCTGCAGTATACCACTTTAGTTTGATTAAAATTTGTGTGCAACTGCTGCTTCAACTTATGCTGCTGCTTCTTCTCACTTTAATATGCAATTTCCTGTTAAGTATTATTCTATTATAAAATATAAATATATAAACGCAATGCTTTATGAAAATAAATATTTACTAAATTTGCAATTCGAGTCAACTGAACTAAACTTAACCAACCGAACCACTTGTCTATTTCCTGCTGCAAACCTGTAAAAGAAAATTAAAAGCAAAAAGTTTACTCATCTTGTTTGTCCGTCCGTCTGTCTGCATATTTTAGACGCGAATGTATAGCATAATAATAACTTTTAAAAAATTAATGTTAACTTTTAACTTAAAGAACATTTCAGTTGCTGCCACAATTTGACACTTAAATTGAGCACCGAAAGACGGAGGGACAGACAGACAGATATTGTGTTTAATATTAATTTTAACAATTTTCAACACTTTTGTTTTTGTTTTGTTTATAAGTTTTCTGTTTTGCATTGTGTGCAAAAGTTGTTGATTTTTAGCCCCTTTTTCCGCTGTGTACAATAGCAGCTGTATCCTTTTATATTATTTCTCATTTAATTCACCTTTAAGCAAACTTTTGGTAGGGATAATTGAAATTTGTTTAGTCATGCTTATTGAAATGTATTGCTGTATATAAATTGAAGTTGAGGTGTAGCTATAAGGAATGGGGAATTTTAAAAAAAAAACAGAAAGGAAGAATTTGGTAAAAGAGAATTATTTATAGAAACTTTACGATAGTTTTTTTTGTAGTTTATTTAAATTTTTATATAAAGCGACTTTGGAAAGCAATTAAGATATATGTTATTTCTATCGATTTTTTAGTGGTTGGCGATTATATGGTATTTTATATACTGTAATCATAGTAATCAATTTTAATAAAAGTAATCATAGTAATCATAGTAATCCTAGAAATCATTGTAATCATAGTAATCATAGTAATCATAGTAATCGTGGTAATCATAGTAATCATAGTAATCATAGTAATCATAGTAGTCATAGTAATCATAGTAATCATAGTAATCATAGTAATCATAGTAATCATAGTAATCATAGTAATCATAGTAATCATAGTAATCATAGTAATCATAGTAATCATAGTAATCATAGTAATCATAGTAATCATAGTAATCATAGTAATCATAGTAATCATAGAAATCATAGTAATCATAGTAATCATAGTAATCATAGTAATCATAGTAATCATAGTAATCATAGTAATCATAGTAATCATAGTAATCATAGTAATCATAGTAATCATAGTAATCATAGTAATCATAGTAATCATAGTAATCATAGTAATCATAGTAATCATAGTAATCATAGTAATCATAGTAATCATAGTAATCATAGTAATCATAGTAATCATAGTAATCATAGTAATCATAGTAATCATAGTAATCATAGTAATCATAATCATACTATTCATAGTAATCATAGTTATCATACTAATCATAGTTATCATGGTAATAGCAATTACTACAATAAGTACACAGTAAGTACAACTAAATGTTTACTGTGTACTATATTTACTCATACTCTTTGCTTTTTTAATATTGACTCTTGTTGATCTCAAAGAACACATACATAAAAACTTTAGAGAAAGAGAAAGAGATGGATAGATGGATAGAAAGAGAAAGACAGAGTATGATGAAGAGAGAATTCCTTATAATCGTTTTTTTATGCTATACTGCTGTGTTTTTAATAAAAAAAAAAAAAAAAATCAAACAAAATAAAAATCATTATCACAGCTTGAGACATTTTACAGTCTAAGAAAAAAAAAACAAATTACCATTTGCTAACTGCCTGACTGCTGTCTAATCGATGCTTTAGTGCATATTATTATACATAAAACTATTTACTGCTAATTTAAAGAAACTTAAATTAAATTATTTAAGTAATTTAAACATTTAAAAAATCAGATTACGCAAATATCATATAAACATTTTTTGTAGGCGCTAGACAAATTAATTAGAAATTTACTTTGTAGCAACAATCTATTTTTTTTATTTTTTTGGAAACCAATTTCATTTAAAGTCAAGGTCAGCTAACGAAAAAAAAAAAATGTTTTTCGTTTTTCTATGATTTTTCTATTATATTTTCATTAATTTTTTTCTTGTTGAGGTAGGTACAAGTAGTCAAGAAAATCACGAGGCGTATGCGTAATACAAAAAAATTTTTTTGTTTTGCTACAACGCGTATACGTAATGTTTGCCACCCAATATCGATCGTTTTTCACACTTTCAAAACTAAATAGTGACTTGCTGTGCATATTAATTAGGGCAAATGTGTGCTTGAAATATTTTTTTCTTTTATTTAAAATTTGTTTTCCAATTTTCTTAGAAATTTTTAGGCACAACAATTTTATTTTTGATTTTTCACAAAAAATATTTTCATTTCAATTTAAAATTAAATCATTTAGCACTCGAATGCAAATGAAAAAGCAAAGCTTATTAAAAATTAAATAAAAATAAACATAATTTGTATAAATACTTGCTACTTTCATAATTTTATTTACTCTCAAAATATATATAAATAAATTTCTTTCAATTTTCGCTAATTTCAAGTACAAAGTTCAATATCATCAGTTTCAGTCTTAGGCTTTCAAATAAATAAATATTTACATATCATAATAAACAAGAAAAGCTTTGTTCGAAAATAAAAAAATTCAAGTGACAAATGCAAACAAATAATCAAAAAAAAAAAATAAAGTTAAACAATACAAAAGACAACAAGTGAACAACAAGTGTAAATATGAACATTTTTGCTGTTGAAGTTGTATCAAATTAATTCAAAATTTTTTTTAATAATAAAATCTACTTTGGCGGCGCTTACATGCGCAGTAAGCGCCTCAACAGAAAAGAGAAAAGTTTCAATTTAATAAAAAACAAATTAAAATTAGTCAGCAAAAATAAAGTTTTGTTTATTCTAAATTTGAATTTTTATGTTTTTTTTTTTTTAGTTGCGCGAAACCTAAGACAAACTAATAAAAATAAATTATTTCACTAAAGTGAGTCAGAAAATTAAATATTAAGTTGCATATTTTGAGCGCAATGAAGTATGAATAGTTGGTGATGCATTTTTTTAAATGTTTTATTAATTTTTATAAATAATATTTTCAAAATTTTACTCCCAAAATCTGAACTTATGGTTGAAAAACATTTTTTCTCCTGTTTCTTAGATGGCATTAACTTAGTCAACAACGAATCGGCAATTTTTTTTTTACTATTTTTAGAAAGAAAAACTTAGACCTATCGTCTAATCGATTTTGATTACTATGATTACTATGATTGCTATGATCACTATGATTACTATGATTACTATGATTACTATGATTACTATGATTACTATGATTACTATGATTACTATGATTACTATGATTACTATGATTACTATGATTACTATGATTACTATGATTACTATGATTACTATGATTACTATGATTACTATGATTACTATGATTACTATGATTGATTTCTATGATTACTATGATTACTATGATTACTATGATTACTATGATTACTATGATTACTATGATTACTATGATTACTATGATTACTATGATTACTATGATTACTATGATTACTATGATTACTATGATTACTATGATTACTATGATTACTATGATTACTATGATTACTATGATTACTATGATTACTATGATTACTATGATTACTATGATTACTATGATTACTATGATTACTATGATTACTATGATTACTATGATTACTATGATTACTATGATTACTATGATTACTATGATTACTATGATTACTATGATTACTATGATTACTATGATTACTATGATTACTATGATTACTATGATTACTATGATTACTATGATTACTATGATTACTATGATTACTATGATTACTATGATTACTATGATTACTATGATTACTATGATTACTATGATTACTATGATTACTATGATTACTATGATTACTATGATTACTATGATTACTATGATTACTATGATTACTATGATTACTATGATTACTATGATTACTATGATTACTATGATTACTATGATTACTATGATTACTATGTCTACTACGATTACTATGATTACTATGACTACTTTCATTAAAATTGATCACTATGATTACTATGATAACTTTGACCCTACTATAAGCCATCCCAGCTAATTCATCTTGTTCTTGGAAATAAAATTGAAACCCGTAAATTTTTTCTTTTTATTATCTCCAGAAAACGATTAGATAGAGATTTAAATTTTGTGATTTAGCTTCATGACAACTCTAGGCCAACATCTGGGTAGTTACTGGGTAGTTCTAAACCACTTCCAATAGTCCCCAGTCATGACCTAAAAGAGAGCAGCACTATCGAACTTCTTTTGAAGTTGCGAAAAATTGAGATTATTTCTGTATCTCCAAGATCAGCATTCACCAGAAATTCGGTTGAACTACTCAAACGTCGAAAACGAAATGTTTTTTTTGCATCAGACTGAAGCTGGAAAAAAGGGTTCAACACGATAGCCTAAAATACAAAGCAAACGGTGAACCATCATTCTTGTCACTCATTTTCAGACAAAAAAAAAGAAAGCCAAGAAAAGTGATTTTTGAAACGACAATGGAATGCTTGGTTAGAAATATAACTTAAAAATAGTTGGTTGGGGAGGAAAACCAGTTAAAACTAACTTGGAAACTTTCGAATGGGAAGGCCTCTCCAATACTCCAGATATTACCAGATACTACTCTGTTAAATTATCATTTCAACCAGTCAGCTTCAATGGGTTAAACTTGGACAATTTCAAAGAAGTGCAGAATGGGTTGCATAAACGGTTTGAACCTTAGATAAAGATTCAAAAAAAAAAAATCGGGATACTTAGTTACCGATCTAGTATAATTAAAAATTATAAATATTTTAGTTGACATTGTTACTTACAATATACAAAATTCAGAACAGGTGTTTACTATTATATTCCAATAAATTTAAGTGTTAGGCTTACCTGAAAATAAAGCAAAAGAAGAGATAGAATTGATTAAATCTTGAGATATTGTATATAACATATGTATCTTTTTTTTTATACATAATGATTCTACTGCGTTATAAAAATTTCCACAAGAGCTGCAACGCCATTTAGCATTGCATTACGGAAATCACACTTCAAAATGAGGAAATGAGTGTATACAAAAAAATCTACACACACATACACATGTAAACGTACAATTAGTTTTCATTCATTTCAAAATGTTACATACAACTCACTTCCTCATACTTACGAGTGGTAGTTGGTACAATTCATATACTCATGAAAACTCTACACGCTAATTGCACGCCCATAAATCAAGTAGTGCACTCAATGATGTTTGCTTATAAAATACAAACAGCAGGGGAAAATATACATCAGCATGGTCTATCGAAGCCAAATTGTTTAGAGAGTAGATAGTGCAAATTTTTCAACACTAATAAAATATGAACAATGAGTACCCAATGTATGTGGGTGTGCTGCACGTGAGCATCGAACGGCAACCAGCGGTAATAGTGGAAAGTGTAAAAATTCTATTGACGCAAAAATCGCGAAAATTTAATTAAGAAAAATTTTCTATTATCGATAAATTGTGTACGTGTGTGTGTGGGAAGTAGATAAATAGATATGAGGTGACCATATATGTATTTTAAATAAAAATTAAAGAAAATAAACGATGGCAAATTAAAAGATCACAAACGTATTGATAACAAATGCAACGACAACACATGCAACGATAACAAACGCATCGATAGGAATCGTAATGATATAAATAGGATAAAAATTATACCAAACACAACTATGTTAAGACAAAATAACATAAATATTTGTAGAGAAAAAGTATATTTCACGGTTGCGTTAAGGGATGACACGATTAATCGTTAAATTGGTTTTAATCGGTCATTTTCGTTTAATTGTATTTGTCATTCCTAAGAACAGCACGGTTAAGCGTAAAATAAAATCGATTAATCGGTTATTTAGTTATTAGTTGCGTTCAAGTTAAGAAACTAAATGATTGTTTGATAATTCGAACCGATAGTAGAAATCGATTAATCAAAACCTTTTCAATAAATAAAAAGAGAACAGTTAAGTTCAAATATATATATACAGTTGGCAAAGATTGCGATAAATCGATTATTACTGTCGGTTTGATAAGTAAAGCAATCGAAAATCGTTTCTCATCGATTATTTGTCAATAAAATTCAGAACAAATGGTCACTTTACTATAAGCAAAAACAAAAAAAAAAAAAAAAAAAGTAAAGTAAAACCAATTCAAAGTGTATAAACAAATAACATAGAATAGTATGAGGGGTTGCCAAAGGTGTTAAAGGCAAATGTATATTTATTTACCAATTGCCAAATAACAAATTGCGATTTTATTTACTACAAATACTCGCACACACAGAAACAACCAAACAAATATACGTATAGTATATATACATATAAATTTGCTAATTAAATCAACGACAAATGCACGTCCGTAATATAAACTGTATTGCTCTATTTCGTTTAGATTACTACGTTTATGCATATAAAATATCGTGATTTTTAAAAAAATTAGATTAATGATTGCTAAAATATTTTCAACATTCCCATATGTGCAAATCATTTAAAAACTTTTTTATGTGCCTAAACTGTACAGCATTACCATGTCTGATGATTGAATCAAAAGTACAAAGAAAGGTCATATTTTATCGTCCTGTTTAGTTGATTTAATATTTATATTGTTGTCCTATGCTAAAATAAATGTATGGCATTACCATATGTAAAAAATTTTAAGTGTCTAAACTGCATTTCATAAACGTTGTCTATTCTTCAGCGTAGTCTTCTGCCTAGTCTTTAACTTAGTCTTCCACCTAGTCGTCCGCCTAGTATCTCATTTAGTCTTCCAAATCTAGTCTTTTGCCTAATCATTTCCCTAGTCTTCTGCCTAGTCTCCCTCCTAGTCTTCAGCTAGTTTTCCTTCAAGTCTTCCTGCAATACTTCCGTTTTCCAAGTCGTCCGCCTAGTCTCCCATCTAGTCTTACGCCTAGTCTTCCTCCTAGTCTTCTCCTAGTCTTCTCCTAGTCTTCCTGCAATACTTCCGCCTAGTCTTTTATCTAGTCTTCCTCCAAGTCTTCCTCCAAAACTTCCGCCTAGTCTTCCTCCTAGTCTTCCTACAATACTCCCGCCTAGTCGTCCGCCTAGTCTCCCATCTAGTCTTTTGTTCCTCCTAGTCTTCCTCGTAGTCTTCAGCTAGTTTTCCTCCAAGTCTTCCGCCTAGTCTCCCGCCTAGTCTTCCTCCTAGTCTTCCTCCCAGTCTTCCTCCTAGTCTTCCTCCTTGTCTTCCTCCTAGTCTTCCTCCTAGTCTTCCTCCTAGTCTTCCTCCTAGTCTTCCTCCTAGTCTTCTTCCTAGTCTTCCTCCTTGTTTTCCTCCTAGTCTTTCTTCTAGTCTTCCTCCTAGTCTTCCTTCTAGTCTTCCTCCTAGTCTTCCTCCTAGTCTTCCTCCTAGTCTTCCTCCTAGTCTTCCTCTTTGTCTTCCTCCTAGTCTTTCCTCCTAGTCTTCCTTCTAATCTTCCTCTCCTAGTCTCTCTTCCTCCTAGTCTTCCTTCTAGTCTTCCCCCTAGTCATCCTCCTAGTCTTTCTCCAATACTCCCGCCTAGTCTTTTTTCTAGTCATCCTCTTAGCCTTCCACCTAATCTTCTGTCTAATCTTCCGCCCAGTCTTCCGTCTAGTCTTCTTGATTTCTCATCTATTCTACATGTATAAACGTAGCATTTATTTATCTGCCAATATTATCTTTCTATATAAATGTTGTGGGTGTTTTTTGTTTTTTTTTTTTTTTTTGTATTTGTTATTGAATATTTTGGCGTGTATACTTCTTCTTTGCTATCAGCTAACTACTAAAAATATTTACACAGTGAACACGCTTTATGATGATATTTATTTTCGTTTATTTTTGGAGGCTCTGCTTTTCAAAACCTGTTGATTTTTGCTTTTTCTCCTATTTATTTGGATAGTAATTGCGCGTTGATTTGAATGCATTTTTGTGTTGTGTTTGTTTGCTTTTATGTAAATAGATTTCTTGTGTTTGTTTGTTCATTGTACCACATAAATGTGTAGCAAGATTTTTGTTGTGCTTCATTTATTTGTTGCAACATTTTTGTGGCATTTTTGGCAACAAACTCAAACAAACTATATATTTACCAATATTTTTTTTTTTTTTTGACATTTAATGTATTTTGTAAAATCAATATACACAGGAAATTTCGACTGCTTTTCAAAGTACAACGTACAAATTGAAGTCATTATTACAACATTTGTGTGTGTTTTTTTTTCTTTTTATGCTCGTTATTTAATTTAATTGAAAACATTTTTGGCGTTCCTCATTCAATTATTTATTTTCTTTGCATGCCAAAAAAAAAAAAAAAAAAAAAAAAATTCTGGAGGTTGTAAATTTATTTTGGAATTTCAATGAAAATATTTTTCGTTGTCGTTGTACAAAATAGTTTGTTTGGTTTTACATTTGACGCAAATACAATTTGATATTTTTTTATTTTTATTGTCTTCATTGTCACAATTGACATCACACGACAGTTCTACAATATAGAATTGAAGGAGAAGCAGAAGTGTTGTAATGGTCTTCGAAACAATGTAGTATTGTAGTCGTAGGTAAGATTGTCATTGTAAATCAATTATTATTAATATTCAATTAGAATTTATGGTTGATTGAATTTGTGTGGACAGAACGCTAGCTGTGATGCTCTTCTGTGTTTTGTCTAGAGATGTATAAAATGTTTTCTTTAGAAGTTAGAAAGTGTTTAGAGTAAATGTTTTGTTATTTTAATTCTTAAAAATGTATATTTGAAGCTTAAGTTGAGTTGACCTTAGGAGCTGATAGCTTACTGGAACTATTTTCTACCGCTGCACATAAAAAATCATGCAAGAAAGACCCTTTAAAACTTTTTTAATTGTATTAAAAACAATCGCTATTGTATCAAGAACAATTCGTTCTTTTAAGCAGAATATTATGTCTACTTCAAGAAATAACGTTCTTGTTTTAAGAAATAAAAAAAACGTTCTTGTATCAAGAACAAACGTTCTTATATCTAGAAGAAACGTTCGTGTATCAAGTAGAAATGTTCTTATATCAAGAAAAAACGTTCTTGTTTTAAAAACATTCGTTTTCTATCAAAAAACAAACGTTCTTGTTTCAAGAGCATTAACGTTCTTGTTATCAAGAACAGACGTTCGTGTATTAAGAACTACTTTTCGTGTATGCAAAAAGAGTCGTTCTTGTATTAAGATAAAGTCGATCTTTTATCAAGATCAATCTTTCTTGTAGCAAGAACAAACTTTCTTGTAGTCAAGAACCAACATTCTTGCATCAAGCACCAAGGTTCTTGTATCAAGAACAAAGGTTCTTGTATCAAGAACAAAGGTTCTTGTATCAAGAACAAAGGTTCTTGTATCAAGAACAAAGGTTCTTGTATCAAGAACAAACGTTTTTGAATCAAGAACAAACGTTCTTGTATCAAGCACAAACTTTGTTTTACAAGTTTTATCTTGTAACAAGATCAAACGTTCTTGTATCAAGAACAACTTTTTAGGTACCCTGTACCCAAAAGGTAAAAGGGTATATTAAGTTTGTGCAAATGTTTTTAACAGACAGAAGGAGGCAAGTATAGACCCTATAAAGTAAATATATTCTTGATCAGCATTGGAAGGGGACGTCGAACTAGCTTTGTCTGTCTGTCTGTCCGTCTGTCCGTCCGTCCGACTGTCATGCTGTCTGCCGTATGAAAACGATTATTTCGGAGACTATCAAGAGGTAGAGCTTTCAAAATTAAAACTTAGACTCTCCTAGGCCGTCAAGTGTGCACTTACAAACGGTTTTTCTCTAGAACAACCGTTCTTAAGGGGTACCCCGATACAAATGTACGCCAAAATTTTGGGTTTTGCATTAAAAACGTCATTGTTTTTTATTCTAGGAAGTTCAAATTTAGTAAAAATTATGTCTATGATAGTCCCAATAAAATATCCCAATATGGATAGGACCAACAAAATTTTAGGTATAGCCCCCATACAAATTTACCCCTAAATATTGGGTTTTTTACATAAAAACGTCATTGTTTTTTATTCTTGAAAAGTCTTTAAATTAAGTATAAATTATGTCTATGATAGTCCCAACGAAATAGACCAATATGGGTAGGCCCAACAAAATTTTAGGTAAAAACCCAATCAATGATATACCCGATTTTTTAAAGTTTTTCTATGAAAATCCAATTCAATGATGTATGGTAGTCAAATAGAACCTAACGTTAAGGTACATATAGATTGGGTACAGAGTATCTTGCAGTCAAGCATACTCGTTCTTTTTGTTAGTATTAAGAACTAAAAATCGTGTATCTTGAACAATCGTTCTAACAATCAAGAACAGTCATTCTTATATCAAAAGACAGTCGGTCCTCTAATCAAAACAGTCGTAAGTATTCAAGAACATTCGTTCTTCTTTCAAGAACAGTCGTTCTTAAATTTCTACCAAGAACAGTTCCTTTTTGTAACAAGAACAATTGTTCTTCTTTTAAGAAAATTCGTTCTTTTATCAAAGAACAATTTTCTACAAGAACCTTTCATTCTTGTATCAATTCGTTCAATTCGTATTAAGAAAAAAGGTAAGTACTTGACTTAATTTCTATACTTTCTCTCTTAAATATAAAAAATAAAACTCTCCAAATCCACTCAGACTGTATTTTATTTTTGACTATTTATAAAATATTTTTGCATAAATAAAACTTCTCAACTTATCAAATCTTTAACTCAACAAACAAAATAAACTTCAACACATACTCAATGACTTTTCTGTGTAATTTATTTTTTTTTTTTTTTTTTTTGCTATGATTGCCCTTAAGTCATTGCTTATAAGGTTTCAACAAATCATAAAACCATTTTGGTAGCACACTCAGGCATGGCTGCTTCTATTCATAGACAAGCTAGTCAGTCAGTCGGTCAGTGCAGCGTTCATAAATCTCTGCTATTTGCATGATGCTCTAGTTATGATGTATGTGTATGTCTATGCTGAGCATTTTTATTGCTGCCACTAAGCGTACTTCTGGGACCAACTAAAAGTTCAAGTGCAGATTTTTGTTTTTATGTTTTTTTTTTTAGGTAAGTAAACGTTTTACTTTCATTTTATTTACTTGATGCGTTTTATTTGCATTGAGGAGAATGGTTTAAAAAAAAATCAGATTTTAAGAATAGTTCATTTGTTTTAGATATTTTTCTCTGTTAAATAAAAATTGTATGTTCTAGTAACTGCGTTAAAATAATTTTTATACTATGTATTTTTTCCATCTAACGACCTTTTATGACTTTACTGCCTTTTAACATATGTAGGTATGCAAAAATATTGGTAACAGCTGCCAAAAATCGTAGCTGAAAGCAAGTAAATTTGCATTGTGAATGTGTAAATTTTCTGCTGCATAACAAAAGATACAAAAAAAAGGAAAGATAAATTCGGTCAGTGAAATATGCAAAAACTACAAAAATATTTTTAAAAAAAATCGTTTTATATATTTTTAAAAATAACCGGCTTTGTGTGGACATTTCCAAAAAAAAATTATTTACTATAATCTCTGAGTTGGCGTTTTTTAAATAAATAAATGGCAACAATGATAAAGCAGATAAATTAAAAAAAATGCCAATGAAAATAAATGCAATTGTTATCGTTGTGCAATGTTGCAACGATAACAAATGCAACGATTGCAACGTTTCACACATGCACAACGATAACAATAACATAAACAACGATAACAAAGCAACGATAACACAATAATAATGAAACGATAGCAATATGTCTACTACCACTCGGATATGATATCAATATAATACAATAACAATTTATATTGATTATTATCGCTACAGTAAGTAAGATATTTGATAAAAAAATATCTTCACCCAATACCTACTATACGTTTATTTTATGAGGTGTATCATCTAAAAATAAGGTTATCTTACATTTAATTTATTCCTGTATCGCTTCATAATGTTTCTTACCTTTTACGCATCTTTGTATGCATCTATCGAATACGGTTAAAATGCATACTCGAAATAAATAACGATTCGAGTAACTCAATGTCTACTGCTAGGAAAACAATTCAACTCGACTCGACTCGTTTAAATTTGGTATGAGTCGACTCGGGTATGTCAATTTCAACTCAAAACGAGTCGGATACTCGATTAAGTTGATCGGATATTTGATTGAGCTACAATTCTTGCATGTTTTAAAATTATAATAGAATACCAGATCCCAATCCCAATAGAGTCCCAGAAGTACTCATTATAAAATAGTCTTTGACACTAAAAATATTAGGTACATATTAGTCTAAGGGCTAGTGATAGGCTTGTGAGTCTGGTTTCGGTCGTATAAGTTCGTTAAGGTTCTCGTTTATTCGAGTAAAAATATAAGCTAAGCGCTCGGTTTTTCGACTCATCGGCTCGAGTATGTCAAGGCTCGAGTATATCTGTTTTTTAATTTAATCGATACAGGGCTCTAGTATCTATTTAGTTAGTTCACAAATGTTCCACTTTAGAATCTTTTAAGCTCCCAACTCAATAAGTCACTTTTCACTGAGAATGCTTCCATTGAGTACCGTTATATTTATTTTGTATCGTTCCATTTAGTACCGTTCCATTTAGTATCGTTCCATTAAGTATCGTTCCATTTAGTACCGTTCCATTTAGTATCGTTCCATTTAGTATAGTTCCATTAAGTATCCTTCCATTTAGTACCGTTTCATTTAGTATCGTTCCATTTAGTATCGTCTCATTCAGTATCGTTCCATTGAGTATCGTTCAATTTAGTATCGTTCTTTTTAGTATCGTTTCATTTAGTATCGTTCCATTTAGTGTCGCTCCATTAAGTATCGTTCCATTCAGTATCGTTTCATTAAGTATCGTTCCATTAAGTATCGTTCCATTTAGTACCATTCCATTTAGTAACGTTCCATTAAGTAACGTTCCATTAAGTATTGTTTCATTAAGTATCGTTCTATTTAGCACCATTTCATTTAGCACCATTTTATTTGTTACGGTTTTATTGGGATCACTTTATCGTTCTATGTAGTACATCTTTTTAATCATCATTATACATAAACTGTTTTCATAGTTCTTACAAACGCACTGCAAGTTATTCTTTCATTCAATATAGTATTCCAAAAATATTTTATTTCTTTTAAATTTTTTTTTTTTTTATTATTATTTTTTTTTTTAGCGTAATCAATGCTTTACAATTCAATGCGACAATGCAAAACTCACACACCCAATAAATGCCCACCCAACTCGTTGGTTTTTTTTTTTTATTATTTTTAAATGAAAGTTAAGCCATGCGTCTCTGTATAACCACAATCCAAGTACAATATAAAAGAATAAAGATATCTCTGCATGTTGTATACATATAAACAAAAAAAAAAATGAGGGAAAAAGTAAATCAACAATTAAAGTGAAACCATTTTACAAGCGTTCAAGTGTGAAAAAAAGTTTATATATATGATAGCATCGTAAAAATCAAAGATATTATATTGTGAGACAATAAAAATCTCACCAAAAAATATCGATAAAAAAAAATAATAATAATAAAATAGAACAGAGCGGCAAAGAAGCGTTAACGACGTTGACAATGAATAATGGTAACCTGCATCATAGCTTTTGAATACAATAATAACCACAATAACAGTTGGCGCTTATGTTTTTTTTTTATTTGTGGAGAAGTATATTTTATTATTTTTTTCATATATAAAACTATATTGATATATGAGATACACTTTATAGGCCACAAAATCAAATCTGAGAGTTATGAAAGATTTATAGAATGAATATATTTTAATAAATGCAAATGCTATAAAGATTGTTAAAGTTTTTGTTTTAAAAAAATTCCAGAAAGTAATAAATACTTTAAAATATGAGCAAAAATATGTTTTGACTTATATAATTTGTATAGACTAGGAAAAATTTGAAATTTATTTAAAAAAAATTTGCTATATATTTGTCAGTGGTGTTTGTTTTGACTTGCTATAATTTTTATAGCAACTTAAAAAAATAAAAAATCGGGGAACTGAAATACATCAGAAATATCATTTTGAAGAAAGCTATACATTTCATATGAATTTGTACATTACGTATGAAAATTTGACTTCCTATAATTTTTATAGCAACTCGAAAAAAGTACCTAATCAATTTATATTCATAAATAAATTTTAATTTAATAGATAATAAATGTTTCATATAATTTTTTTACATATACTTTATGTATTTTTGACTTGCTATAATTATTATAGCAACAAAAAAAGTGAATTATAATTAAAAAAAAAAAAAAAAATAAATAAGAACAAATGATTTTAGTTCTTGTGTAAATACATTTTCGTTTCTACAATACTGCATATAATATGTGCTTTACTTGCTATAATTTTTATAGCAACAAAAATGTTGTACTAGTCTCTTTCATTTTTTAAACTTTGAAAAAAAAACTAGAGTTCTATAAAAAAAGAAAAACGTTACAATTTCGTCAACCTGTTGCTGCTGTAAAAATTGCTTATATGACTTGATATAATTTTTATAGCAACACAGAAAATTAGCTCAGGCACTTAATTTTATTAATAAATTTGAATTATATAAATATTTACTTGTGTTGCATAATTTTTATACAAATTACTAAGCACATTTGACTTGCTATAATTTTTGTTTAAAAAAAATTTAAATCAATAAAAGTTGTTGCCAACAATTTATCGCAGCTAATCGACAGAAAAAATAAGTTGTTGCCAACATAAAATAAAATGAAAACAACGCGTTGACATATTGAACAAGCCAACTAAATGCCATGCCAATTATGGCATTTATGAGCGCTTAAACGTTTGAAATTACAAACAGATAACAACGTTCATATATGACAACCTATACGACGAGTATATATTGTATGTGCATGCAGAAGTATTTTATATTTTAAACGAGCAACAGCAGCAAGCAGCAAACAGTGCACGATAAGCAACATGCCAAGTTATAGCAGAGAACAACTTATGCCCGCAAGGTGACAAAAAGCAAGTTGCTGTAGTTTTCTGTGCTGCAAATTAATTTGCAACATGAAGCAGCAGCAGCAGCAACAGGAAACTTAAAGAAAGCAAAGATAGAAGAAGACAAGTTCACAAAAAAAAAAACGAAGAAAAAAGCGCGCAGCATGAACGAATTGCGGCTGCGATTAGCGTAGAAATTTATGGCTGCAATTAGCAAACGTTGGCAATGCGTGCAACACAAAAATATGCGAGAGGGGCGATTGTTAAATAATTGCACTGAAGGGGAGCTCCCTTAAAAATAAACTGATTACTTTTCAAATCGCCAATTTACAGGCAGACATGCAGACATGTTGCAGTAAATGTTGCATGCAATTGTTGCTGTTGTTGTTTTTATTGACGTAGACTATCTTTACTGTTGCGCTTGGCTGTCGCCGCCAAGTGTTATGCGCGTCTTTTTCTTTCGTTGCCACAAATTCAGCGCGCAATTGGCAGTGAAATGATAAATATTGCCACATGTTGCTGCTGCTGCTGCCGCCGCAAGTCATTTCCTAAACAGGTTGCGCAAAATTTAAAATAGAAATTTTTGTTTATTTTCAATCTTTTTTTTTTTTTTTTTTAAGAAAAAGAAATTGCATATCTTGTTTGCAATATTTCTTGTTAAATGTTGCATGTTGCTTGTTGTTTTGTGGCAATGTGGCAATATTTTTGTATTTGAATTTACAGTTACAGTAAGAAGACCTCGCAGCTAGACTTGCCCCTTTTTTTAAATTTTTGTGATTTATGTTTGCAAAATTTTGATGATTTGAATGAGTCGGTCAGGCTGAGAGCCAAACGTCATTCGATATACTTGCTAACCTCGAAGCTGCACATTGCATGTTGTTGTCATTTCAAAAACTAATTTATTAATAACATTAATTAAATTAATTTTATTTTATTGCTAACTACACCAAATGAACGAATGAAATCTGTTTCATGGCCATCAAGCGCATCAAATTACATCAAGTTTAGCATATATTTTTTTTTATTAAATGAGAAACAGAGATACATATCGTTGAAATTAAATCATAAATAATTATGTGTTATTTATTCATTTATTTATTTATAATGAATATTAAGTGTTAAAGTTTTGTATAATATTTTTTGCACTATTTATTAGGCATGTTCTCAATTTTACTTTTGCGATATGAGAAAATTTGTACGATTTAAAATTGTTCATGTTTTCACAAACGCAAAAGTTATGTTCCAATAAATTTCATTCTCAAAATGTTACATTTTACTCTCAACAAGTTTCTTTATATTGCATATGGGAAAAACGGTTATCGATTATCGGTCTTAATTAAAAAATTAATATAATTATGCATCATTTATATTGAAATTAAAGAAAAACAATAAATATTTCATTAAATATATATTCTTTAAAACTAAATATTAATTTTTTTGTGTCTCTTTAATGTTGCTATAAAAATTATAGCAACTCAAAAACTAATTTTATGCATAAGGAAATTTCCAAATAAATTTGTTTTAGTTCAAACTGGCATTAGTATTACAAAGTTAAGTAAATCAGTACATATTTTCTGTTGCTATAAAAATTATAGCAACCCAAAACGCATTTTATGCATAAAAAAGCTGTCAAATAAATTTGTTTCAGTTCAAACTTGCATTATTATTTTAAAATTAAGTAAATCATTACATATTTTCTGTTGCTATAAAAATTATAGCAACCCAAAAAAAGCATTTAATGCATAAGGAAATTGTCAAATAAATTTGTTTTAGTTCAAACTTGCATTAGTATTTAAAAATTAAGTAAATCGGTACATATTTTCTGTTGCTATAAAAATTATAGCAACCCAAAAACAAGTTTTATGCATCAAAAAACCGACAAATAAATTTGTTTTAGTTCAAACTTGCATTATTATTAAAAAATTAAGTAAATCAGTGCATATTTTCTGTTGCTATAAAAATTATAGCAAGTCTAAAATGCATGTATTATAAATATTTAATGCTAAAAGTCATAAGAAAAAATATATCTCACTTTTAAAAACCTTATACAACCAAAAAATTTACAATCTTGCCTTTTATTTAAGTTGCTATAATTATTATAGCAAGTTTAAAATAACACTCAATTCTTACAAAACTGTCATGAATTTAAGTTTTTAATAAAACATGGTAATACTAACTATTCTTTAGTTTGGAAATTAACTTTGGCAAATTTTTATAGCAAGTTTTTATGGCAAATTTTTTTTTTACCATATTTTATAGCAAATTTTTATTTATTTAATAATTATGTCAAAATTTATTATAGCAAAATAGTTAGTAAAAGCAAAAGTAATTTTTATCCCAGAATTTGAAGCTTGTGTTTTTATTTGTAATAAATCAGCAAATTATTTGGTGACCCCTGAAGCTTATACATACTTTAGAAACAGAATAGTAAATTAAGTCAGCGCATTTTAAATGATCATTTGAAGTTATAAATTGTCTATGATTAGTAAAATTACTTTTAAAAAATTTATAAATGCATAATTTGTCAAAATTTTTTTTGGTGACCCCGGTAATGTGTAAAATTTACTGTAGAACTAACTGACAAAAATAAAATTGCAGAAAAGACAATGTGTCAGTATTTTTGTTGTTTAAAAAAAGAGCTCTATTTATCAGCATTGTAAGTCGAGTCGATTTAGCTATGTCCGTCTGTCCGTTTGCTGTATTTGTTTGCAGCTTAAGACTTATGAAAATTAAAATTGAATTGCCTTGATTTGACAAAATTGTAAGTCTTTATCAAGGTCTCGACTAACATGACTTTTGTGTAATTATCACCTTTAAAAAAAATCGCACAAACTGCATCAAATCCCTAAACTCCAAAACATCCAATTGCATACACCGATTTTGCAACGTGCCAACGGCGTCAATAAATGAACGCGTTTTGTTAGCAATTTTCAACGCCTGCCACATGCAACAAAGTAAACCTTCGAGCATCGAGTGCTGCTGCTATTCTCAGCAGATTTGCATGTAAATATTGCATTCTGGAGCCAAGCAGCCAAGCCCGGTAGTTATGTGCTTTGCAACTGCACTTGCCGCAAGACGTATTAATTATGTCGAAGTTGGTTGCACACAGCAACCATGGCACATGGCCTTGACTTGACTTCACAGTTGAGTCTAAACTTAATCATACGACTGCTAATAAACTTGACTTAACCTTAGTAGTAAGCTAGTCACTTGACAATTGTTTTGTTCTTTGCGCTTGAAAATGTTGCGCAGCATATGCTGCGTATACGTAATATTTTATAATTTTTTTTAATTAATCTTACAGATTAACTGAAGTGTTGCATATTTTTCAATTCACTGATTCATTTGTATTAAAAAAAATTAAATAAATAAATAAAAATTTGACCTAATTAAAAACCATTCGCCTTCTGCGTGTTTGCTGCAAAACTACTTTCAAAAATTAGTTTGGCAAAATAGTGAAAAAAAAAACAATTTATTTTCTATCAAACTAACTGTCACATCCACATGGTAATTTTGACACCTTCATTGGATTATGCGTGCGTGTGTGTTTGGTGTGGTGTGTGTTCCTGTCATATTCAATTAAATTGCTTTTATTCCGCTTCATTGAGAAAAATAAGCGAAAAACTAAGCCAACGGCAGCCTAATGCAGCCTACATGCAACCAAAACTGTTGACATGAAACATTTACATTTGATTTTAAGCTTAAAATTTTGCCAAAATTATCTATATTGCGTCGCGTGCCGTTGGCAGATAAGATTTGACAAAATAAAATTCGAAAAAAAGAATATAATATTAAATTTAAAATTATTCAAAATATAAACAGCAAATAGCGCTATCAGCAACACCAAAAATTAACAAAGTTTGTGAATTAGCAATTTTTGACAGATTGCTATGTCATTTGAACTCATAAATCAAGATACGCTGCTGATTGTGCAAAATTTGAGTATTGAGTGTACTTATTGCAATAAATATTTGGTTCCAAACGTATGCATAAATTTGCTAGAAAATAGAAGAAAAAAAAAATATTGGTGACCCCGACACTTTTTTAATATATTATAGCTGTAATAGAAGTAAATGATAGTATATAATGTACTAAATAGTAGAAGTAAGAAATAATATTAACATACAGTTCTGTTGAAGTATTTTAACAAGGTTGTCTGGCTACATACCGACTGTATACTATATGGTAACCCCGACATTTAAGAGAGGTGTCACAGAAAAAAAGTTCTTTTTATGGCTTCAAATATTTACAATTTGTTCAAACAAACAGCGCGCTATAAGAAATAATTTTATTAGCACTGCAAAGCGTTCTACAGCATTTGGTGACCCCGGCACAATAACAAACTGGTACATTAAGCCAAAAGCTTTATTTGCGCTTAGCCACACAGTTTTAAGTTTTTAAACAAAAATTTTAAATATAAATGGTGCCTCAACAGACAGGAAATATTAAAAAATTTTATATCATTTGGTGACCCTGAATATTCACTAAAGTCGCAAAAAATAAAATGAACCGCAAAGATAAAAAATTCAATAAAAAAAGTTAAATAGTGCCTGAAAATCAAGCATAAATGCAAAACCGTTTCAAAAGGATTCTTTGATTTTTTAGCATATCATTTGGTGACCCTGAACCTGAATCAAAACATAAAAATTAATAATACACTAATTGTAATGTACTTTAATTAATATTTTAAAGTTTTCAACTGACTTATATAGTGTGTGTGAGTAACTAAAGCTCTATAAATTTATTTTGCTCTAAAAATAGCATTTAACAATATTTGGTGACCCCGCACCTTTTTTATAAGCGTTAATATGTAAAACAAACGAAAGCGGAATAAAGTATAAATGCAAAAAAGTGCCTCAAAACTGAGCATTTAACTAATTAAAAATATATTTGAATATAGCTTCAGATTTTAAGCAAATATAATAGTACTTGGTGACCCTATCTTAGTCTTAAAGAAATAATTAGAAATAAATTGAGCGTAGTGTAGCTACTTTGAATAAAACTTTAAATTCCTAAATTGACTTTAAATAGTAAAATTGTTTTTAATAAATTTTAAAATACATTATTTGTGCAAAATATTTGGTGACCCCGACAATGTATTTGTAGCGTTTCTAGTAAAACTGAATATGAAGCGCTTTCCAAAGACATGCCTTAATTTTTGTATTCGTTATATTGCAATATAAAACAACTTTTTGTATCTATTTTCAATTTTGTTATCAATTTCGAACGATAAAAATTGTTATTTATTTAAATTTTTTCATATTAGTGATTTATTACACGTCTTGATTAAAGCGGCAATTTAATGAAAGCAAAAATAGTATTTATTAAAAAAAAAAGCAACTCAGTAATTAAAACATTGCGCAAACTGTTTCATATCCCACGCTACAAAATAAATTAATTTTAAAATAAAATATTTTGCATATAAAAAATACTAAAAAGAAGAAAAAAAAATAAAATTAATGATAAATGCATGTCACACACAGACTTTGGCGCGTGGTTTTCTATGCTGACAGCATGCAGACCACTCACTCATGCGAAAAGTGTATAAATGAATGAAATGACTGACTGACTAACTGAGTGAATGGCGCATTTTATTGATTGATGTAGCGTATAAACTTATTCGGGCATAACTAACACCTTCGTGCATCAAATCTGTCTGTCTGGATATTTTTTTTTTTTTTAGTTTGCTACTATTTTGCGCGTTGGCGCCAACAATGATTCCTAGACTAGACAACAAAACTAACCAAGCAACCATTTAACGTCGTTCGTATATGTATCTACAAGATACATTTGCATGTATATTTTATAGATACAATGGCTAACTGTCGCATAGCGTTTTGTAGTTTTTAAACAGTTCGTCAAAAGAATTATATTGAATAAAAATTTTATGCAAATTAAAAAGTGTACTGATTGAATACATATAAGTAGTTATGGTATTTGTAGTTACTCATAAGTGTTGGTGTCATTACAGGAAACATGATTTAGTTCAACATGTCAGGTGTTATCTAGTGGGCAGTGTACAATTTTGTTGATTTTCTTTATAATAATTTTTTTTTCATTTATTTTGTTTTTGTTTGAATTTTCGCAAGCATGTCTGCATTTGACTTTTTAATTATTATACAAAGTGTGATTTTGTTAAACAAGTACATAAAAAAAAAAAGTGTAACAGGTTTTTTATTTGGTTGTAATTTTTTTGACACATAAATTTATTAATTCCATGGGAAACTTGGTTTGTTGATTGCGAATAATTCCAAAAAAAAAACTACGCAACGGAGTAGGCATGACAAAAAAAATATATAAATTCTTGATCAGTATCGGAAACTTAGTCAATATACATGATGCGACGTTCGAAAGGGCTGTGGAACCATTTTTAAAAAAATTTCAATAAAAATATTTGTTTAAAAATAACCACAGTGCATAAGTGTAACATTTGACTCTTCTTACTCTTTGCCATTGCATTTCTCTTTCAGCTTATCAAAATGTTTGAAAAAGAGAGCCAAATATTGCACTAACAGAACAAGACTAAGATCTTAAGCATGCATTAAGTAGAAAAGAAAATACAGACCATTAAAGTGAGAACATTGAACTCGTGTTACAGTTTTGCTCGTCGATTTGAATTCACAATCCTCTAAATCCTCCAAAAATGGCAAATCCGAAAAAAAGGTTCAAAAAAGATTGAAAAAAAAATCTTTCTTTTCTTGTTTTGGGTTTTGTTTGTTGCAATTTGGGAGTGATGAACACCAAACATCGGCAGGGGTGAAAAATTTGAGGTTAAAAGATGAAATTTGGGTTACTTGTTAATACTGTGGAAATACAATGGAAAACTAGGAGATGCCACGCCGTTTTATATGTTGCAAAAACACAATTCATCACATTTTTTTTAATCGTTTTGAAGTGTGACTAAGACGAAATTTGGTATTCATGAACAATTTGGAGGTGTCTCTCCACCATATAGCCGATAAGAAAATTAGTGTATTAAATAAAAAACATCAATTTCGGGAAAGGATTACACGCATGATGCAATTATACAAGGTGGAATATATCCCCATTGTCTCTTTCTATATTGCTTACATATTTTGGTGAAATTTTCAGTAAATGAAAACAAACTGTGGTGAAAAAAAGAACAAAAGACTGTAACCAAAGAGTGGATATAGTGAAAGCGAATGTTTTTGGTTTTGTGATATTCTAACCAAAAAAATATTAAAAACAAGAAAAAACGTTAACTTCGGTAGAACCGAAGCTTAAATACCCGTCACAGGAATATTTAAAGAGTTTATTGTATTCATCAGTGGTCACCTAAGTTTACACACAATATTAATTTAAAATTTTTAGCTAAAAATACAGATATGTACAATATAACAACATATATCTCGAATATATCTGGAAATGGGCGGTAAGGTTGTATGCAAGAAACACCTTAAAATGGGTGTGGCACCATCATATTGGAAGAGTTTTTACCCAATATGGAGTAAATAATAACCATTTCGATACAAAAATTCGAAAATGGGCGGAAAGTTTGTATGGAGGGCTATATCAAAAAAAGGGCGTGGCACATCTGATTTGACATTGGATGACATTAGAAGTGTTTTTAGCCAAATTGGAGTGAATATATGCATAAATAATAACTATTTTCATACAAAAAATCGGAAAAAACGGACAGTTTATATGGGGGCTATGCCTAAAAGAGGGCGTGGCATCTTGGTTTTAACACTAGATGACAAAAGAAATGTTTTTACCCAAATGGGAGCGAATACATTCATAAATAATAAGTATTTTTATAAAAAATGTCGAAAAAAACGGTAAGTTTGTATGGGGGCTATACCTAAAAAGGGGCGTGGCACTCTCATTCTCGAACTTAATATAGTCGTTGCCGAGAAAAGCTAAGTTCCAAATTTCACCTTAATATCTTTATATCTTCAACAAAAAAGATGCCTAGAAATATACAGACGGACGGACAGACGGACATGGTTAGATCGATTCGTCCCGTCGAGCTGATCAAGAATATATATACTTTATGGGGTCTACGTCGTCTCCTTCAATGAGTTACAAACTTTCAGACAAACTGAATATACCCTTCACACTATGTGTGGCGGGTATAAAAACAAAAAATTTAAAATTAGAACAGCAAATCCAAGAATATTTTGTAGCAATTTAGTGCAACCCTTTGAAACTGATTTTGAGACAATTTTTCTTTTAAAAATTTTACAGAACGCTTTGCGTTTCGCAGCTGCCGTATCTTGTGAAACTGCAGCTTTTCTTTGTACTGGCATTTTTGTACTTTTTTTTTTGATTGCAGCGCTATGCAAATATGTTGGGGCGAGTATGAAAACGTACAAAAAAATCACTAAAAAATACCTTGTTTTTTTAGTTGATTGCAGTGAGACCAGTTTGTGTTGGGGCTAGTATAAAAATATAGAAAAAAGAAAAAAAATGTTTGTTTAAGAAAAGTTGAAAATGGACTCCACAAATCAACTGCATGTACTAATGTATCAGTTTAATCGGTCTATAGTTATGCTTGTATTTTTACCTTCCAAATGAAACCGGTTTGGGACTGATCGGTTGTATGGTTTCAAAATCCATAGCGGACATAGAAACATTTTTTTATAAAATCAACAATTTATATAAATTTTTCAGTGTATTAAAAATTAAAAAAATAAATATTTAAGAAATATACCACTTTTAATAAAGCACAACGTACAAATACAGCTGCTTTAATTTTATAGATATAAAACATTAAGCTAAAAATAAATAAATATTTTTCAAATAACCAAATTGACAAATCTGTTGACAGCAAAGTAAAGCAATGCAGCCAAAAACTGAGGATGCTATAGACAGATACAAAGATATTTCGAATGTAGTTGCAACATTGCCAAAAAAAAAAAAAAAAAAAAATAGTGTGGGTGCGCTGCAGTAGACAATTTGTCTGATTAGATTGCCAGTTTAAGTAAAAAATAAACAAAAAAGTACAACAATTTATAAAAAAAAAAAAAAACTTGAAATATAATTTATTATTTTTATACAATCGCATTTATATGCAGCTCAGGGTCATTTAGTGCACACCTACAAAAAAATTATTTTACTGCAACAATTTATATAGCAATTTGACCTACTCAGTTGTTGGAAAAAAATTAATAATAAAATTGCCCTTATTTGTCTTTCAACAAGATCAATTTATGCCTCATTGAGCAGAAATGCACGCACATCATAAAAAATATTTGCAGTTGAAATTTAACTAATCAAAAAAAGTAGCGCATAAATTGTATATATGTATCTGCTTTATCATAATAACTGATTGATCAATGATATGTTGCGTTTATTGAGGCAACATGCAAGCTAAATTGTTGCTGCCACAATCTTTGCATTGCATGACATAATTGTAAAGATGCCACACGACACGAGCACTTGAACAATATTTACTTATTTACAATCAAACTACACTCGTACGCGTTCAGCGTATTAATTATTCTTAACTTTTCATTTCAGTTTACTTAAAAAAAAAAAAAAATCAAATGTTAAAAAAAATGCTACTTGTGCGTTTCTTCTTTTGTAACCAAGTCAAGTCAACTCGGTTGACGTTGTCATTCTCAACATCATCATCATCATCGTCATCATCATCATCTGTTGCGGTTTCATTGTTGATTTTAAAGATTGATTCTTTTTTTCTTTTACTGTTTTTTTTGGTTTATTAAGCATTTTTTTTCGTTTCATTTCAGTTTGTTTTGCTGACCCAGTGAACGTCAGTAGTGGACGAACAACGAACTTACAGTGTATTTGAAAATTACTTGTCTTATTTTGATATATTTTGTGTTATTTGTATGCTAGCATTGTTGTAGTAAAGTTAAAATTGTTTTGTATACTCAAAATTTTTTTATCTTAAGCTTGCTATAATTTTTATAGTAACTTTGAAAACTGTAGTTATAGGTTGGATAATTTTTTTTTATTTTAAAATTTAATGCTGTATATGCTTTTTAGTTAATATTTCTATATAAATTTGCCAATAATGAGCTTACTATAATTTTTTTATAGCAACTTTTAAAACTGTTTTTATAGTGTGCGTTCCAATAATATTAAAATTTCATGCTTTATATGCAGTTTAGGAAATATCTTTATTTAAATTTTCATTTTTTGATAGCTATAAAGTTGCTATAATTTTTATAGCAACTTGCAAAACTGTAGTTATAGGTTGGTTTATTTTTTTAATTTTAAAATTTCATGCTGTATATGCTTTTAAGTTAATATTTCTATATAAATTTGACAATTATGAGCTTGCTATAATTTTTTATAGCAACTTTTAAAACTGTTTTAATAGTGTGCGATTCAATAATATTTGAATATCATGCTTTATAAGCAGTTTATAACATATCTTTATTTAAATTTTTATACTTTGTCATCTTTAAGGTTGCTATAATTTTTATAGCAACTTTGAAAATTGTATTTATAGTGTGTATTTTTATTGTAAGTTTTTAAAATACATGCTGAGTATGCTAATAGGAAAATAAGTCTATAAAATGCTTACATTTTGTCATCTATAAACTTGCTATAATTTTTATAGCAACTTTCAAAACTATATTTATAGTGTCTTCACCAATAATAATGCAATTTCATGCTGTAAATGTTATTTAGCTAATTTAATTTTCATATTTTGCCATCGAAAGCTTACTATAATATTTTATAGCAACTTGCTAAAAGCTATGAATGCGCATTCTTTATTAATTTTTACTGTTTTGCTAATATTTTAAGTTTAATGTTCATATTTTGTAACCTATTAGCTTGCTATAATATTTTATAGCAACTCAAAAATCTTTGTAATATTGTATTTTTAAGTAGTTTTTGTACTCCATGCTGTAAAGCTTGTATTTTTTATTTAAATTTTCATGTTTTGCCAACAATGACGTCGCTATAATTTTTTATAGCAACTTCAAAAATTCTTATAATTTTGAGTTTTTCAATAATTTCCAAAATATTTTATATAATATTTACTATAAAGTTTTTGATTATATTTAAATTTTATATTCTACAATCTATAAACTTACTATAATTTTTAGAGCAACTTAAAATAACGCGTTTTCCACAAGTTTTGCTATTCGCAATAAAATATTTGTAATTTTTACAACTTGCTATAATTTTATAGCAACTTTACAAATCGTTATTGCAATAATTTGGTGTTTTGTTAATATTTTATTTAAAAAAATTCTATGATTATTTATTTTTTATCATAAATTTTCATATTTTTTCAAATGATATACTTGCTATAATTTTTTATAGCAACTCAAAAAAATTGAAGCGTTTTGAAAATTATTTATAAGCAAATCTATTTTCATCTCTCAGTTTTTGTTTCTTTGATACTACAAAATTATTTGAGTTCATTTACTTTCCGTACAGACTGTTACTTCACGTAAATGCTTTCAATACACTTGCTCTGTGTGTGTGTATGTTTCTTTGCTGATTTATTATTTATTTATTCAATCATTCACTCATTCATTCGTTCAGTCATTCATTTGTAAGTTTATTCCTTTTTTTGTTTTTATTTTTTTTTATTTATTACTTGCGTCTTTGCGTATGCAATGCACACAATTCGTATTGTGATGGACTTTGCTGCAGACGGAGCTGCTGTTGCTCTTTAAGATTGTTATGTGTTGTTTTTTTTTTTTGTGAAGTTTTTTGTTTTGCAAAATTTTTTACTATTATTTTTCTTTATAGCAAATATGCCTATTACGTAATTGTCGGCAGTTGACAGTTGTGTGCGTTGAAAGTGACAGTTTTGCCATTTATTGCAATTAGGTTTTTTTTTTTTTTTAATACGCTATATGAAATAAAGAGTTTATTCATTTAGTTATATAATTTGTTACGAAAGTAGGAGATTGCAAGAGCATATTTACGAATTTACTATATCACCCTTTATTGTTGAACGGAGAATGTTTCATTTGTTTGTACATACTCTGTTCTAGTGGTGGTAACTTCTCGCTATGTATCGATATTTTTCGATAATCTGGAAAAATCGATAGTATCAATACATCCTTGTACATCTAGCACTGCAAACTAACTTCTTCTTACAAAAGTTTACTACCACATCGAGAAGACCTCAATGTTATAGGATACAATTATGTCCATATTGAAAACGATTCATTAATCGGAAAGCATCGATTAAAAAAAGTGAGTCGACAAATCGATTTAATCGATCCTTGTGGAAAAACAAATTAATCGGAACAAATCGAATTCCTAATTGTTTTTTGTAGAAAATCGTAATTTAGTAGAAATACATATATATTTTACTGTGGGGTGAAGAGAGCAACAGGAAAATTTCTAGAAGACTATCTATAGCTACAAAAAAGGAGGGGTGGAGTAAGCCACTTGATAGTTTCTAGAAGGTTGTTTATAACTAAAAGTCAGGTGGGGTGGAGTAAGTCAATTGAAATGTCATTAAATTTTACCATAGTTAAAAATGAAGGAGGGTGGAGAAAGCCACTTGTTAGATTCTAGAAGATTTTCTATAACTAAAAGTCAAGGTGGGGTAAAGTAGGTTAGATTGAAAGGTCCTTGATTTTACCATTGTTAAAAATCAAGGTGGGAAGTAAGCCACTTGAAAGTTAATATAATTTGCCATAGCTAAATATCAAGGTGGGGTGGAGTAAGCCACTTGATAGGTCCAGAATTTTGCAATAGCTAAAAATCAAGGTAGGAGTTAGATATTTGAAAGGTCATGGAATTTTGACCATAGATAAAATTCAACCCCACTTGAAAAGGTTCTAGAATTTGCCATAGCTAAATGTTAAGGTGGGGTGCAGTAAGCCAATTGAAAGGTCTTAGAATTTTGTCCATGATGGGTGGAGTAAGCCACTTGATAGGTCCAGAATTTTGCAATAGCTAAAAATCAAGGTAGAAGTTAGACATTTAAAAGGTCATGGAATTTTGACCATAGATAAAAATCAAGCCCACTTGAAAGGTTCTAGAATTTTGCCATAGCTAAATGTTAAGGTGGGGTGCAGTAAGCCAATTGAAAGGTCTTAGAATTTTGTCCATGATGGGTGGAGTAAGCCACTTGCATAGTTCTAAAAGATTGTCCATGGCTAAAATTCAAGAGCAGTGTTCAGATTTGGATGCTTATTTCGAAGAGTTTTAAAGCTTTGGTTTTTATCAAAACTTACATTCATTTAGTTTTCTTTCTATTTTTCATTTTGTAAACAATTCTTATAATTTTTTTTGCGCATTTCATTTGAACTTGTCGCGTGTCTGAGTCAAATGATGCTTTAAGCTAGTTTTCTACGATTGGATTAGATTGCAAATGTTTTGCCTTTTGGTTTTATGGCTAATTGAAGTTTTTTATTTTTTCAATTTTCTTATTCATAGACGACGTCTATGAATGCATTTTAATTAAGTCATAAAAATAATTTATTTATTTTTTTTTAACTATAAACATATTATGGCAATTACAAATGGTCTTAGCCTACTTTTATATATTTTGTATATTTATGCTAAAAAGCTTTCGTTGAAAATCTGTAATCTGCGCTGCTTTTGTCGTCGTCGTAGGCATTGTTATAAAATTTTACGCGTATTACGTGTTTTTAGTGGAAATTTTTTATCCAACGCCTTGCCTTAACACTGCAAATAGCGCCCAATATAATTTTATAGTTATTGGCAGTAAAATTGGTCGTTTATGTGCGTTTATTATGACGTTTGGGTAAAGCCGTTTGTCTGTTCAAATATTGGTACCCTTGTGTATTGCAGAAATGTATGTATTTTTTGGCGCTGGTCTAGGCTATTTGAAATCGTTTGTATTATTTCTTTAATGCCTAAAATGTTTTGATTGTCTTGTTTAATATTTGAGTTGATTGTTATTGGTAGCTATGAATATATTTTTCAAAAGTAATTGTAACTTGCTATAACTATAATTTATGTTTGCTCTAAATGCTTTTGCATAGCAGAAAATGAAACGAAATTTACATTTTAATAGCAAATTCTTAGATTGTATTTATTTAATATCAATAAAACTCTCTTTAATTATTTTTTTATAGCAAGTAAAAACCCATGTGCGGGAGTTTTATTTTTCATAAAGTAGCTTAACATTATTAATAAATTGCAATTTTATTGTATTTTTTGATTTGCTATAATTTTATAGCAAGTTGTAGAATGCCTTGGAATTAGCTTTATAATACATTTACGTCTTAAAAAAAGGGTGTAATTGTAGAGATTTAGAAGTTGCTACAATATAATTTTATAGCAAGTCGTAAAGTACTACCTTGAAACTACTCTTTAAAGCATTAAAATCTTAAAATCAGTAAAAAATGTGCATTTCTAGCGACTTCAAGACTTGCTATAATTTTATAGCACCTGAAAAAAATGTGTATAATTGTTTCCTGAGAACTGCATGTTTTCTTTGATTGGCTTATAAAATGTTTATTTGTAAAATTTAAGTCTAAAAACATACAAAATTAGAAAATTATAGACTTGCTATAATTTTATAGCAACTAAAGAAAATTAAATGTTGAGAAATTATTTAAAGAAGAGTAGCGCACTTTTAAGAATTATAATAATATAACAATAGTACAAATTTTTCTGGGCATTTGGTGCCATAATTTTATAGCAAGTTATAGTTTGCTCTAAAAAAGAAGGTTTTCTGTGCACTAATTTCTTAATTTTCAAAACAAATGCTTACAAAATACATTTCCATTGCTAAAATTGGTATTTTTGCATATTTTTGAGTTGCTATAAATTTTATAGTAACTCATTGTCATGCAAATCTGCAAAATATTATTGTAAATTACACTTAAGCAGGTTGCATCGCAGCTTGTACACTGTACTGCAATGGTTTCTAAACATTGTATTGTAAAACAGCAACTCTCATTAAAGCGATCATTACATTCAAAGCTAATAAAAAAAAGAGTAGTGTTCTGTATATATAAGCGCATATTGTGATAATTATGCTCTATTTTACTTACAAAATTAATAAACATTGCCAAAATTGCAATTTTCGCACATTTCAGAGTTGCTATAAAAAATTATAGTAACTCAATATAATGCAAAACTGCACAAATTTCCAATGCAGCACGTAAACTTTGTTTATTTTATAAAATATTCAATGCAGCTACACTTTCCCATTGCAAAATTTAATGAGCTTTTTAGCTAATTACTGCCAAATTGCTTTATAGTAACTAACACACAATTTAAACGCTATAATGTTAAAGAAATACATAGTATTAACTTACATTTAATTAAATGTGCTTCTATTATGCACACAAAATGCATTTTCGTAGACGAAATAACAATTTTGCACTTTACAAAGTTGCTATAAAATTTTATAGCAACTCTGTATAATGTAAAAATGCAAAATTTTTAATGCAAAACGCAAGCTACATTTCCTCATTGCAAAAAAAATTAATGAGATTTACAAACATTTATTTAAGTAAAAATTACAATAATTAAAAGTTCATATCTGAACAAATATCGCTGCCGCCACATCACTAAGTAACCAATGCAATTTTGAATTGCACTTATCAAAAAGCGTGCGCATTAAATGGGATTTTTAATTAATTTTTGCGCAAAAAAAAAAAAAAAAAAATGAATGTAATTTCGCTTTTATTTGTGGAAAAATATTCTGTAAATATTCTATTGAACTTGTACGCGTAAGCAGCATACTCAATTAAATTGTTTAAACAATTTAAAACGCCGCAAAGTCTCTGCCGCATATACGCCTGCACAAAAAATCTATCTGTATCTGTAGTATAGCTCGACCTCGACCGCGCTACAAAATAAACTATCTAAGTATCTATTGAGTGTGTTTGTATGTATTGCAATAGTATGCATCCGGCTATCTTGCCATTATCTCTTATGTCGATTGCATTTATATCTGTCATCGATCGCAGTCGCTGATCGTTGTTACTGTAACGCTTTAAGAGACTTTGCGGCGCAAAAAAAAAAAAAAAAAATAGAAAAAGTAAACAAAAATGCCAACAAGTAGTGACAGCATTTGGCGGCACCTTTAATCATTTTGCTAACAAATTAAGCGCAATTTTGCATTCGAGCATTAATTTAATATTTACTTTTTTTTGTTCAGCAATACAGCAAAATGTTATTAGTTACATCAGCTCAGACAGACAGACAGACAGCGTCAGTTTGCTTGAAGAGATAAGAGATTTCAATTTATACACATTCTATTTGGTATTTTAATGGATTTTGTTGATATATTTTTTTAGAATCAGAATATTTTTTTTTCCTTGTCAGCCAGTTAGACGGCATTTGCTGTATGCATTGCAATTGACGCAACGCAAGCCATATAACGTCATAGCAACCGCATTCTACTTACACGTGGGGCCAATGACCGCATCAAATGCTGATTTACATGTACTAACTAAGTTTATTCTAGTTAAACTAATCTATGATTGCTGCATACAACATACAAAAGGGTGCAATGCTCTATGCACACAGCAGTCAGCATAATTCAGTTACTACGTCCGTCTGTCTGTGACAGTCAATTTTTGCTATTTTTTTCTATTTACAAGCTAATCATGTTTGCGTTCAGTCTGCTTTTCATAGTGCAAGTGCAATTTGCATTTTCATTTCAGCGTATCAAGTGCAAAGTGCAGCAATGAGTATTTTTCTATTAACAGCAAAAATGTTGGCTTTTGTGTAGTTTTGTATTGATCTCTTATATATTTGCAACACAAATTTACATAAATTTTATAAAGCATTGTAGAAATATGCTAAAATTATTTTATTTTAGTTGCTATAAAAATTATAGCAAGTATAAAATATTATGTTATATTGAATTTCATTATTTATTTTGCTAAATATTAAAAAAAAATAGCAAATTTCGCTAAATCTTAAACTTGCTATAAAAATTATAGCATGTAAAAACTAAACACATATAGCTTTCATTTACAAGCTGTGCAGACTTAGCAGCTTTTTACAATAAAAATAAAGTTTGCCTATTACTGAATTATTATTATTAATTAGTTGCATTGAAGTTGCTATAAAAATTATAGCACACAGAAATACGCTACTTTTTGAACGTTTTATGCCTCAAAAATTGTTTAAATGCATCAAATTTACAATTAAGCTTTGAAATTTAAGTTTACAGCGTAACACTAGAGTTGCTATAAAAGTTTATGGCAAAGCAAAATTGTCACTTTAAAAAATTAAGCAAAATTTGAACGTTTTGCTGCAAAAAGTCAGCTTCATTAAAAGTATTCTCATTAAATGCATTTATGTAACTTGCTATAATTTTTATAGCAACTTACAAAACTTTTAATAATTAATATTTTATAGCAAATATATAGTTTTCATATGCTTAGAATTAAAGTTTTTTGAAAATGTACAAAACTATTAGTAAAATCAAAAAATTAAAGTTGCTATAATTTTTATAGTAGCTTAGAAAACTTATTAAAATAAAATTTTTTATGAAAATTTGTAATTTCTAAACATCAAAAAGTTTCATTCTTCTCTAAGTTATAATAAAAGTTAAATATTAAAGTTGCTATAATTATTATAGCAACTTACAAAATTATTAATATTCGAAATTTTATAGCAAATATGTAGTTTCCATACGCTTACAATTAAAGTACTAAAAAATGTTCAAAATTATAAGTAAAATAAAAAAATTTAAGTTGCTATAATTTTTATAGTAGCTTAGAAAACTTATTAAAATAAAATTTTTTATAGCAAATTTTTAATTTCTAAACACCAAAAAGTAATATTCTTCTTTAAAATATTAATAAAATACAAATACTAAAGTTGCTATAATTTTTATAGCAACTTACAAAACTTATTAAATTTAAATTTTAACAGCAAATATATAATTCTCATGCACACAGCAAATATTTTTTTATTAGATTTTCTAAAATATAAATGTTTTTAAGTTGCTATAATTTTATAGCAAGTACTAAAAATATGAAAACTTTCTTTTTACTGCAAATTTATAATTTCTAAACACCAAAATTTTATATTTTTCTTTAAAATATCCATAAAATACAAATAATAAAGTTGCTATAATTTTTATAGCAACTTGAAAAACTTCTAAATTTAAATTTTAACAGCAAATATATAATTCTCATGCACACAGCAATTATTTTTTAATATATTTTCTAAAATATTCATATTTTAAAGTTGCTATAATTTTATAGCAAAGTACTAAAAATATGCAAACTTTATTTTTACTGCAAAATTATAATTTCTAAACACCAAAAAAGTTATATTCTTCTTTAAAAAATTTATAAAATACAAATATTAAAGTTGCTATAATTTTTATAGCAACTTGAAAAACTTCTTAAATTTAAATTTTAACAGCAAATATATAATTCTCATGCACACAGCAATTATTTTTTAATATATTTTCTAAAATATTCATATTTTAAAGTTGCTATAATTTTATAGCAAGTACTAAAAATGCGCAAACTTTATTTTTTATTCGCACAATACAAAATAAGTATGTATAGAATAAACATTTTCATAACAAAGTAACTCAAATTACATATGTATTATTAAATAAAACCGCAACAAAAACATAAAAAAGATAAACTGTCAACTTAATGTACGACAATTGATTTTGAAATAATATATTTTTTTATTTTATAAATGGCAAACCGCAGTCATTGTAAAACTAAAAATGTTAGCAATATTGTTTGTTTGTTAGTCTGGTTAAATACATATTTGGTAAATGTACACGTCTAACAAAAAATAAAAAAAAAAAAAACGGATACAATACCGCTCCAATTATTTTTCAATTGATTGCGCAGCCACATTTGTGGTTTGTACGTTATTATTTGCAATATAAAAATAATTTTATATTGTACAATTATTGTCAGTTTGAAATAATTGCAAACTATTTAACTATTATATCGGCTATTATGCATTAATATTAATATGCTTTAGTTCTGCATAATTATTGACGCCAGAATGTATCTAATGGCTGCCATTTGTGGTCACTGAACTAATTAACTACTACAAAAATTTCGAGTTACAATTGTTAAGCAAAAACTAACTATTGAAGTGTTTACAGCTTGGTGCTACTAAAACTTTTCGGTAACAACTATGTAGGTAAAAGTGCCTTCAGGCTATATACACATCTACTCTGTTACCGCCCAGAAGCGAAAAGTGGCAAACAAATTAACAATTGCGGTGGCGAAGTTTCTGTCGTTCCTTTGCCTTTTTTATTTTTTTTATTTTTTTGGTTGAAGGTGTTGGAAATTGCTAACAACTATTCTGTGGCATGACTGCTTCTTCAACACAAAACACAGAAAACACAAACACTTTGGCGGAAAAGTGTTGATCATTATCGTTTTCAAATGCACTTCAAGTCAGTCATTCACTTCAGTTGGGCGTGTAGAGTCTACTCTGTGCTGTAATATGCGATATGTTGAGAAGCAAAGTGTACGCAACAACAGGAGCGGCAGGCAGCAGCAATTGTTGTCGTTGGCATGTCAGCAACATACATAGTACGTGAGTTGCGTTAAGAGTTTTAATGCAACTGTTGCAATAGTTTTTTAAATGGGGAAGTTTCGTTTATAAGCATGGATAATATCAAAATCGATTTCTATGGAGAAAAGTGATAAAAAAAAAACTCCCAAACTGTGCCATAAGTTTCTATGCTAACAGCTGTTGACTAAGTAATTTCTAATTTTTCCAGAAAGTTCTGGTTCCTAATATATAGTATATATAAAGAAACCAGAACTTTCTGGAAAAATTATGAATTTAAGAAAATTTTCCAGAACTTTATGGAAAAATTTATTTTTGTTTATTTTTTGGGTTTCTGGAATGCTTCCTTTCTATTATTTTTAATTTTTTATGGCTTTAATTTTTTCCAAAAACCAGCAAAAATCAAACTTTTAGTATTACCCACGTTGAACCTATTGTTGGGAATAACAATTGACGCAGTCAAGTTTTACGTTGTCTTCGTATGAATTTATGTAGGTGAAACTCATAGCGGCAACACCAGTGAAGGCAGCTGATAGATAATGCAAAAATATAAATATAAAAAAAAAATAAGTAAAGAAAAAAGCAGGAAAGCAATGATTGTGAGTGGAAAATTATATAAAAGCATAAACAAAGCGGGTATACACTTTGCTTTTTTTTAAATTTTTGACATAAAAATTTTTTTTCGGGAAAAATATAAAAAGTTCTAGGATTCATAAGGTTATTTTCGAAGATATTTAAATGAAATAACAAATTTGAAATTGATTTTTGGAAATTTTATACATTTCTCCCGAAACAAACTCTGGAAAAAAATGGGAAAAAAATTTTTGTTTTATATTCAAATTCGTGGAATTGCTTTCAGAAAACGTTTGTCTAGTTTTTAGTTCTACTTTTGGATTATGATACCACCTACTGGTATATTATAACAATCTTCAGGACAAATAAGAATTTATTTTTGATATTTTACCACTTTATTTGGGACTAGCAGATACCCGGCTACGTTATACGGGTTTTTCGGCTGCTCTTTCAGCTTTTACCGTTTCGCATCTGCTGTGTTTTGGGCACTTTCAGTTCTTTTTGATGGCATTTTTACTAATTGCTTTTGTTTTTATTACAGCGCAACCAAAATGGGCAGGGGCTTACTTAAAAACATACTAAAAAATACCTTTTTTTTTTTTTAAATTTTACTCAAAATATAATTAGGAAAGCTGCAATCAGCTGTTTTTTATTTTTGTATGGGAAAATTAGAAACTCGGCTTCATAAATGAATTGAATATGCATAAGGCATTGTTTTAGTGGAATTTCAATTTACTTGAATGGTTTACTTTCAAATGTAAACGGTTTAGGGCTCATCGGTTGAACGGTTTCAACATATATAGCGGACATAGAAATATTTTTACTATTTTATATATATAGAAGAAGAGAGATAGATTATTCTGTGTTCTTCGAAGTCAGTTTCTTTACGCTGTGCTCTGGGAACTCTGAAATTTATGTTTTAGATTAAAAAAAAATTTCAAAATGTTTAAGTTCTCTTTTCTATATCTTTGAAGTTTCTAGCCGCACATTTTATGGTCTTGTTTTAGAAATTTATAATCGTACATCTTCTAAAAATATTTTTGCGCTTTTCAGAACTTTGATCTGGAAACTTTAAAATTTATGTTAAAGTTTTTTAGAAACATCTTCTGGAAATCTGCATAGACATATTTTTTTAAAAGTCTCATACACCACACCATATTTTTTTGAATATCTTTTAAATTTCAGAAATTTCAAAATTTTAAAAACCGTTATCCAAAATCGCTTGGGTTTTTTTTGGAACATTCAAATCTTATATTTTGATTTCTGAAAATGAAAACTCCGAAATATATGGCTTAGATCTTTCAAAATCAATTCTTAAAAATTTTTAGATTATTCAAAATCTATTTAGGACCGATTTTTCGAACTGGTTTCTTCGTAAACTTTTTGATTGTTTTTTTTTTTTAATCCTTCAACTATGTACTTGAATTAACGTTAAATGAAATCGCTTTCTAAAATTTTTCAAAAATTTTTAGTGATTTTTGAACCGTGCTTTTGCAGCAATCTTATAGATCTACTTTCTGGTATCTTATAGAATCTGTTAAGCCTTCTTCACAGTAGTTTTCTAAACATTTTTCGGAAGACTTCTTTTAGGTCTTCTTCTACTGTAATACTCCTCTGGAATTTAATAGAATCTTTAAAGCCTGCTTTTGCTCAATCTACTTCTGGTATCTTCCAAACAAATTCTCGATTTGACTGTTACAAAGTTTATCACTAAATAGATAAGCTCTTAAAATACAAATATGTAGCGTATTAAAATGGCTTTTGTGTAGTAAAATGGTAAATAGAAAAATTGCTTCAAGTGGGCAACACTACTTCTATACTGCTATGCGTTGTTGTTTGTGTGTTGCTTCAAATTGTCTAAAGTTGATTTTGCTGCTGCTGCTTTTGGGTTTTTTTGTTGTTGGCATTGCAACCACTTTGACGCTTCTGTTGAACAATATTATTGTTCATTGTTAATACAAGTAACAACAACAGCGCCACTGACTGTGGTTACTACTTACAACAAAAACAACATCAATAGCGGCAATGACGCTAAAGGTGTACTTCTAAAAAATAAAGTTTTTTTTTTTTATATTTCACACTAAACAACATTCAAGTACCTTTTGCGTTCTTCTGTGTTTTTCTTGTGTACGCTCTAAAGCCAATTTAATGGCAACCATTCAAGCATTTTCTTTTTGATAGTATAAAATTGGCATAATAATTTTTTCGAATTGAGTCAAGACATGCAGACAGACACCTTGAGAGCACTTTATGCCAAGAGGCAATGAGTTGCAAATAGTTTGTCGAATTTCTATGCTTTTTTTTTTTTATTTTACTTACTTTTTTTTGTAGAAAAGCTTTAGCTTACCTGTAAAGAGAAAAGAAAGATATTAGATAGTTTGCTAAAAATATTTGAACCAGTTTTTTTTAAAAAATGTTTTTAAAAATATAATTTTTTACTGGCTTTTATGCAAATTTTAATTAGCATTTCGCATTTACTTCAAATTTAAACAAGTAAAAAGATTGTTTGTATTTGACAGAGTGCACACACACTACACACACACACACACACTGTGGATTCCAGTTTAATGTGTATTTGTGGCGCCAATCAAACCGCAAATAAGACAACAAGTCATGCTGTTTACTGTGAATATTTGCGGTTAAATTTGAATTAAAATGAGTTAAGTACGAAAAATGTATATTTTAAAGATACAAAATTTATCAATTGAGAAACTATTAAATCTGAAAACTTTTTTTTTTTTTGTTATTTCTATTCTAAAAATAAATTGCATACATGACATTTACATACATAGTATTTCGTCCATTTGAAATTCATGAGTGTAATATGTAATCAATGTGTCAAATACAAATCAAGTGTGCCAAATGTATACGAATAAGCTTCAACAGTTTTCAATGTAGCTGTCAAGTTTTACAGGAAACAAAAACAACAAAAAAATATAGAGTAGAAAATAAAAGAAATTAAATAAAAACCAAGAAGGAAATAACAAATACAAATTAGCTTGTCAGAATGGAATAAAAAAAATAGTACAGGGTTGTCAGCTAGATATTTTTTGAAAGAAAAAGTTACAAACGAGTACGGTGTAGCTTTGAGTGTCAATAACAATAATAAATAAAATTGTACACACTAGTACTCTGTTGTATTCACAGTGCTACTCGGTTGTATTCACAGTTACTCAGTTGAATTCACAGTACTACGCAGTTGTATTGTTCTATTGACAGTAGTACTTATTTCTACTTAGTTGGTCTTACAGTAGTACTCATTTTTATTCACAGTAATACTCAGTTGTATTGACATTTAGTTGTACTCGCAATGGTACTCAGCTGTATTCACAGTAGTGGTATACAGCGTATTGCTTGTTTTTGATTAAAAAAGGAATAAACTGCAAGAATACAGAGATACACGATACTGAATAGTTTTGTCTGTAGAGTTGGAGCAGTGATTTTGAGGTGTTCCAAAGCTGTGGTGGGAAGCGGACAGAACGCAGTATGAGAATGGAATGGAATTTGGAATGCCGAGACATTGTATCTAGTTACAATCTAGTGAGCTATATTCAGAAGATTACAATCTAGTGAGCTATATTCAGAAGATTCTAAGTTCTAATTTAGAGTCCCCACAACATTTTGGATTGTTGTCTTTTTTATAAGAATTGGAAAAAATTTCTTCTTTTCTATTTTAAAGACTTTTGGCTATTTGTCTCTTTTGCACACTGTCACTTCTTCATTCATTTTTCACTCTCCATATTTCTTTCACCGAAAGCAGTGTGAGTTCTGCAAGTATAGCACCGAACAACGTTTTAGTGAGTTGATTTCTCTTAAAGCTTCTATTCTATTTTATACGCCTTTCAGCTATTTCAAAGGTGCTCTCTGTTAATTCTTATTTTTTTTAATACTTCTCTTCTTGACTTTTGGTAGAATGTGATCGACTTTGAATTATAAGTTTGAGAGTGGGTTTCAGTCCAGCTGTATTTTTACGGAGCATTTCAGAAGATTGAGGCCTTCAGCATGGTAAGTTACGAGAGAGTCTATGAGAATCTAGCATAGAATCTATAAAAGCAAAACAAAATAGATGAATCGCGACTCTCGGGATTAAAGATTAAGTATTGCCTTATCGGCACGGATAGTATCTCTGTATTCAGAACGTCAGAGTAAATGCCGTGTTTTACCAGTGGTGCTTCTTTCATATGCGCTAAAAGCTCGGGAATAGTTTCCTGAAAAATAAATCCATTTTATTTTGACTAAAATATCCAATAATAAACAGTACAGTATTATGAATGCGAGGGAAACAGCCGTTAAATTTTAGGATTCGACGATAAATTGAGAACGAAAGACGGTTTTTAAAACGAGCCATCATCAAACTGACAATGTAAACAACACTAAAGCATGACAGGTTTCTCCGGAGAAAATCGCTAATATGGGAAAACGAGTAAATCAAGCTGAGAGGATTTCTAAATGCAGGAATAATTAACATGGATTCACCTAAGTGAATCTGCCTAGGTGCGAATGCTGCTTGTCTGGAAGAATGGTAAAAGAGAAATGGAAACAAATCGTAGCATATTTAAGCTTCCTGGTGATGGAGAGATCGATTGAAGCAGAATATTAGCAAGATTTTAACGCTTGGAAGTGGTGAAGATCGAGGATCATCTTATTGGTAGATGTGGCTGAGATAAGCGGCGCATAAGAGAGAGAGAGAGAAAGAGAGAGAGAGAGAAAGCTTAAAGCGTATAAAAAACTTCAAGACACCTAAAAGGCAGAGAACTTACATCTATCTACCGAAGGCTCTGTCTTACATGTTCAAGTCATGTTTCTCATGGATGGCATGGATGATCATTAACATCGAAGAAGCTTATTAAACGATACAACGAGAATAATTGATAAGGTTTTTTTTTTTTTTAACTAGCCACCACTTGACGAAGACGATTCTTAAACGAGCCGTTCAGGGACTGCTTAGTCATGGAATAGAATATTCAAAGAGTGCAGATAGATGCACAGATTAGCCTTAAAAGTTCTGATTCAACACTTTGGTTGTTTTCGGCTCTAAGATGGCAACTTTATAAACAGAAAAAAACAAGAAAAAACGTTAACTTCGGTGGAACCGAAGCTGAAATACCCGTTACACAACACTTTTTATAGTTTATATGTTAACCAGGTACTTAGATTAAATTTCACGATGAATTTGGTCAAATTTGTATGGAGGCTTTATGTTATATTTGCCCGATCCTTACCATATCGAAAGTGTTCACTTAGGTGGACATTGGAATTGATTTTACCAAATTTAATTGAATTCATTTTGAAATAGTAAATGTTTTCATATAAAAACTCGAAAATGGGCGGTAAGTTTGTATGGAGGCTATACATAAAAATGGGCGTGGCGCCTTAGATTTGACATTGGATGACATAAAAAGTGTTCTTACCCTATTTGGATTAAATAAATTCATAAATTAAAACGTATTTTCATACAAAATATCGAAAAAGTGGTAAGTTTGTATGGGGGCTATATCTGAAAATGGGCGTGGCAACATTCTTTTGATATTGGATGCCATTAGAAGTATTTTTACCCTATATTGTAGTAAAAGCATTTATAAATAATAACTATTTTCATACAAAAAGTCGAAAAAAGTGGTAAGTTTGTATGGGGGCTATATCTAAAAATGGGCGTGGCACCTTGGTTCTGGTATACAAACTAACTAGGAGCCCAAAAAGCTTAAGTTTCAAATTTCATGTCAATATCTTTAAAACTTTCCGAGTAACAGCCATCGCAACAGACAGACGGACAGACAGACGGACAGATGGACAGACAGACGGACATGGCTAAATCGATTCGTCTCATCGAGCTGATCAATAATATATATACTTTATGGGGTCTCCGATGTCTCCTTCAATGCGTTGCAAACTTTCGGACAAAATGAATATACCCGTTTACACTTTGTGTAACGGGTATAAAAATAATAAAAATGACCAAAGTTTTTGGTAAAAAATAGTGCATTTATGATTACTCTGTAGCTCATCTTCTTTGTTGATTATAGTCGCCTCATATATTATAATCTGAAAGATTATATTTTTTTTCAAGCTATACAAATAATTTTGTGGAGTTCAGCTATTTTTTTTTTATTTTTTATTATTTTAGAATTAATTAAAAAAAAAACCTGACAACTCTACACTTAAATTCAACATCATCAAGTTCATTATTATATTGCGTCTTTGGTCGTCGAAAGTTTTTTTTCTTTTGTTCTCCAGCATATCTCTACGTTTGCGTGTTTAGTTTACTTTTGGCCACACTTGATTTGATTTTAATTGATGACAGCTGTAGCTGTTAACTTGCTTATTTGTAGCTACTGAGGCTGCTGCTACTCTTACTGACAGACTGTCTATCTGTCTGTCTGTCTGTCTGTCTGTCTGTCTGTCTATTTGCCTCCGCTGGCTAATTAGCTGCTAGCAATGCGGTTTGCTTACATAAAATATTTCATGACACACGTAAATATTTGTGAGCTTCTTACTTTTTTTCTCCATATTCTTTCACTCTTTTGTAGGCGTTTAAATAACTTTAAATAGTTCGTATGGCGCCGCTTTCATGTTTAGTTATCATTAAAAAAAAAAAATAAAAATAAAACCGTGTCGCTGATATCCGCTATTCTCATTTGCACCTAGTTGTGAATTGTTTGCAAAACTTATTAGCACTGCATGCAATGAGTGCTCATTATAATGTTTTTTTTTTATTATTATTATTCGAGCTGGAATTTGGCATAATTTATGTGAATTTATGACTTATTTTGCGTCTTATTAAAACCTTGAATAAAGTGTGCCATGAGATACTTTTTGGTTTTTTTTTTTTTTTGTTCGATTTCTCTTTAGCTGCAAATGTATCTTTGTATCTTTTTTTTTTGCAAAGAATGCTGCAAACAGTTCACTGCGCTACCTAAGAGACTATTACTTATTCCACAGATACAGATACTTCCACAAAAGTATCTGGAACGAAGCTGATGTCTCCTTTGAAAATATTTTTCCAATTATAATGTAATCTCTTACACCGTTGTAAATTAATAACAAAATAATTCCAAATAAATAAACAAAAGCAACCGACAACTTAATTAACACCCAAAAAAAAAAAAAAAATATCTACTCAATCAAAATCAATTGTATTTGAGTTCAAGGTCCAAATAATATTTCAAACAAAAAAATACCTGGAAAAAAATTTCGTAAAAATTCCAAGATTCAAGTACAAAAAAAAAAAAAAAAAAGTTGCACAATATAAAAGAAATTGTGTACGCGACGTAAAATGCCTGAGGCTGTATTTATAAAAATAGTTCAATTATTTGATATATTTTTAAATGCAAAAAAAGTAAAGAAAGAGGGGCTAGACATGGGTGAGGAAGTCAAAAAAGCTGTTTATATGGCGTAATACAAAAAAAAAATTGTTTATTTTAGCAAGATTAACAATGAAGGCTGTAGAAAAAAAAAAAAAAAAAAAGTTGAGTGCAGATTGTTTGTCTTATTTATAAAATTTTTTTTTGTTAATATAGCTGATCACTTTTAAAGTACTTGTGAAATACTGCAATATCATTTCTTACTTTTTTTTCGCAAATGAATGTGAATTTTTTGTGAGTCATAAATCTTGGCATGGATTTTGGTAAAACGACTACTTTCGTATTTTTCAAGTGTTTTATTGCAAAATGCACAACGCAATAAAAAGTATGAAAGTATATAAAAAATATATATTTTTAAGAAAATTGCTTGGTAATTAAGAAAGTAATTAAAGGGAAAAAATGGCACAACGAAAATTGCTAAAGTTTTACGCTTTTCATTAGCAAAAGAGTTGAGAATGTGTCACTGTGCTGCAGTTGCGCTGCAAAAGCTTATAAATTTGGGTTTTTGATAATTAAGTAGCCAAAAGATTAAAACTGATCGCTTTTGCTGATTGTTTGGTTATTTATTGCAAATGGTTATTTAAGCAACTGATTGTATGTCTTCCTTTTTAAATGAATATTGTCTCGCATAAAGTGGTGGTAGCCAAGGTGAATTTAAGATGGGGGAAATATAAATAATTTATTTAGTTGAATTATCATTTCCCATGTGGCACGTTCCGAATAGTTATTTGAGAAAAAAAAATAAGTAAAATGCAATTATTCAAAACGCAAGGTAAAACAAATATTTTCAAAAACGTTCTACTCCATGCAAAAAAATAGAACGCGCGTTCTCAAAAACAAAAACTCATCGAAAGTAGCCAGGTACATTTTTAAAATATGAAAAACGCGTAAAATATTATAATGTATTTTTATAAAACACATTTTATTATATCGTAAAAACTCTTTAAATATCAACTCATGTTTAGAAAAGGACCCATTTTTAAGATGGGATCACTATAACTTGTAAACTTAATAGAAATTTACCTCAAATTATAAGCATTTCCGTGAAAAAATGTTTGTTTATGAAGCAATTTATTTCAAATATCTTGTCATTGTACTCCATTTTCACTGCATTTCGACTTCAATTCCTGGTGTGATTATCTTAAACTTAGAAGTTTATATCTAAAACTCGTAAACCGTCGGGTATATTATTTTGTAATCTTGAGCAGAATTATGGGTATATCTTAGAAGAACAAAAATGTAGTACAAATTGATATGAAAGAACTGCATCTAATGCCTAAAAATTGCAAAAATATTGGAAGTTATCATTTTTTGCCAACCCCTGTTGAAGTTTCTCTTGTTGACAAACACCTCGTTTTATTGCTATTGACACTTTTTTTCTATCAGTAAATCTGTTTATATTTTTTAAATTTTTCTGGTTTAAATTATTTCTTTTTTTGATCAGAACAGAAATTGATCTTCGAATCGAAATTCCAGAAATTAATAAACTTGTTTACCTAAACACAGTCAGGCTGCCTTCAAAGCACTTGACTCTTATAATAAAACTACCTCCCAGTGCCGCACATCTCAACGAGATGGATGAGCAATGGGAATTTTGCCTCACATGGGTTACGGGTCACCAAGATATATTTGGTAATTGCAAAGCAGATAGATTGACCAGAGAAGGTACAAATTCCGTTATTCCTCCAGGGAGGAGTTCGACAGGAACTCCCATAGCTTCTCTGAAGCTGCGAGTGAAAGAGGAAATAATAAGACTGGCAGAGATTAGGTGAACCACAAATCCCAAACGTAATATCTCGAAACTTACGTGGCCAGAATACAACACTATTTTTGTGTAGGTACTAATAGACAGACTCTATCCATGATGGTTGAAGCTCTCACGGTACACTGCTTGGTTGGCAGACATGCCGTCCGACAAGGGGTAGCATCAAATGACTTCTGTAGAAGCTGTAAAAACGAGGAAGAGGAGGAGACAGTAGAACATTTTCTTTGCCACTTAGAAGGCCGTTTCTCGATAGTCTGGCGGAGATTGCATCAGTCAAGATGGGTGCATTAGTCGCTTTCATAAGGAATTCGAGCTATTTCGAGTAGGAAGGAAAAATGAGGGATTATATGGAATCACAATTGGCGTATCTGACCTAGGTGACGTCCTAACCTAAGCACTCCTAAACATTATTATTATTGCTAAGCTTTTCACTTTTGATTGGCAGCGCAATTAAAGTAACAATAACGTAGGGAGTTAAAAATCTTCAGAAGTTCATTCGAATTACGAGCAGAATAGAGTATTATACACTAGAATAGCTTTCTAATCATTTAGATTGGCTATGTTTCACTCAAATTTCAAAAGTAAACAAGTGAGTATATGTAGTACACAGTAAACATTTAGTTGTACTTACTGTGTATTCAGTTGTACTCACTGTGTACTCGGTTGTACTCATTGTGTATTCTGTTGCACTCATAGCTCTTATCAGTATACCATACATGATACGGAGTATTAAGAAGAATTTGAATGTGTAGTTAAAAACTCTCAATTCAATTTGAGAGTAAATGACTGTTTTCACAAAATTTTTCTTAAAATATGACTTTTACTGTTGCCGCTGTTTAAACTCTCTCTTTGCATTAAGTGTATTAAAAAATTAAATTATTAAAAAAAAAAACACACACAAAAAATTAACTAATCAAAAATTTATGGTTTATTATTCTTCTTACAAAACGGTTGTTCTTTATGCAAACTCTGACGTCAAACGGAGTGACTAATCAGTAAAGCTGCAGAGCAAAAAAAAAAAAAAAAAAAGCATGGACCCAAAATTTTTTTTTTTTCAAAATTTACACAAACTAATTAAAAGTTGACGTAGCATGTTTCTTTTTCTCTTTTTTTTATTTTTGTGTAGGTACTACTTCAGTTCCTTTTTGTCTTATTTGTCAACTTTGGTGACCCTTGCCAAAAAATATTTTTATTTTTGCCGTACGAAAAAAAAAAGTGCCGGAAACATTTAGACAACAAAAAATTTGACATCATTAGCTTATTGTGCGCGGTTACTACTATTATAATTATTGTTGTTGTTGTTAACAATTTTTGAATTTTCAAATTGCTTTTCCGTTTTCCGTACACCCACATTGCTGCTTATTATTATTTACATTGGCACGCTTCAAGCTTCAAGCAGACGTTCAGAATTTTTTTTCTTTCTTATTTTTAAATTAGACAAAAATAACAAAAAATTTACAAGCGTACAACAAACGACTTTTATCAAGAAAAAGACAAAGTAGTCCCATATCCAAGGATGTCGTCGCAGAAGACAACTTGATGTCATTAGGCGAATGTAATTTTTTTTTTTTTTTACAAATTTTCCTTTTTAAGTAGAAATTTTTTTTTTCAGCTGTCAATTGTTTTCTTTTACATTTTTACAAGCCGTACCTCTTATTGTCATTTGTTGAAGCTTTGCTGTCAAGCATCATTCTCCATTTTTTTTTTTTTTTTTATGTCTCATTTCCCTTGCGGCAATGTTGCTAATCATGGCAATGCCGTAGCCTAAACGTCAACGCGCCTAAAATGCTTCTTGACATTTCCGGCAAAATGCGGCTTTGTACGCTCCAAAAGAAGTGAGTTGAGAGTTGGCACATTTGTCATTTTAGGCCATTTGTCTTTTGGCTTTTTTATACATTTTTTTTTTTAAGAATTTTTTTTTACTTGTTATGTTTTTTCTCAAGCTTAATTAAAGTTGTTTGCATTGTATGCACGCCTCTCGCTTTTCACTTGGCTTTTCTTTTAGACTATTTTGTAATTAATTGTGTAAAATGTTTAACACGTCGCACAATTTATGTTAATTTTATTATGTCTTTGTATGGCAAATTTGTTGCGTTTATTTATTTGGGAGATATTTGCCATTGTTTTTGTAACGCATAAATTAAATGCTTAACTTAAAAATTCAAAAAAAAAAAAAAAAAAAAAAGAAACTCATAAATTTTAATATTTTAAACTATTTTTAAAATTTTATTTATTTATTATTTTGCAATGTCTGCAATATTGCAAATTATTATGTAAATCAGTAAAATTGACTTCAATTATAAAAATCAAAAAAAAAATAATCCAATAAAATGAAATGTTAATAAAATAATTTATTGCTGCTGCATATTGTGTTGCATTACAAGAAAGAGGCGCATTGTTTGCTGCTGATTTTGCAATTTTAAGATTTTTGTTGAAGATGAAAAAGGCCGCAGGTCGAATAGTCTATTATGCAATTTTATGCAATAAGAAAATTTTAGCTTAAGAAAAACGAAGTTTATATACACTCTATAAAAATGTGTATATATATTTGCTCAGAGAAAGAGTTTACAATACTGGGAAAATAGAGAGGGCGTTGGAGAAACTCTTTGCATCGTTAAGTACAGAAGTCAAAGAGATAAGCAAACTTGGTTCAAATGTGTTCTATGACAAGGAGAGGCTTACTACGTGGGCGCAACGCAAATTATTGTGGAAGGGGTTTTGTCTGTGTAAATTTTTAGGAATAAGTTTGTTGGAAGAAATTGAAATAAATTTGTCTTAAGAAGTTTTTTGGAAGATATTTGTAGGAAGTAGTTTGTTGGAAGATGTTTGTTGAAAGCAGTTGATTGGAAGAAGTTTGTTGGAAGAAGTTTGTGTGAAGAAGTTTGTTGGAAAAAGTTGGTTGGAAGAAGTTGGTTGGAAAAAGTTGGTTTTAAGAAGTTGGTTGGAAGAAGTTCGTTAGAAGAAATTTCTTGGAAGAAGCTTGTTGAAAGAATTTTGTTGGAAAAAGTTTGTTGGAAGAACGGTACTAGAAGAAGGGTGTTGGAAGATATTTGTTGGATGAAGTTTGTTGGAAGAAGATTGTTGAAGGAAGTATGATGTAAAAAGTTAGTTGGAAGAAATTTGTTTGAAGAAGTTTTAGGAAAAGTTTGATGAAAAAAGATGTTTGTTGGAAGAAGTTCCTTGGAAAAGGTTGGCTGACAGAAGTTCGTTGGATGAAACTTGTTGAAAAAATTTGCTGGAAGAATTTTGTTGGAAAACTAATTTTAAAAGATGTTTTTTGGAAAGATGTTTGTTGGAACAAGTTTGTTGGAAGCAATTTGTTGGAACAAGTTTGTTGGAAGAAGTTTGTTGGAAGCAATTTGTTGGAAGAAGTTTGTTGGAAGAAGTTATTTGGATAAAGTTTGCTGTAAGAAGTTTTTGGACAAAAAATTGTTGGAAGAAGTGTCCTGGAAGGAGTTTCTTAGAAGCAGTGTGTTGGAATTAGTTTGTTGAAAGAAGTTTTTTTGGAAGAAGTTGAGATGGTGTTGCAAAAATATAACTCGTAAGTTCTACCACAAATTTTAGATCTGCAAAGATGAACATAGAAACACGGTGACCCATGTTCGGGAATCACATATGTTATGAAGGAACCTCTTTTCTACTCTACCTGAAGGCTACGATGAGAACAATGCCGCCAGCAATTAAGAAAAACAACTGGATGCCCCGATCGTTCGGAGGAGGAACCAGCAAGCGTAGATGAGCAGCACACTGAGTTATTTAAAACAGGTGACGAAGTGTTTATAAGAAAAGATTGGTCAAAATCAGATTTAGTTAATGCACGCCCAGCACTTGGAATCTTAGTGGAATCTTGGAATCTTAGTGTTTTTAACGAAAGGAGACACCGCACTAGACACCGCAACTTTGTTACTTCTCAAAGAGTTACAATAATCGTGTTTCTCTGGCCAAAGCTGTTCCTGTCAGATGCCGTAGATAGAATCATTTGGGTAGTCTAAATTTTGGATAATTATTTTTCCATTAGCTCATTTGTCCGACTGACACCTTTTTTTTAGCTCTTAATTTTTAATTTCTGCTATTTTCTATTTAATTTAGTCTTCATTTCTACTATTTTCTATTTGATTTAGTCTTTATTGTTGCTATTTTCTAGTCAATTTAGTCTTCACTTATATTTTTATTTGATTTAGCCCTAATTTCTGCAATTTTCTTTTTGATTTAGTCTTAATTTTTAATATTTTCTATTTGATTTAGTCTTTATTTTTGCTATTTTCTATTTGATTTAGTCTTCACTTCTACTATTTTCTATTTGATTTAGTCATATTATATACTATTTTCTATTTGATTTAGTCTTCATTTATATTTTTATTTGATTTAGCCTTAATTTCTGCAATTTTCTTTTTGATTTAGTTTTAATTTTTAATATTTTCTATTTGATTTAGTCTTAATTTCTGTTCATTTCTATTTGATTTAGTGTTTACTTTTGCTTTTTTGTGTTTTAAATATGACAACTAAAATTTGTTGCCATATTAGCTTTTTGTTTTTTGCATAACATTTTTTATTCTTTGAATAAATTTCAAGCGTAAATTTTTGCTATTGATCTTCTAATACACAAAATCTTCGTATTATTCCACAATAAATCATTACCATACGTTGCACTCCTTAAAAAAAAAAAAAAAGAAGCACATTCATATTGCTTTGAAAATTCAGTTTCATTTATTACAATGCAAAATCGTTGCACACACAAAATGTCTGGCATGCTGCTGCTGCTGCTTTTTAGGCCAACAAGTACAACAACAACAGCAACAACAACAACGATTATGTGGTCAAATTGCTGTTACTGATGTGCTTGTTGTTCGTTGTTCGTTGCTCGTACGTTGCTGTCAATGTTATTGTTGTTGTTTTTGCAACTATGAATCTTTCTACGACCTTGCAAACCTACTTCACCCACTAAATTGCTGTCACAATACATACAAACGCGTTTGTCTCTGTCATTGTAAATATCCTTTAGCTACAATTTTGTCGCGTTAGCTGTTTTGTTGTTGTTGTTGCAAATATATATTTATGGTTTGTTGTTGTTGCTGCTGCTGCTGTTACTGCCAATTCGTTTTTTTTTTTCTTCTATATACAAATTGCATTCATACTAGTTGAAATGTCCATTAAAATTGTTGTCAATACTTTGACATTTTTTCGATTTAAATTTTGATGTTTTTCAAATGAATTTTATTTATCCTGCAGCAACTTTTTTTTTGACATCTTAAAAAAATTTAAACATATTTTTTTTTATTAATTGACATAAAGCTTTGCAATTACAGCGACAATTATTTTACAATTTATTAAAAATTAAATAAAATTTATTGCCATCTGCCGCTGCTGTTGTTGTTGTTGTTAACACAATACTTGCAATTATTGTAATTCAATATTAAGTGCAATCATAATAATAAATTTTTGTTTGCATATGTTTAATTTTTTTTTTAAATTTTATTCATCTGCATTGTTCAATAATATAACTGACTTCACTTAATTAAGATTCATTGGTCGTTTGAAATACAATATTGCTGATAAAAATGTAAAAGTAGATTTTTCCACAACAACAACAACTGGAATCGAAAAAAAACAGATACAGGCACTTTTGAATTCATTTTTTCAAGTGTGTTTATTATTATTATTATTTATTTTTTTTTATGGTAATATAGACTTTTCTGCAATTTAATGAATCATTATTTTTTTTTCTAAAGCGAGTTGAATGCACTCTTGAAGTGGAAATAAATTTCTACGTCAGCGAAAAAAAAAAAAATTACAATGGAGCAATTTAATCAGACGCATTGTGTGGGCGTATTATTTTTCAAATAATTTAAAAAAAAAAAAAAAAAAGGAGTACAGTTTGATAAGTTATTGACTTTTTGAAACGCTTAAAGTTAAACAATGCTACTGTTATAAGTGTTGAGCAATTGTATTATTTAGTTTGTATTTGAAATGCATTGAGAGCAGCAAAATATTTGGAGTTCCAAGTAAATTTGAAAACAGGTGAGAGAGGAATGCGAGTTCTAATTCAAAAGTTAATTTGTAAATACAAAATAGTAAAAATGATTCTATGTCCGCAATTTTCGTTGAAACCGTCCAACCGATGAGCCCCAAACCTGTTACATTTGAAACAGTGCCTAATGCATATTCGATCCATTTAATTTTATTAAAATTTTCTAATACAAAAATGATTTGCTTTTTTAACATAAACAACAAACAAAAAAAAAAACAAAGGAAAAAACGTTAACTTCGGTGGAACCGAAGCTGAAATACCCGTTACACAACACTTTTAATAGTTTATATGTTCACCAGGTGCTTAGATTAAATTTCACGATGAATTTGGTCAAATTTGTATGGAGGCTTCATGTTATATTTGCCCGATCCTTACCATATCGAAAGTTTTCACTTAGGTGGACATTTTAGTTGATTTTACCAAATTTAATTGAATTCATTCAGAAATAATAAATGTTTTCATATAAAAACTCCAAAATGGGCGCTAAGTTTGTATGGAGGCTATACATAAAAATGGGCGTGGCGCCTTAGATTTGACATTGGATGATATAAAAAGTGTTCTTACCCTATTTGCAATAAATATATTCATAAATAATACGTATTTTCATACAAAAAATCGAAAAAAGTTGTAAGTTTGTATGGGGGCTATATCTGAAAATGGGCGTGGCAACATTCTTTTGATATTGGATGCCATTAGAAGTATTTTTACCCTATATTGTAGTAAAAGCATTCATAAATAATAACTATTTTCATACAAAAAATCGAAAAAAGTGGTAAGTTTGTATGGGGGCTATATCTAAAAATGGGCGTGGCACCTTGGATCTGGCATACAAACTAACTAGGAGCACAAAAGCTTAAGTTTAAAATTTCAGGCCAATATCTTTAAAACTTTCCGAGTAACACTCATCGCAACAGACAGACAGACAGACAGACGGACAGACGGACAGACAGACGAACAGACAGACGAACAGACAGACGGACGGACATGGCTAAATCGATTCGTCTCATCGAGCTGATCAATAATATATATACTTTATGGGGTCTCCGATGTCTCCTTTCAATGCGTTGCAAACTTTCGGACAAACTGAATATACCCGTTTACACTTTGTATAACGGGTATAAAAAACAGCTGATTTCAGCTTTCCCCAATTTTTTTTTGGTAAGATAGAAAAAAAGTGGTATTTTTTAGTATGTTTTCAAGTTAGCCCCATTGGTAAGAGAGTGGTTCAATGAATTTTGTTGTGGTAGTAACATAACAGGTGAAGTTGAACGCTGAGTCTGATCGTAGTCCCAAAAAAAAAAAAAAAAACAAAAATTTATGAAATCTATGGAATAAGATGATCAGAGGGGTCAGAGGACAGTTTTTCGCGGTATCATTAAATTGAAAAAGGCAAAATTGATATTCAGAAATTTTTATTGAGATCTGTTGAATAGATATAATATTTTGAAGACTCAACTTAGCATCATAGCTTTGAAGAATCAACTTAGTATCCCGACCTCCCCTTTTTACACAAAGTTCTGAAGAATCGACCTACCATAACCATAATCATTTAAATACTGATGTTGTGCCTGGGTCGAGGCTGCGAGACAAGCAAGTGATCAGAGCGAAAGTGGAGACTTAAGTAAGTTACCACACGTTCCCACCGTTAGAACAGATTATATATATAGGAACATGGTAGGCCCTCCGATAACTGAAGACTAAAAGGGCACTGCGACTCTATTGTACCCAAGCTCGGAATTGAAAAATGGTTAGATCAATGCACAGAGAATCCTCTTCGCCTATTTAATAAGCAGAAGAGTATCTATAGTCGAGGCGACCCTGATTTGATCGGTTGTGATAAAACAGCGTTTAAACAGAGTGAATCAGAAGCGGACCAAAGCCGGACATTTACAGAGAATGTGTGTTCTATTTGCATCGTCCTCTAAGCAGAGTCTACACTCTGACTTTGGGAACAGACCTATTTTTTTAAGATGATAAATCAGTCTGTTATTTTTTTGATAAATCAGTCTGTTATGACTGGTAAGGTAAGCTGCGGTCATGACGGTTGAGATATACGATATTTTATTTGGCTGAAAGGGCAAGCTAACTGCTAAGCTTGTCGTAGGCCCGGATATCGACTTCAATATTGTCGTAGACACTCTGCGAAGAACCTATCAATTATGCGTTTGGCTGACGCCCAACTGAGCTCGCAGAAAGGCTCCAGGTCAATAAGGAGCAAAGAGGAGCAAGATCTGGCAAGTACATCTGTGTCCAGGGACCCAGCAGATAGTGACTTTACGACCTTGAGAGAGGTATTGAAGTGTGTCATAACACTGGAGAACTAACTTAGATGAAAAGTATCGACCTAATACCTTACTTAATGTTCTGCAGTTTAAACTTACCATTTTAATTCTTCATTTATTACAAAGATTTGAAGATTATCGTGGTTATGCATTTACTGTGATAGCTTCATAACTTCTTCTTCTTTTGTAGGTTCCAAACCGATTTCATATTCAATTGTATTCCTTAAAAATTATATAAACCCCCTCTTTACAAAATAAACTTCTAAGCTTAGATGCTTTGATTTACCACATTCTTCTGAGTTATCGGCAGTTAAAGGTTTTTATTGAAAAAAAGTATCGATAATATCGATACTTATCGTATATGAGCATCGATGCCAAAAGTACATACTTATATATCGTAATCGTATCGATTAATGTCTATGTATCGAGTATATACTATTATAGCCCGTTTCCACTGAGTCGCGTTTTGTTATCGCGTTTACAATTTATCGAAAAACGCGGAATGGTGTTTCCATTGCGCTTTAGCGATAGCGTTCGAGTTAAAACAGCTGATTTTGTTCGTTATGTAGTAAAAAAATTGTACAGCGCTAAAATTTTTTTTTTTTTTTAAATGCAGATTTTTAATAAAACGAATAGATGTTGGTGTTCTTCCTTTAGTTACTGCTGTCCAATACGAGCATGATAAGGTAATCCGTCATTTGAATATATGCAGCTGAAGCTTTTATGTAAATGTATATTTTTTGCGGTTACTTTGTCAGCTGTTTTCATAAGTATGCGCAACTTACGATTGTCAAGTTATTCGAGCCAATAAGAGAAATCGGTTTGAAATCGATGTGAAATCGGTTTGAACGCGAGTTATCGAAAGTCGCGTTCAAAATTAAGCCGACTTTTTCCGATACCTAACTGCCTATCTTCTTTGTATACTATTTAACGCGAGTTTGTCGAGTTTTAACGCTAACGCGAACGGGGCCTAATGGAAACGGGCTATTTACAACGCATACCCAAGTATCTCATTGTCGAGTATATTTGTCCTTATTATTTTTTTTTTATTAAAATTTTATTTTTAAGCAAAACATTCTTGTAAAGTTCATTGCACTTTCGGCTTTCAAAAGGCGGTAAAATGCTATTAAAAATTATATGTTTGCTATAAATTTTTGACGCATTTTTATGTTTATTTAATGAGTTGCTGCGCTACCAATGCTGCTGCTCATGCTGCAGGCTGTAAAGTGCATTTTAATGCATAACACATTTTGTTTTTTTGGGTGGAAATATATTATTAAGATCTGTATTTTATTTGGCACACTAAAAGTCGTTTAATTTAATTACAAAATGCAAGTAATTCATAATTTCCTTTATTTTTTATTACAGATGTTTGCCGCATGTCCGTCTGTCTGTCTTTCTGTCTGACAGTAGCCACAACGGCAGCCAATTTTGGTGGCAATGCCTGTCAACACCATCCATTGGCTACAATGATAAATTGTCAATTAAAAAAAAAAAAAAAACGTAACTTCGAGTGCTGATTATGTCATTTTTATGTAGTTTTGTATTTTTCAACAATTTTTATGTTTGACGTTTGAAGGTTTTATCTGTTTTTTTTTTGTGCGACTTGCCGCATGCAAAAATGCAATTTCGAGAACAAATGAATGGAACGGCGCCGTCGTCGATATATTTAGTACTAATGATGTACATAGCAGTGTAACCTTGAAATAAATTCATAACACGAAACATGAAACTTAAACTGAAGCTGTGAGACTATAACTGTGGCAACATGTTGCCTGTTTGGTGCTGTCAATCATTCGACATGCAAAAAATACTTAAGACGCGAATAAGCGTTTTGAATGCGCGCTTTAGATACTTTTTTGTTTTGTTTTTTTTTTTTATAAATTGACCCTGAAATCGCAGCGTGAATTATTGGCAGAGTAGTGTAGCGACGTTGACAATGACAAAAAAAAAAAAAAAAAAAAAAAAAAATACACTAAATTCTTTGTTTGTGCGTGTCTGAACTGTGTCGATTTACGTTTTGCGGCAATTAATCAAATGACTCAAAAAAAAAAAAATAAAGTTTGAACCAGAAAAAAAGTAGACGTAACTAAATGAGCTGTAAACATGGCAAAATATTGAAGTGAATGACATTGATTGACTTCAAATTGGAATATAAACGAAAGTATTTATAGTGAACTTAACTTTGACTTAATAAAGCTGTAACGAACAATGCTGGAGTATTTTGAAATTTATAGGGAAATAAAGCCAATTTTGTTATGACAGCATCAATCTGCTGCGCTGAGCTGTTGCATATGAGATGCGCTCTGTGGAAAAATTGAACAAAATGTTGGGGAAGATACGACAGAATGCATGAATATTGGGCAGCAGACAATAGTGATAGAACAGTAGCTTTACAGAACATGGAACTTTAGTTCTTGGTACAACAACGTTGGTTCTTGTTATAAGAAGGTTGGTTCTTGATATAAGAACGTGGGTTCTTGTTATAAGAACGTTAATTCTTGACATAAAAACCTTATTTCTTGATGCAACAACGTTTGTTCTTGACAAAAGAGCATTTGTTCTTGATACAAGAAAGTTGGTTCATGATACTAGAACATTAATTCTGCAAGAACGTTGGATTTCGATACAAGAATTTTGGTCCTTCATAAAAGAACGTTGGTTCTTGTTATACGAACCTTAATTCTTGACACAAAAACCTTCTTCATACAAGAACGTTTGTTCTTGATAAAAGAGCATTTGTTCTTGATACAAGAAAGTTGGTTCATGATACTAGAACGTTAATTCAGCAAGAACGTTGGTTTTTGATACAAGACTTTGGTCCTTCGTAAAAAACGTTGGTTCTTGATACAAGAACGTTGATTCTTGTTACAAAAAGTTGATTTTTGATACAAGAACGTCGGTTCTTAATGCAAGAACGTTGGTTCTTGCTACAATAACGTTGGTTCTTGCTATAAGAAAGTTGGATCGTGCTACGTTGGTTTTTGTTACAAGAATAATTGTTCTTGAAATAAGAAAGTTGATTCTTAATACAACAATGTCAATTCTTAACACAAACACGTTATTTCTTGATACAAGAATGTTTGTTTTTAATACAAGAACGTTCGTTCTTGATACGAGAACGTTTATTCTAGATGCAAGAACGTTTGTTCTTGGTACGAGAACGTTCGATCTTGATACGAGAACATTTATTCTAGATGCTAGAACGTTGGTTCTTCATACAATAACGTTGGCTCTTGATACAAGCACATTGTTTCTTTAAACAAGAATGTTAATTCTTTGTTTGGTATGTTAAATTTTGAATATTTATATAAATATAAATTTTTACTATAATTTAGCTTTTTGGCAATAAATAACTTTGCAAAGCTTTTGAATATCCATATTTTCTTAAATTTTAAAAATAAAATGCGTAAAAAAAAAAATTTTATTGACTTCAATGTTGATCCTCAATTAATACACACAACGACTTACATGGGGATTACTTCTAATAAATTCTCACAAATCCGCAATTGTGAAACATTTCAACTATAATATTTTTCCACAAGTTTTAATACACTTTTTTTCAATATTTGTTTTTTCGCACAACGACAACGAATAAATCCCTGCAATTTGCCAACGTAGAGCGCTGTAGAAACCCTTTAGAGTATTTGCTTTATTACGTTTTTACTCTTCGGATTGGTGTGGTACAATCGACGCGTGTAACTTAATGCGTCGCACATGCTTATTTAATGTAATCCTTGCTTGTAAATTTTTCGCAAAACTTTTCGCAAAAATGGGGTTTTTTTGTAAAATCACAGCTTACAGCTCAAATAGCAACCGAGCAGTGCAAACAAGCAGTGCAAATGGTAAAAATATATATTTTTCCCAATGCGCTTTATTTGAAGTGAGAGATTTCCGTTTACATTTTCTTCCTTTTTCATTGTTTATATTTTTCTTTTTTTTTTTTCGCTGCTTAAGTGTGTGCGTTGTAGCAAACTGCAGCATAGCGTAACTTTTTATATGGTGGTTGACATTTTCCGCGCAATTGATTGATGACTTGAGCGTAGAGCTTTAAAGTCGTCGTTGTCGTATGCGTATACGGAGATGGAGACGGAGTTGAAAGGAAGTCAGTCAATGCAGCAAGCAAGCCAGCAATGACGGTAAAGCAAAGTAGTAAAAGTATATGAACCGCTTTACGATTTATTGTACTGTCTGTAGAAAATTATCAGTGTGTGTGTGTGTGTGTGTGTTCTCTTTAAAATTTTCGTCGATCCTTTGTGCAAACAAAAAGTTACATAGATAGCGATACAGAAGGACAGACAGACAAATGTGTTGCAAAGTCAAGTGACATAAAAACACATTTGCTGTTGCATACTTAACGGCGCGCTTTGACAATTTCAACGCATTTACCAACACTCTACTGCTACTGTGCTGTCAAAGCTTACACTGCTTGACATTTGTTGTCGTCGATGTCCTTCTTTTGCTTCTGCTTCTACTCTGCCTCTTCTTTGTATTGTTATATTGATTGTTTGCATTTTTCAACAGCTTTTGCAAGTGCTACACCAATATCCTTAAATACGCGAACGCGTATCCTTGCCGAAAATATCACGCTTACTCTAATGATGATGTATCACTTTGTTGAGTACTTACTCTGTGTGTGTATGTGTGTATAAGCGCGCATTGTCGCCCTTAGAGTTATTTTGACATTTTCTGTTTTTTTTTTTTTTTTTTTTTATAATATTTGAACCTGATTTATTGTTTTAATATGGCAACGTATGCTGCCCCTTCTTTCCTTTGCAAGCTTTTCAATTGTAAGTTAAGTAAGAAATCTTGCTTGATGTAGATTAACTTTTGTTGTTTTGATTTATATTTTTAAATTAATTTTATGGAATAGTTGTGAACCTGTTCAACGCAGTTTAGCGAGTTGTTTCTGCATAAATCAAATAGTGATTTAAAGTGAACATAATTTGTTTAATGTTAACACGAATAGTGTGACAACTATTTCTTTTTAAATCTTAGCAATAAAGAATTTAAAATATTCTGTTTAAGAACATTCTGTACCAAAAATAATTTTTCTTTTGTTAGCAACAATGCTTTAAATCAAAATCAAACCTTCTTGTATCAAGCAAAATCTTCTTGTATCAAGCAAAAATGTTCTTACATCAAAAATAACGTTCCTGTATCAAGAACAGAGGTTTTAGTGTCAAAAACAAAGGTTCTTATATCAAGAACCAACATTTTTGTATCACGAACCAACGTTCTTGTATCAAGAACCAACGTTTTTGTATCAAGAACCAACGTTTTTGTATCAAGAACCAACGTTTTTGTATCAAGAACCAACGTTTTTGTATCAAGAACCAACGTTCTTGTATCAAAAACTAACGCTCATGTATCTAGAGCCAACGTTCTTGTATCAAGAATCATTGATCTTGTATCAAGAACCATCGTTCTTGTATCAAGAACTATCGTTCTTGTATCAAGAACTATCGTTCTTGTATCAAGAACTATCGTTCTTGTATCAAGAACTATCGTTCTTGTATCAAGAACTATCGTTCTTGTATCAAGAACTATCGTTCTTGTATCAAGAACTATCGTTCTTGTATCAAGAACTATCGTTCTTGTATCAAGAACTATCGTTCTTGTATCAAGAACTATCGTTCTTGTATCAAGAACTATCGTTCTTTTATCAAGAATCATCGTTCTTGAGTCATGAGCCTAAATTAATATATCAAGAATCAATGTTCTTGTACCAAGAACCAACGTAGCAAGAAACCAACTTTCTTATATCGCGAACAAACGCTCTCGTATCAAGAACAAACGTTCTTGTATAAGAACAAAAGTTCTTGTATAAGAAAAAACGTTCTTGTATCACGAATAATCGATCTTGTATCAAGAACAAACGTTTTTGTAACAAGAATAAACGTTCTTGTATGAAAAAATCAATCGTTCAAAACGTCTATACAATCTCTTAATTTTCATTTTTTTTTACATGCCTCAGACTTAGTTCATTAGGGAAACCAAACAAAATAAATCGTTAAAAAAAATTACTCATACGTCACGTAGCACATCGTTTATTTCGCAATAAAATAAATCAATTTATGTGTAAATCTACAAAATCTTTTTCGTAATAGTTAATAATTCCATGTAATTACGTATTGTATAATCAATTAATGCAAACATACGCATAAAAAAAAAGTTAATGTACAAATACATCAGCAGCATTATTTGGAATTTAATGAAAACTTCTGCCGTAATCAAAGCAAACAATTTGAAACATTTGGTCAAAGTAAATGAGCATATGCGTTCAATATTATAAGCATTTATAGATCTTTTGTCGAATTAATGTGGAATTTATAACGTATACAAAAAAAAAAGAGAAATTTCTTCATTCATTCAATTATTTATTGTGCGTTTATGTTAATTAATGCCTTTAAATCTATAGACTGATTACGCCTATTGATGCCAACGTCAAATAGAATGAAGTTTCCGGAAGAATACACAAATTACGCTGAAATTTTTGTGTGCATTAATTTTAATGCAAATAGCAAATAATTAATAACAAAAATTTTTTGCTGAATAAAAATCTGTAAAAATTTATTGTATTACTTGCGCAAGCTGTGCAAATTTAATTGAAACAAAAACTACACCAACTGACTTGTTTAAGTGTTTAATTAAATTTGAAATTATCTTATCAGCAGCTGACAGCATTTGGCGTGCGCTAAAATAAAAATTTTAAAAATAAATAAAACTAGTTCTTTCAGACATTCAGTTAAATAATTATCAATGTCAAAAAGTTACGCCAGAGAGGCTTGTCAAAATAATTTGACAAAAAAATGCACTCAATTTCAAGAAAATAATAAGGTTGAGTGCTATCAGCTATAAAATGCACTACATTGCCTCAAAAGTCCAAAAATGCAAGGGTGAAGTGGGGCGGATTATTTGTGGCGTATGTATTTTTTTCTGAAAGTTAAAAACATGGGGTAAAGTGGGACGGATTATTAATAGCGTATATACTGTTCCCTGAAAGGTAAAAACCTTATCTAAATGCTTTTACTTTCATCTTCTTGTGTTTCTATGATGTGGTCAAATATTTAAGGGTAACCATGAAAGACAAGAAGAGAAAGAATAGAAAATCCTGTCTAAAATTAGTACTATGGTCTTGAGAACTTGGAAAAACGTCTTTAAGTAAGACCTGGGGACTCTTACTTGATTACTTTTATAACGTTTTGACAAGCTTTATGTTCCAATCTGCTGTATCACTATTAGATCTGATCCATAACAGCCTATGTTTTGTTCGGACCACTTGTGGCTAAACTTTTATAAGGAGTTTCTTTCGAGAGGCAGTTTCCCTTTAGAAGACCCCTTCAAGTTCTTACTCTATTCTAAAGTGTAGACGAAAAACAAGCCTTTTTTAACTCTTGCTTGTCTAGCGGCAATACGATAAAATCTATTATTTCTTTTTTTTGGTGGAATTTTTAGTAAAATTGAGTGAAGCTGGTTGAAGTGGAACATATTTTAAGTTCTGTTTGCAAATGGAGTTTAATATAAATGTTGTTTCTTCCTAAATATGAGTAGGTATACAGTAGGTATATAAAAAATAAAACAAATGTGGGGTGAATTGGGACACCCATGCAATTTATATACCATATTAATATAAATTGATAAAAAACATTTTAAATTTGTTGCTATTTATATTTTATGAACTTAAGAAAAATTAACAAAAGTTATTGAAGTCTGTCCCACTGCACCCACACTTTGCAATTATATTACAACTGGACTGCAATTAGGTGCATATTATAAATTCCGTTTACAAGAAAATATATATTCCATTTAAGTTTTCAAAGAAATGAGTGCATAAAGTAAGTTAGTGTGGGGCGAAGTGGGTCACTTAAACAATTTAAATTAAATGTGTACAATAGAAATAAAATATTATTAAAATATTTTGCAATAATGCTATTTTATATTTTATCAATGTTAGAGCACTTTAATAGAGTGTCCCACTACACCCACATTAAGTACAAATGTACTAGAATTGATAAAAATATTTTAAAAAATTGCTATATTTAACGATTCTCAATGTTAGAGCACTTTAATAGAGTGTCCCACTGCACCCCACATTATGTAAAAATGTAAAAGAATTGATAAAAATATTTTGAAATATAGCTAGTCTAAATTTTATGAATGTCAGAATACTTAGTTGGCACATCAGTAGTGTGTCTCACTGCACCCCACATTACGCATTCAACTCGTTACTGGTACTTAAGTGCAAATGAACGTCTTATATAAAAAAACAAGTTGCTACGATACTGACTAGATAAAATATAGTAATATATTGATTATTTATACTGGTTTACTTCAAACAATGTCTTACTTCACCCGATTTTGCTTTAAAAAAATAGCCTTTAAAAGAGACTCCTAAAGTCTAACCAAACTAATATACCCCAAAAGGCGTTAATTACAATAATGAAAAAAAAAAACTGCGTCATTAAACAAATTAAGTGCAATTTCCAATTAAACATGCGGGTTGGGTTGAAGGCGCATTCACACACAAAATTATTATTAAAACTGAAATCAGTTAACACTTGTTAAGCGAATTTTCATGTTTAACGACGACAATAACAACAACAACAACAAAAAGTTAAAAAAATTTATATATATTTCAACAACTCATTAGTGCAACTGAAATCGCATTAAAAAATCAAATGTTAATTTTTTTCTCCCCTTTTTTACTTATTAAATGCAATAAATCTTTTGCTATGCAAAGCAATTAGATAGACGACATGTGACGCCAAGAAAGCAACATGCAACATAACTGCTGTCGTCTGTATCAATAATTTTGTATCTCAGCGTAATTAGCATGCATAGCGGCAAAGAGATTTTCATGTTGCTGCATCTCTAATGTTGCATCTGCGTATGCCAACTAATTGCAACTGACAGTCTGTCATTGCATGCAATTTCTGTGTGTGGAGCAAAGGCGATTCAACGCAGCTGGAAGAAATGTCGCTTTGAGCAATGCCGCATTGCTTTTTTTGCTATAATGAGTGTCGATTTAGTTGTCATTTTATTTAAATTAATGATGAATAGAAAGCAAATGAACTAAGCATGATTTATGATTTGGCTACAAAGTATGGCAAAATTGAATGCGCATTAGTTGAGTTTAAGATAAAAAAAAAAAAAGAAAAAAAGGTTGATGTGCAAATAATTAAATGGAAAATGTATTTCTATTGATGTTGCGCTGACATGTCTGGGGCATTGAAATGTGAAAGAATGTGTTTATTAAAATTGCATTTTATTTATTTAAAAAATAAAATGCCTGTACATCATCATATGTGCAGACAGACGGACTTATAGATTATCAAGCGTACTGCAAACAGTCTTCTAATATATAAAAAATAAAAAATAATGTAAACCTTAGCAAAAACTGTGCAACGCCCTGTTAGATTGCAGTTAACAACAAATGAAACATCCTGTTATATTACAGTTAAAAAAATTGAGGAAGAACCCTGTTATATTACAGTTATTGCAAAAACATTCTGTTCAATTACAATTGAAAACAAATTAATTTTATAATTTGCAATAAGTTTATACAATTGGCGCAAATGAAAAAAAATAATATGGAAATAATTTCGATATTGAAAAATATCAATGCATAAAAATATCGACATTAAAAAATTTCGATAATAAAAAATATCGATACTAAACAAGAAAAACGTTAACTTCGGTGGAACCGAATCTAAAATACCCGTCACACGAATCTTTGAATAGTTTATGTGTCATCATCAGTGGCTTAAATACATTTATAAATATATATTCGAAAATACTTACTTTTTCATACATTTGTTCGAAAATAATCGATAAGTTTGTATGGGGACTATGGCTAAAAATGGGCGTGGCACCTTGGTTTTGTTATTGGATGTCATTAGGAAGTGTTTTTACCCAAATTTGAGTGAATATTCTCATAAATAATACCTATTTTTATACAAAAATTCGAAAATGGGCGGTAAATTTGTATGGGGGCTATAGCTAAAAATGGGCGTGGCAGCTTGGATTTGACATTGGATGATATTAGAAGTATTTTTACCCAACTTGGAGTGACTACATTCATAATTAATAGCTATTTTCATAGAAAAATCCGAAAAAAAACGGTAAGTTTGTATGGGGGCTATACCTTAAAACGGGCGTGGCACTTTGATTTTAACACTTGAACTGCTTAGGACTGAGAAAAGCTTAAGTTCCGAGTTTCAGGTCAATATCTTTAAAACTGAGCGAATGGAACGCATACATACAGACAGACAGACGGACAGACGGACAGACGGACAGACGGACATGGCTAGATCGACTCGTCTCGTCGAGCTGATCAAGAATATATACTTTATAGGGTCTAAGATGTCTCCTTTAATGCGTTACTAACTTTCTGACAAAATGATAAAACCCTCCACACGGTGTGTGACGGGTATAAAAATATCGATATTAAACAAAATAAAAATATTAAAAGTATCGGCATTAAAAATATCGATATTTAAAACAAAAAAAATTTATGCAATATCGATAATTGAGGAATCATTTTAAAATATCGAAATTTTACTCAATCTTTATATTACAATCTTTAAATATTAAATATATAAATTTAAAATTTATAATTCATGAGTTTGCATTCCGGTTCGGTTTGCTTTAAAAAAAAAAAATACAAATTGTAGCAGTAAAGCGTGCTGATGAATGATTCTTGTGGATAATGAAACATCGGTATCCTTGCTGCCATTTCCATTTTGCAATTTTCTGGCATATCTTAGATCGATTTAGAGCCCGCAAAAAATTATAAAATAACAAGAAAAAGGTAGCTAAATAAATATGTAAGAATCTTTTAATTTTTCTCTTCCCAATTTTGATAATTTTCAGATGTATATTTTTTTCGTATTAAATTATAAAGGTTAAACTCCGCGTAATGATGCAACACATATAATTCCTAGAAAATTGTTATAATCTAATTTCAGATAAAGTATTAGCTAACCATTTCTTAGAATACTTTCTACGTTGACACATATTGCCAAAAATTACCTAAAATCGTTTGACTTTTGTTCTGTTTTATTGAGTGCAAGCTTATCAAGCTAAACGTGCAAACTGTTAATGAGATCGTAAAAAAAACAAATTGTTTCTATAATTCTTTAAAAATAAAATGACGTACAACATAATAATAATTTGGCAATGTCTACAAAATGTTTGCTAAAATTTTTATTAAATTAGACAACGACGACGACAATCGTTGCATTTAATCTCTTTGAAAATAATTTTTTATTAATAAGCATTTGACCAATTGCAGACATAATTGCGATAAAAATTTATAAATAAAATTTTAAATTTAACACAAAATTGCGTTAAATTTGTAATTAAATGAAAAAAATGGCACACATGTCGTATGAGTAACGTATACAAATAAAATATAATTTAATGCAATTATACATCATACGTCATGTTGCACATGAAAGTTTGAATGTTCAATGTTATTATGAATATATTTTTTGATATATGTGTATCACTTGAACAAAAAAATCTAAATATGGCGCCAAAACTAAAATATTTTTTATTCAAAAAAAAAAAAAAAAAAAAAAAATACTTAAAATGTGCACCATTTATTTTATATTTTTAGCATAAAAATAATTTATCAAAATTTTAAAAAAAAAAATAAACTAAAATGCTCACTGACCAAACGCAGCGTATAAAAATAACAACTCACGCGAAAAATAATTGCCGCTTTAAGCGTTTTGACATTTATTTCAAAATAAATGTAAAAATATTTTTTTTCAATGATTTTTAAAAATAATTGTTATATTATGTAGAAAAGACACCATTTATTTGTTATACAATTTTGTTGAACAAAATGTTTTTCCATATTTTGAGCACCGTAAGCGTTTAACTGACACTTTTGGTTTTTGTTTTTTTTTTTATAGGTTTTTTTTCTAAACAGTGTCAAAATGTCAGCTTTCAACAAAATAAATCAAAGTTTTGGTTTTTTTTTTTTATTAAGTTGTGCTATGATGTACATTTTCAGTTTTAAGCGCATTTTTTTTGCATTTTATACAATTAAAAATTTTACACAGCATTGCCATATCGAAAGTAAATATGGATTGTATTGTTTGTTGCTCTAACTAATTAATTGTGAACCATAAATAAATAATCTTAATTTATGATTCAGTTGGATATGTTGAACTTAAAAAAGGGAAGACAAACGAAAAAAAAAAAAAAAACATTGAATACAATCCACATAACTAAAATGTACTAAATGTTAGGTAATAGTACCTAGTTCTGTATTAATTTTTATTCTGTTTCCTCCAAACATACAATGTTTTGGCATTAAAAGCAAAAAAAAAAAAAAAAAAAACAAAAAGTTATGATTATAATCCACATAGTTTAAATTTTTTTGAAATTATGGCAACGCTTTGTAGATTTTTAATAAATTTTGTTCGGTTTTCTCCATACACGCAAAAACATCTCATTTTAAGCAAAGAAATATAAGCAAAAACAAAAAGAAAATAGTAATAAAAAAAAAATTAATTACAATCCACATCATTGTTATTTACTAAAATTATGGCAGCACCTTGCAGATGTTTAATAAATTTTGTTCGGCAGTCTCCATATACAAAATATTTCAAGGTTTAGAAAAATAAACCAAAAAAAAAAAAAAAACATGAAAAATCAGACAAATTTTTGAATACAATCCACATAATATAATTTTATTAATAATTTTATTATTATTAAATTAAAAAAAAAAAACAAACTACGTTACAATCCACTTAATTTAAATATAAAGCTTTATTAAAAATACCAAAAAAAAAAACAGGAAAAATCAGACAAATTTTGAATACAATCCACATAATATAATTTTATTAATAATTTTATTATTATTAAAAAAAAAAAAAAAACTTTACGTTACAATCCACTTAATTTAAATATAAAGCTTTATTAAAAATACAAAAAAAAAAAAAAACATGAAAAAACAGACAAATTTTGAATACAATCCACATAATATAATTTTATTAATAGTTTTAGTATTATTAAATTACAAAAAAAACTTTGCGTTAAAAATACCAAAAAAAAAAAAAAAAAACAGGAAAAAATCAGACAAATTTTGAATACAATCCACATAAAATATTTTTTTTAAATTACGACAACGCTTTATAGTTAAGTGATACCTTTTCACTCGGTTTTTCCTCACTCCCTACTTTACCATTTTAAATAAAAAGAAACTTGCAATTAAAATCCACATAATTTAAATTTGTTAAAATTAGACAATGCTTTGTCAGTTTGGTAGGATATATAGCAGATCGGACTGACTTAGCTAAGTCGATTTGACTTTCAATGCATCTCTTCTGTCTTTCATATACATTAGATCAAACTGAAAATAGTCTATCAGTTGCACCCGCTTATATTCTCGAACAGCATTCAAATTCTTGCCATATTGCTACATAAAAGAATTCAACAAAAATATTTCAATTTTAATAAAGGTTAATATCAAGGTGAACAAATAAAATCAAGGACAGCAGACTTCAATCAAATTTATTTAAACACTTTGAACTGCAGATATTTTTTTATTTGATTAATACTTGCGTCACTAAAGTGCTAATGCCAAAAAAACATCAGCTAAACTGCAATGCAATATTAAGCAGCTACAAAGGAACAGAAAGCTACACAAAACATTCAGTAAACGACCTTCAATCAAACAGAACAAAAGAAATAATTTTGTTTAGAGAATAAACAAAAAATAAAAATATTAAAGCTGTTGCTGACGAAGATGACTGTTGCAATTGTTGAATGAAAATGAAATAAAGTGTGGCAACGTCAAAAAAAAAAAAAAAAAAAAGAAATCTTAAGGTGCGGTGGCATGAATGGTGTCGTTTTTTGTGTTGCACAAAAATTTATTTAATAAATTTTTGTTTATTTAAATTTTTTTTTTTATAAATGAACTTGAAAAACGACAGAAGGAAGCACACAAATCGATTGATTTTTTGTATGTTTTGAGTTTAAAAATTACATTTTGACAGCTGCAAATATTATTCAAGGTGAATATTATTTAAAATAAAATTAAAAAAATAATAAACGAGGTGGGATTAATTAGTGCTTTGCCATAAATAAAATAAATACCACAAATGAGAAGCATTAACGCATAAATCAATAAACACAAAATAAATTTATTTCTAAAATAAATTTTTTCCAGTTAAGCTTTTTCCATTAAAAATGTCATTGCAATTGACTGTCACACATTTCGTATACTTAATATTAAGCTAAGCTAATTCAATTTGTTTTGAAATGAAATGAAAATTTTAAAGCTTTTAACACGACACATTGACAACAACAACAACAACAAGAACAATTAAATAAACAAAGCACAACTTTAAGGATAAGTAAAGCTAAAGCAAACTAAGACAACTTTACGCAAGGACTTGCTTGCTAAAAGTACTTAATGCAGTTGTTGCATGCAGTAATAAGACACGTTTCATTTTGCCATTATGCATGTCTCTATCTATCCATCTATCTATCTCTTTTGCACTCATTAATTTTTGAAAGCAGCTGCAAGAAAATGAAGCCTGTGGCGTACAGTTGCTGCATGCAGACAACAGACGTGCTATGCGTAGCAAGTTATCTAACGTTCTACTTGTCTCGTCCTTGTTTTAAATTGCAACAAGCTAATGCTTATTAAGCGCATCACGCTTCAAATTTGTCAGCTTTTTCACTACAAGCAGCAGCAGCAGCACTAATTTCTCTGTTTAAAATGTGCTGGCAAATAAGTTTGTGTGTGTGTGTGTATGTATGCGTATATTACTAATTTAAATTTATGTAAAATGCATTTGTGGCGTAGCTGTATCTATTTTATATAAATATTTATATAGCTACAGACGTAGTGCATAAAAGCATTATTTTAGTTGGAAAAATATTGAAAAAAATGTGCTAATAAATTGTTTAAAATTAATAAAACTTACCACTTCAATTTGTAATAAATTAATTAAGATATAATTTAAGGGAAATTTACCTGAAATGATATAAAAAGAAAGAAATTATTAAAAATTTAAAATTAAAATTTTTTATACCTGTTACACTAGTGTAAACAGGTATATTCAGTTTGTCGGAAAGTTTGTAACGCATTAAAGGAGGCGTCGTAGACCCTATAAAGTATATATATTCTTGATCACCTCGACGAGACGAATCGATTTAGCCATGTCCGTCTGTCTGTCCGTCTGTCCGTCTGTCCGTCTGTCTGTGTGTTGCTGCGCGATTTATTCGCTCAGTTTTAAAGATATTGGGCTGAAATTTTAAACTTAAGCTTTTCTAGGTCCTGTGTAGTTTCTATGTTAAAATCAATGTGCCACGCCCACTTTTAGGTATAGCTCCCATACAAAAAGTACAACATTTTTTCAAGTTCTTATATGAAAAAATGTATTTATAAAAGAATGGCTTCAAATATGGTTAAAATGTTTCTTATACCATGCCAAAATCTTTAGTTTAAAATTGGTCCAAATCGGACCGCGAGTTCCTAAATTTTTAAGAGTATATTTAATTTGTTTAGTATTTTGAAATAAAATTTAATACAAATGCTGCACACGAAGGTCTATCAACGTCAAATGATGTGTAACAGGTATATAAACTTCGGTCCAACCGAAGTTAACTTTTTTTCTTGTTTTAAATTAAAAAAATAATAAAAAATAAATAAAAATGTTTCTATGTCCGCTATAGACTAGAAAACCATGCAGCGAATGTGTCCTAAACAAATTGCAACTGAATGGTATTAATGCAAGTATAGTTCTAGACCAGTAAAATGCACTTTTGGTCCTTTCTTGTAGTCGATTTTCGACTTTTTTTATAAAAATCCGAAAATCGGCATCAGATGTTTCTATGTCCGCTATGGACAACGAAAACATGCAGCCAATGTGTCCCAAACAAATTTCATGTAGTTGATTTTCAACTTTTTTCTTATAAAAACTCAAAAATTGGCATTAGATGTTTCTATGTCCGCTATGGACTCCAAAACCATGCAGCCAATGTATACCAAAACGAATTCAATTAAAAGAAAATGATGTAAAGATGTTTCAAGACTACTAAAATGCACATTCGATTCATGCATGTGGTCGATTTTCGTCATTTTTCTTATAGAAACTCGAAAACGAGCGGTAAATTTGTATGTGGACTATACCTAAAAATGGGCGTGGCAATCTGATTTCAACAAATAAACTGCCTAGGAACAAGAAAAGCTTAAGTTTCAATTTTGAATTCAATATCTTTAAAACTGAGTGAATGAAACTCTATGCAACAGACAGACAGACGGACATGGCTAGTATTGTTTTTTAATATTGCAAATCACTTAACACTTTACGCACATTATTACAAATATGCAGAATACACAATCTCCAAATCTATGGTGAAGTTTACTGACGTCAATTTCTACTATTAAAGCTTTATTGCTTTGTAGGTAAGGAAGAATATAAGAAACGAAGAAAGGCATTAAAAGTTCTGATCCCTTAATTTACACAAACCTCATGCATGCTCCGGCTGTAGGGTATCAAAAAACAGTTTATATAAATTAAAATACATTTTTTTTTAGAAAGCAATGAATTTTTTTTTTTATGAAAAAAAAAAAATGAATTTCCACAAATTTTTAAATTCATATCAAGTCAATGTAATGCTATTATTTATTTTAAAAAAAATATTGTAGACCACAACTAATCTCAATAGACTCCAAAAGTCTTATCAATATATCTTCAATAGCAACTTTAAGCTTAAGCCAGCTGTCGTCGTTGTTGTTTGAAAGCAAGCAAGCTAAAATCAAAACTCGCTTGGATGCCAAACAACTAAACCGCGTCTGTAGCTTGTAGCCAGTCAGTCATTCAGTCTGCGCGATTGCGCCGAAGACTTATGGCAGCGATTAGACGTATTAAGATAAGAAATCAGCCAAGTAAGCAGTTAAACAGCAAAAAAAAAAAAAAAAAAAAAATAACTGAGGCATGCAAACGTCAAAGACGCCAAAGCGATTTAAAGACTCAAATAAAAAAAAGATTTTTTTTTTAGTTTTACAATTTTATGATTTAACAAAATTGCAAGCCAACTGATTTTTTTGCTGCATTTGTTGCAACTTTGCCTTACGTTAAGCGCATTTATTGATTTTGTCAGACTCCATCAATGATTAATTGCCAAGTATTTCAAGTATTATTTATAACATGAAGATTAGATGACACACACAGTGAAAAAAATAAAATAAAAATAATAACCTCAAACGCTTGTAAATCATTTTTTTATTACACGCCAAGCGTAATCTTAAAAATCGAAGGCGCAATTAATCATAATTTTTTTAGATTTTTTAAAAATATTTTGATTGCAAATTTTTAAAATTGCTTTAAATAAAACTTAATTGCATGCATTTTTTTGTACTTTTTTTACAAAGTATCTGCGAGATACTTTTTGCAAAGTATCTGCGAGATACTTATTGGTAAGAAAGTATCTATGAGATACTTTTTACCAGAAAGTATCTGCAAGATACTTTTTAGCAGAAAGTATCTGTGAGATACTTTTTAGCAAAAAAGTATCTTCGCTGTTTGTATAGTAAAGATCTTTTAATGCTTTTATATAACTTTACAAGCAGCATAAAAACGAAATGCAAAAATATAAAATATTGAAATCGTGAGCATATTTTTTAAATAAAAAGAATACTAAACTAAATTCTTTTTTTTTTTTCTTTTTGCGGCTTCTTTATGCTTATGCCGATTGCCTAAAATATATTATACCCTCTTAGTATATAATTCTTGTTATTGTAAGAAATAAAAAGAAACTGCGCTCATATATTACGATTTACGCTTCAACGAACGATCGATTTAGTTTGTGGAGCGCATATGCGGCAAACATCAAAAGCGACAAAATCACAACAAAACAGCACCAAAACTAAGCAGCCAATCACCGCAGTGTATACAATTTTATGTCTTCGTGGCAATCAGAATTAATGAGCATCTTAATACGTTCGTTCGATCGCAACGTTCATCGCAAAAAAGAGGGTGTAATTAACTTAAGGGTTAGAGTGTATCTGCAGCAAATACATTTTTTATTTTAAAGTTGTCGTTTCATGAACTTGAGGCACTTATATGATTACAACTAAATCACGCATTTCAATGAAGTGTTTTGAACGCTACAAAAACACAGTAGTTAAGTAGTGCAGCAGCCAACTGAAATCTCAAATTTATAAACTTCACTTCGAGTACTTTAAACTACTCAACTGTTGTCTGGCGCTGTTGCTACTTTTTTATTATGTTGGCTCATTGTTTTTGTTATTTTAAAAGATTTTGTTGTTGTTGTTTTCGTGTCTATATATATATACAACATACAAAATATCTAGATATTTTCAGCATACTTTACAAAAAAGGAGCGTCTCAACAAGCAATCGAGTAATGAAAATAGATCGCATCGTCAAAAAAAAAAAAAAAAAATCGTGACTAGCTTTTGGCACATTTAGTTTTTATTAAAAAAAAAAAAAACAAAAAAAAAGAAAACATTGTAAAAAAAAAGTAGCAAATAAAACATTTTGCGTCTTAGTCAGTGAAGTTGACATAGTTTTAGTTTTTCGTACATTTTTTACTTTTGTCCGTCCGTCCGTTCGTCTGTCTGTATTATTATTTTTGTATTTTTTTTGTTTGTTTTAAACGCAATTATCACAGTAAAAATAAAAAAAAATCTGACCTAAATATCTTTATCGTCAACATTGTTAAAGTCGTTGACGATTGCGTTTAATTGTTATAACTCGATTATTTTTACGATATTATTATTATTATTGTTATTTTTATTTTAATAAATTTTTTTTTTTGTTAACTTTTTGTTCGAGAAGCTAGCTTATTTGGGTCTTATTTGCATATAATTATTATTATTATTTTATTTTAAATAAGAGCTACCTTCTAAAATTAAAGCATGAAAGTGGGTGCTTTGATGGGACTAGAAGAATAATCTGATATAAGAGAAGTTCTAGTCAATTTAGGTTTAAGTTTCGTTACACAGTATAATCTGTTATAGTCAGGTTGAAGGTGACTCTACTTTTAATAGTATTCGAGCTAGGCAGTGTTTTACGGCAAGCAGAATGTTGAAATAAATTCCTTATGTTTGTCATCCTTAGAAGTTATAATAAGGTGTTTTATTTCATAAGTATGCTCACGTTATGGATCCTATGTATATACTATATATATACATATATATATATACTAGCGGATACCTGGCGTTTCGGCTGCTCTTTCTTCACTTTTCCGTTTCAATTACAGTTCTTTTTAGTGGCATTTTTGTACTTTTTGTATGAGAAATGCCGAAAATCAACATATGAAGGGACCACATGTACCTAATGTGTTGTTTTAGTGGTCTATAGTTGTATTTGCATTGTTGCCTTGTAAATTTAAGCTGTTTGAGACTCATCGGTAGGATGGTTTCGAAGTCCATAGGGACATAGAAACATTTATATTTCTATCACCTGACTGACTGACAGATTCATTCAATCATTTATACATTCATGGGCGATCAGCCTTCAGAACAATCGGATACAGATAAAAAGCTGAAACCAGGAGCCGAATGGGGACTTGAAACCGAAAAGGCCAATTCTCTGTGATGGTTAAATCTTGTAACTTAATATTAGACGCATTTGAAAGTTCTAAAAAAATATTTTACGGCTGCTTTTGAGTTTTTCGAAACTTTAAGCTTCAACATATTTGGATACCCAAAGTCGAATGTAGCATCTTTTTTAACACTTTTGTTATAACTCGTTAACGGAGCGGGCAAGTAACTAGGTATTAGGTGCATTTAAAATATGATTAAAACTGATTCAAGGAATTTTTAAAATTTTGACCCAGGGCCCAGCAGAGGAGCCCAAAACTCAAATTTGATCATTATTTAAACAATTTTTTTTTTTTTATTTTGCTGTAGATTTAAATTAGGATAAAGGTGATCAGTGGCTAGGGGCTCTATGGGTGCTTAAACATGGCAAACAGATTTTTTTGAAATGAGTAGACCTAGAGACTTTTTAATAGGCGCACGTGTTCAAGGGGTTTCCTAAATTTGAACCTGGGGTCCAGTCCGTATATCAAGGTATAATATAGGTGATCACTTAGTCAAGTCTTTGGAAAATTTTGAGTAAGGGATCAATTAAACCGAAAAACTTGATATTGGGCGTGTTTAATAGATGGTTAAACAAATGTTTACGTGTTCGATAGCTTGGCGACTATGCTAATTTACCATACGCTTGGAAACAAACTCAGCTCGTTTTTATACAAATATAACAGTTACATCATATTTTTTTTTTTACATTATTATTATGTGAAATGAGTACATATTATTCACAGAAATCACTCAATTGTATTAGCTGTGTATTCATTGGTACTTATGCGCACTCATGGGTGTGCTACACTTTTATTTTGTTTTAACTCTAAGCTATAATGTTTATCTCAAAGCATTTTCTAATACTAAGTACTTAAACATTGTTTTATTATTAATAATTATCCAGTTAGCTACAAGCATTCACATATCATATCAGATTTTTTCCCAATTCTAAAATTAATCTACGCCAATTTGTATTTCTATATTTTTTTGATTTTCATTTTCCATAAATTCAAGAAGTCGGAAGCAATGCTATTAAAATTTACGACATTTTCCAAAAATTAATTCGTTAATAAATTACTCATTATTTTTTCACATATATTTATTTATTTTTTGTTTGTAGTTGCGTGAAGCTCGTTTGTGTACATAAATCAAAATGCATGAAATAAATTTACGCAAAATGTCGTCTTCCTTTTGCCATTCATTTTAAATGTTTCATTCATTTCAATTGTGTATAAATCAAAACGCCAAAAAAATGAAAGACAGCAACACTGACTTGACGTTGCCATGTTTGTTCAATGTGTTTGCAACTAATTTTACACATACGAAAATATCTTTTTTTTTTTTTTTTTTTTTTGTAAATAAATGCTTATATGGTAGCTATAAGATTGTTTTAGCTGTCAATTTTTAAATACATTTTACACATAATGAATAGATTTGAAGTTTGTAAGATTTTGGAAAAGATGCATTTGTCGTCTATCCTCATGTCTGTCTGTCCTCATGTCCGTCTGTCCGCATGTCCGTCTGTCCGCATGTCCGTCTGTCCACATGTCCGTCTGTCCGCATGCACGTCTGTCCGCAAGTTCGTCTGTCCGCATGTCTGTCTGTGCATCTGCCCGCTAAATTATTTATTCACTTTGCCATGTTATATTATCTAAATTGTTGCATTTAAATCTTAATCGTCTTTAGTTTAAGTTAAATAGAATTTTAAATGATTTTCGTTTTGCAATAATATTTTTTTATTATTTTTAATAGCTTTTATATGAATGCTTTATAATAATGCAATCAATTTGCACATTTTGCTATTTTTTTTTTTATGTCATTTGCTGTAATTGTGTGTGCCTTGAATCATTAATGAATGCACATATCAACATTTAAACGATTGTATCGAATGAAGTTGAATAGAGAGAAAAAAAAAAAATATAGCAATTTACAGTGCCTTTGAACAAAAAGCCGCTCGAGCGCACATAATTATGCAATATAAATAAAAAAAAAAATACCAAATATATTAGCTGCCAATTCAAGCTATAAAGGTTTTCTAACCATTATATTATTATTAGACAATAGCCATGAGTGATTCATAGTTGAAGAATACGGTAGCTCAAAGCTTTGACTGATTGATTTGCATATGGCTATTTGGTTATTTAATAGTTTATATGTTAAGATAATAGATTTGTAAAATTGCTGGAAAATATTATAGAGACAATTAAAACTTTATAGCTTTTAATTATGTTTATTAATAGGAAAAAAAATGTTTTGAATAGTGAAAATAATAGTATAATCGTGTAGATTAAAATAGAAGCGTTAATTGGTTTTAGATTGTCTTTTGTTTTGGTTGTAAGTGTTGCTGTATAAATATAAAAATATATGTTCATCTTAATACATGCCAATCTGTTCATATGTATTTCGGTTCAAGTGTCAAGCCGATCGTTTGGACTATATTAAGGTAAATGCAAATACAATATAAATATTAAAACCATACAAACAAAACATTCAACGTGGCTTTTCGATATCATACTGCGAAAAGCCACTTACTGCTATTTTGACTTATTATACCCGCCACACATAGTGTGAAGGGTATTATCAGTTTGTCGGAAAGTTTGTAACTCATTAAAGGAGGCATCGGAGACTCCATAAAGTATATATATTATTGATCAGCTCGACGAGACGAATCGATTTAGACATGTCCGTTTGTCCGTCCGTATGTCCGTCCGTCTGTCTGTCTGTTGCAATGCGTTTTCTCGGAAAGTTTTAAAGATATTTACCTAAACTTTAAACTTAAGCTTTTTGTGTTCCTAGGCAGTTTGTATGGCAGAACCAAGGTGCCACGCCCACTTTTAGATGTAGCCCCCATACAAACTCTCCATTTTTTTCGATTTTTTTGTATGAAATTTATTATTATTTATGAATGTATTTACTACAAATATGGGTAAAAGCACTTCTAATGACATCCAATTTCAAAAGAAAGGTGCCACGCTCATTTTTTGATATGGCCCCCAATACAAACCAAGCGCCCATTTTTCAGATTTTGTATGAAAATAGTTCTTATTTATGGATATGTTCACTCCAATCTGTGTAAAATCACTTCTACTGTTATCTTTTGAATATGCTTCCGATATGACAAGGATCGAGCCACTATAACATATAGACCCATACAAACTCACCTTCTATTTTTTTATTTTTCAAGAAAATGAATAAATTTTCGTGTGGTGGGTATTTGAGCTTTGGTGTTTCCGAAGTTAACGTTCTTGCTTGTTTTTCGTTTCGTGCTCAGTCGTAAACAAGAGAAAAATGAATAATAACAGTAAGTGGCTTTTCGCAGTACAGTATCGAAAAGCCATTTACAGTTATTTTGCATGTTGACTTTTGTTTTTTTTTGCTTTCGAGCCTTCGTTGCGTTTATGAACTCGATTTATCTGATTGCATTTGTATAAAGTTAAAAATATATATTTAAATCGAAATCGAGACTTTCTCACACTCAAAATACAGTTTTAACGTTCAATTGTATATGTCGTGACTTATATAATTAAATAGCTATAGTTTTCAAGCGCTATTAACATATTCAATTAACAAATTTAAAATATTGGCTCACTACTACAAACACGTAAAGCAAATAAACTTCAAAGGTTTGTGAAAAAAATCTTTTTTTTTTTTTTTTTTGGTTGTTACCGCAAGGCTTGATAGAGAAATATATTTTACACACACACACAAACAATCACACACGGCGTATGCGTAATTTTAATTTGAAAACATTTGAAAATCCGCTTAAAATAATGAACTGTCAAATAAAACACTTTTAATTACGCATTAGTGACATTGTAAGTTATATTATAAATCTTTGCTGTGATGCTGTCATGAAAGTATCTGCGTTTGTTTGTGTTGCTTACAACTTACAATTTACTTTGACTCTAACTGAATAACTGCCTTGAGTAGGATTTTTTTAATGCACATATAAATGTATCTTTAAACTTTGTGGCTTTGACACTGACAGGTTTAATGACTCGTTTAAAAGATACAAAAAAGATGCTTTTTAAAAGATATCTTAAGTACTTACTGTGTTTTTTTTTTTTTTTTTTATATGTTAGAAATATCATTAACACAGACAGTGTCTGTTACTTTTGATTCATTAAATGCGTATTCTGTTGAAATTAAAAAGTATGAAAAAAAAAAATCTTTTTCTTCATTCTTTTCAATGCTTAAGCTTTATTAAATATTTTCATTACACGCTAACTTGCTGGCATTCATTTGACACTTGCTTTCAAGTGTTAATGATGACAATGATATGAGCGACAGAATTATTATTATTATTATTATTATTTATTATTATATAAAAGACAACATTGTCTGCTTTAAAGTAAATTTTTTTTAAATCTTGAGGCGCTTCTATTCTTAAAAAAATTTATTGTTAATTGCTGTTGTGACGGATTTTATGATTCTATCATCATTATCGTTCATTACTTACGCTCTGTGGTTTGCTTAATGAATTTTATTTTAATTTTTTAATTTTTTTTTTCGTTGCCTTACACTTAACTTTGATCTTTCGTGACATGTTGTTCGACAGACTTACAATCATATAAATAACGCTCGTACCTCAATTGAAGTACATAGATACTTTAAGAGGCAACAGGTTTGAGTGCTACACTTTAGCATATATCGTTTTAGGGTTGTCGCATTTCATCAATTGACACCTACACAAAATAGTACTAAATGTCGAAAAAAAAATTTATAACAGGTATAAATGCTACTGTTTGTAAGACCCTTTTCAAATGTTTAATTTTGACTTTTGAAAATGCCCACAAACAAATTGCTTATTAAATTAATCCCTCATAAAAAAAGCACATGACAGCTACAATTTTGAATGCGGTCAAATTTTTTTGTTGTTGTCTTAATTTGTTTCCACGTGTTCGTGTGTAGGTTTTGTTTGCTCTTTAAGTTCATAGTACCAGCGGAAATAAAAAGAAAAACAAAAGATCATTGCTTATTTAGCCTTTTTTTGTTTAGCTGGCAACACTTTGTATTTCTTTGAGTGTATTTCTACAATTATTATATTTGTAAATGCTTCTAAGCATGACAGCTGTCAAATCTTTCATAATGATTTATTTTATTATTATTATTATGATTATTTTCTAATAATTTGCTGCCAACTTTTTGTGCCGCCTATTTCTTTTCATCTTTACTATAATTGACATGTTTATTTGAACTTTTTGTCGTTTTTTTTAATAAACACATATATAAAAATTTAATAATACTTTATGCCAATATGTGTGTAGAGTGTTTAATAATGTTATCATTAGTAAATAAATGTTGATGACAATCAAGGAAAATAGCTTGAAATTATATAAAAAGAAATTAGGGCTTAGATTAAAATGAAACCCCAACACAATGTATTCTCATATAGCGTAAATTGCTTTTATTAAAGTGATCAGCACAATAAGTACACAGTGTGTACAACTGAATGTTTGCAGTATTCAATATATACTTACTCATTTTACTTTGCGTGTATATTCACTTGTACTCAAACTCACTCACACTTATTGTGACAAAGCTATAACTCTTGCACAGAAAGAATCTGA